>VFFE01005868.1:230149-600149 GCA_008921705.1 Burhinus oedicnemus
GAGTTCCGTTTTTTTTTTTTTTTTTTTTTTTTTTTTTTTTTAGAACCAGGCAAACAGAAAGTACTTGTCCTACTTTCTAGTCAGTAAGCTGAAATTCTGCATGTTTAATTATAAATCAAATAATTGACTACAAAGCTATTGTGGTATGGCCTTCCATGCTGTTGATGGTTTTAATTGCAAACTGTTACATGATGTGCTTCAGTAACAAAGAGTGAGCCCTGAAGTAGAGGAGGAAATGTCCTACTTTGACTCTGTTTTTACAGTCAGGATGAAGGAAATTTTCTGATGTGTCAATCTGCTCCATGGTGGACATGAACAAGAGAACTGAAGGCCACAGGAGATGCCAGTTGGGGCTGGGCTGGTGGTGCATTCAGCATTTGTGGGGACTGCATGGGAGCTTGTTGAAGACTGTTTCTTCTGTCCCTTTTTCAGGGCCCACCTTCACGAGAGTCACGGTCTTCCTGATCCCCAAAGAGGAGCTTGCATGTCTCACCCTGGAGTTGAGGACGAGGCAGACCGCGGTGTGTATAGTGAGAATCCCCATCACATCAGGTGGCCCCGCTGGCTGTCAGTCATTGATGTGAGTAAGCAAAAGGTGATGCCAAAGCTCCAAAACTCCTCAGTGCCCATGGCACCACCCATTACATGGGGAGGCAGGTGCACTTCTCTCCTTTCCCTGGCTACAGGGATCCTAACGGCCACCATCCCCCTGGGAAACACTGTAAAATAACAATTCTTGATGCCACGGCCTGTAAGAGGAGTCTCAATGGAAGTTAGAGGCTCTCCTTCCCTCGGGCTATCCAGTGGTGTTAGGCCCAGAGCTGACACACATTGAATCCTCTGGGAGATGGTGGCACCTGCTTCTGCTGGACCAGACCACTGTCTCTTGCTCTCCCACCACGCTCCATCTTCTCAGTAATATCCTTGTAGGTACTGGAAGGAAGGTCTCCCTGAAGCTGTCCCTTCTCCAGTCTGAACAAGCTCATGGCCCCAGCATCTCCCCACAGGGCAAGTTCTCCAGCTGGGTAGCCCTCTGCTGAAGTCCCTTTGGGTCATCAATGACTTTCATGAATCAGGGACCCCAAAACTAGACACAGTGCTCCAGATGTGTTCTAACAAGTGAAAAGCAAAGGGAGATAATTACTTTTCTTGGTCTACTGGCTAAACTTCTGTTACTGTAGCTCAAAATGCTTTCTTCTTTCCAGATATTACTGATTCTGGCATCCACCAGGCCCCATGCTTACTCCATGAGGTGAGGGCTGCCTTGAGTCCCAGAGCCCTCTCTGTTTGGTGAGGCCTCTCACCCTGGTCCCACAGAGTTCCTGCTGCCTGTGTGCCTCTCCTGCTTGGTGTCCAGCCTCTAGGGGCTGCCTCCACGCTGTGCCAGGGACATCTCCACCGGACTCTACCAGAGCCCTCTCTTTGCTCCAGAATCCTTCCCAGGCACGGAGTGGCAAGATCACTTATGATGGAGGCATTGGCACTTCTGAGGCCACCGATGGGGAGACTGTGTTGGGGGAACTCGTCTCCAGTGTTGGACCCCCAGCCTAAGGGAGGTGTCAACACACTGGAGAGATCTCAGTGGAGAGCCATCAAGGCAGACGGGGGGGCAAAAGCACTTGTTGTATGAGGGGAGGCCGAGGGAGCAGGATTTGTTTATCCTAGAGAAGAAACTGCAAAGGGAGGGATCTATTTACTGTCTGAAGCTACCAAATGGGAGGATGTGGAGCCAGGCTCCTCTCAGAGGAGCACAGGGAAAGGACGAGAGGCAATGGACAGATCACAGCAAGAGAAATTTTGATCAGATACAAGGAAAAAGTGTCACAGAGAGGGTGACTGAGCACTGGAACAGACTGTTCAGGGATGTGGGTTCTCCATCCTTGGACAGACTCAAAACTGAACTGGACACAGCCCTGAGCAACTTCTTCTAATTGGACTTGCTTGGAGCAGGGGACCTCCTGAGGCCCCCTCCAACCTGGATTTTGAGGCAATTTTATAATCTGGAAAATTCTTCACAGAGCAGATAGTATGGATATTTTCATTGAACTGTGTGTTCAGCAATGAGAAAGGAACCCTTGTGCTCAACTGTACCAAGCAGCAGTCCCTTTGATAGCCCCTGCAGAGGTCCTGGCTGCTCTTTTCCACTCATCTCATCCAACTATTTCTGCCCTTCCCACCCAGCACTTCACCAGGCTGCGAAGGATTATCTAAAGGAAGGTTTTGAGAGGGTGCTTGTACGGTACCTTGAGCACATTGAAGTGAGAAAGATATATGAGATTTTCCCTCAGCAGAGTAACCTGAACCAGGAATGATCCTCACCTGGGCTGGAGCCAGGACCCATTGTATGCTCAGTGTGGGGCAATGAGCACTGATGGGGAAGGGCCATCAGCCCTCCAGCGCCCCAGGAGGAGGTTAGAAGGAGGCTGAGAGGTGGTAGCTTGGTCAGAAATGTCTCAGAGGTAAAAGGCAGTGCTGGTGGCAGGTGCTTGTTGAAGGTAAGGACATGTCCAACTTCAAGAGGTCAGGAGAAGTGGAGGGGAGACAAAAATTGTGTGTTGTGTGGCCAGACATGCACAGGGAGTTGCTAACGGGAGAGAAAAGCTGCAAATGTCTTAAAAGTAATTTTTTCTCTCCTTCTGTCCCGAACTCTGTTCATCCCTGTGAATCCATACCTGCATGGAGGGCCTTCTCAGAAGCAGCTGTAAACTGATTTGCTTTCTTTTCCTTAGAAAAGTAATCTTGAAAGCCACCACCAAGATGGACTGAAAAACCACTCTCTCCTTCACCCACGGACAAGAAAATATGGAGCCTTTCTTTGTTGAATGCAGAGACTGAGCAGGGCCAATTACCTGCAGTGACAAATAGTGTTACAGCGAGTCTTTGGGCAGAATAAATGTAAAATCCTCCAAGTCAGCTATGACATCTTTCAGGCATATTTAGTCATTGAAGCTGAATATCCCCAGCTGTGTTAAACTGTTAAGCTGTTGAGTTTCCGTTTGCAAGCCACTAACAAAATGTTAGCTAAAATAGTCTTGCTGTGCCTGCCCTTGCCTAGCATGGCTGAGGGAAATGAAACTTAAAGCCCAGACCAATACAAGTTTCTTGGAAAAACACCCATGTCCTTCATGCTAGTGATGTATTCCAGTACCTTCCTGCTACAGCAGGTTTTTTCCTAAGCAATGTCTAGCGATGTGACTCCTTAAATAGGGACAAGTGAGCTGCTGCTTTATTGTATAATGGAGTCTCTCTTGCCCTTGCTCTGCTAAACGTACCAGTACAGCTGTGCGGAACAGAGCACCTCTCTGCTCAAGGAATTCTTTTGGTCTTGCATTTCTTTAAGTAACTAGAGAGATCCTTTTTCCTTTCTTTTGTATGCAACAGCAGTTTCTAGGCAGTATTGACTTAAAAACCTCTATTTTTGAATGACTAACTATAGCAGCATAAAGCTAAACGGTTGAGATTACTGTGAGAACTTGAAGTCCAATCTCTAATTTTTTTTTAACCAAGCTGCAGCATATGCATGCACGAAGACAAAAACCCTGGAGTGTATAAGGGGGGGGGGCGGGGATCAACAGGACAAACCAACTGACAAACCTGGGATTTAAAGCTAATATGGGGAAGTATAAATCTCCCCGGGCTGCTGTGTTATTTCAGCACAAAGCATTTGTGGAGGAGAGCTGGTTTCCCCTCTTCTACCCTCCCCGGCAGGCGCCAGTCTGTGCCTGCCCCACGCCAGTGCCTCTCCAGCTGCCAAAGGCACAGTGTGGGCAGCTGATTCTCCACCGGTGAAGACTGATGCATTGTTTTTTTTTTCTTGATGTGATATGAAGAAGCAGCAAGGGTTGTTGCTATGGGGGGGGGGCTCCTTAGCAGGGTCACCTCATGCTGGGGGGGTCCAAGCGTGGCAATTCAGGGGGTCTGGATGGCAGCCCAAGACTGCCAAGGCTGTGCTGAAGCAGGGTGGCTCCTGGTGAGGAAGAGAAGGATGAGGAGGAGAAGGAAGAGGACAGCCTGTACTCTAGCAGGACTTCGGCCACTGCTGAAGTGAGAGCCATGCTTGGAGAAGTTGGCTCCAGCAGAGCAGCGAGTTTTTCTTTTCCACCCATATTTCTCTGCAGCCCCAAGAGCAAATGATGCTGGCCGCTTGTGTTGTGCGAAGCACTGTTGCTGTGATCTCTATAAATAATTACTGAAACCTTTGTTTATTAATCTCTGATTAAAATCCTAAGTAATTTAGATGCAAATTAACTGCTTCGCTCATGATCCTGGCAAATGGCCAAGCCGGCCCTCGGCGTGGCAGAGCTGGCTATCATCCCTGGCAGCTATGCTGCTCTTGGGCTTTCGATACCCCGGCAAACATTGCTAAAAACTCCTCAGCTGCACGCTAAGCCCCCACAGGGTGCAGAGCAAGCCCACAGCAGCACGGGGTAGGAGGGACCTGATGGCTCCCTGGCTGGGAGGGCTGGGTGAAACCTCTCCCTGCTTGGGTGGGACCAGGCAGCCCTTTCTCCTTGTCCCAAAAAAGCCCCAGTGCACAGCTTCTAAAACCTGTGCGTGGTCAGCACATGTGTTTGAGGGGCTGCGGACCCGGTCCTGAGCACTGGAGGATTTCTGAAGGATGCTCTTTGCACAGTGACAGGGGAGGGAGTTGTGGGAAATCTCCTTTTTCTTATAAACTTCTGGAGGGTAAGTTACAGCTTTGGCAATATTCTCCGCCATCAAAGAGGGTGGGTTGCCCAGCTTTTTCCCAGCTGTGTGCAATGACAGGGAAAAACACCTGTCTAGAGCCTCATGAGGGCAAAGGTCGCTACTTGCTAAGTTTTTTTTATATTTGTGGCTAATGATTTTAAGGTAAGTTGTTGCTTAGATGGATCTTGCTTTGGTATCTGAAGACACTGATACTTTAAGGCATTTTTTAAAGTAAAAGACAGGTTTTGAATGACAGGTTATATCTTTCCGCCTGCCCTTTCCAGGGCTGGTGACGACTGGAGAGAACTGATTCTAGAGACTAAGGCAAACCTGTGATGGTTGTTGTCATGTTTCTCCACTGCCTGAAGATTATTGGTCCTGCTCTCCCACTGCAGTGACTCCATTTGTTATTCTACTGTTGGAAGTAATGATGTTTTTAAAAAACATCCTCGAATTTTCAATTTAATAAAAAGAAATTCAGCTCTTTTAAATGGAAAATAATTGATTTTTTTTTTAAATGTATGTATACAAGGAAAAAACAGTGAAAAGGCATTCTTTGCTATTGTCCTCAAGGAGACTACACCATCCCTACATATCTCAGCAGCACTGTGATGATCTGCTGGTGTCCAGCCAAAAAGCACTTGAAAACTGCTGGGGCTGTGTCCTGTGCAGTGCTCTCCCGCAGGGGTGCAGGGGTGCAGCGCTGGAGCCAAAAGAAGGGCCGTGCTGCGTGGATGGTGGGGCGAGCGCCAGGTTTGGAAGCCAAACACCGTTTTACATTACAGATCTCAGCCCCTAACAACGGACTACCTCCTAATTAGAGTCCCATGGTATCTGTGTAGGAAGGCACTGTGCTCCTGAGACCAACAGGGCTCATGAAGGACTCTTTCCCATGGACGTCTGACTGCAAATCCTTTGGGGCCTTGTGGGGGCTGACCCCCGATCGAGGGACACGGCGCATTTGTGGTTGTGCTGAACAGAGACTGCAAAGCCTTTTTTCAGTGGGGCATTGCCAGCATGTCTCCATCACCTGGCTGCCTGGTTTTATGGCATGAATAGGACTGGAATTCCAAGATGTCCACCCCTCCGGGTTGGGTCCAGCCCACCTGGCAGGCTACGAAGCTGTGGGAAGCCAAGAAAGAGGAGCATGGCCCTGCAGCATGCAGGCCAACATGGCTTTTGTGTGGTGCTCAACTGCTGCTAAAGCTCTTCCTCTGTGTCGCTGCAGGAGGATGTTGGTGTTCCTCCAACTTGAAGTTGACACACCAGTGGCTGAGGATACTTCAGCAAGTTGGACAAGCTTGCTGTGTTGTACCAGAGCGCAAAAAAAGGGGTTTCATTAGCTTCTAAGAGCATGGCTTGCTAATATAAGTTAACGGGAGCTCATGGTTGGGCCTGAGACGATAATTTTTTCCATTAAAATAATAGTTTATCATGCAGTGCTCTCTAAGGCCAAACTTATTGGGCTTTGATGACAGCTTCTTCAGGCCTGAAGACAGGGCCTGCGTATCAAGTGACTTGTCTGTTTTTCCATGGCCTGTATAAAAGAATTTTCTCTGCCCACAAGCTTCGAGTCCTTAAAGCTAGAGCAACAATCCTATTAAAGGCTTGGTTGTTTTGCTATTTAGTGTAATAACTTTTTTAAAAAAGGAAAACCTTCCTGCATTTTTTTAATGAAAATATAATGGTGGGAAGTAGCAACCAGAAACGTAGGCTTCCACAAATCACACTGCAAAATATCACATTAAATTTGTGGTAAATGGGCTTGCCTGTTCAGAAATTCTTTCATATACTGGAGTGTTTTCCATGAAAACCCCCTGCTGGGCTCTTAAAAGCAAATTTACAGAATTTCTGAGTGTTTGGACTTGCTCCAAATTGTGCCAATGAGATAAAAATGCGCAAAAAAATAAAACCACTACTATTTTATCTTGTGCTGATAATATGATCCAATTTGATTGTTGGTTTTTTCCTTGACTGCATGAAGTAAATTAGCCTGCTTAAAAGGGAGGTGAAAATAGATCATTGGAACCAAGTGAAGCAGGTAGCCCTTGAGAAAATAAGCTCTTAATTCCCTAGGCACTGCCCTGGGAAGGAAACACAGCAATATTTTGTGAGGGCTGAGCTGGTGAACAGAAACATGCTTCCCCCCCACGGCCCCCCATAGGCACTGAACTGTGCCACCAAACTTGAGAGCAGCCTGGAAAGGCTGTTTTCAGAGCAAAATTCCTTGATTTCCCACCCTTAGCCGAGGTAAGAGGTCTTCCTGGGAGCTACGTGGCAGCTTGGAAATAATCAGGTTATGCTGAATAAATCTTTCAAAGGTGCTTTACGTGGAAATATATGAGGAAAGGATACCTTCCCTTCGAAGATGTTTGCCTGTGTATTAAATACTTTCCACTGTCTCAGGAGAGCCCAGCAAGCACACACAGCCTGGTGCATATAGTTTGTCAAAGCCTAATGAACTCTTTAGTGGAAGTTCTCTGTGGCTTTGTGGGGATTAGGCTAGCAACCACATTTGTGCTTCAAGCTGAAATGAATCAGTCTCCGTAGGCAATCTGACTTCCCGAGTGTCTTCCTGTCAAAATCTGACTCAAAAAAAATGTATTCTCTTCTTTTGCCTTCTTTCCACTCACCCTCATCTCCCATGTGCGTATGTGTACCTTTGGCACATCTCTCCAGCTCTTTCAGGGGTTTCACAAAGTTGAGAAGCAGGAAACCACCTGGCAGCAAAAATATTTCCTATAGGGACCTCTGCTCTCCACTGGACAAGCATTCTCCTGGGCAGTTCTGGTCTGCACCACCCCACACCCTCCAAAAAAAAAAAAAAAAGAAGAAGAAAAAAAAGAGGAGATAAGTTCCTGGAAAAGGAAAAAATAATTGTCCTTTATGTGAAAGAAGAGAACTCAAGCACAAAATACACATCTTGTAGAAATTATTCATTTTCCTCAGAGGTAGGGAACTACACTTCCCCTGAAAATTTTGGAAGAAAACTCAGACGGTCTGCGTACACAGAGATAAATCTTCCACCCGCTTCCAATCTACTTGACAGCATCCACAGTGCAGCTTCAAATGCTGCACATATGCCCTCGCTTTGGTTGCTGGAAACCTAGTCCCTGTGTGGGTGTACTTTCTGAATATCTCCCACTGTTGCCTACATTCATGTTTCTCTGGTTGTCCTGTCTGTCACCAGAGCTGTGCTGGTGCTGGACAGAAAGGCAGCACCTTCAGGGAAAGCTCCTGCGTGCACCATCTTCCTGATGTGGGACAGGTGTGAGATGGGTTAGGATTTTTTTTTTTTTTTTTTTTGGCTGTATGACTCGTTCTTATGGTTTGTTTCTCTGGTCAGGAACACTTGGTTAGGAGCAGCATTACAGATGAGGGGCTGAGGTGTTGAATGCATGTTCTCCAGATGTTTCGCTTCCTTGCAGAGGCAATGGGAGATCATTGCTTTCACTCTCAAACACTGGTCTTGGGCAAGTCCCATGGCAATAGCAGGAGGGGTGTGAAGACACATGCATCTGTGATGCCAGGATGGTTGAGTAGGTGTTCTTGCAGAAGCGTGATGCCAATGAGTTATTGCTTTTAACTGCCTCCACAGCAAGCTGCAGTTGCAGCTGGCAGCAGAAATGACAGGGCAAGAACCAAAGTGGTTTCTGTGTCACAACCTGTCTCTTGACTGTCTCTTCTCTGTGCTGAACCATAAGGTGACCGTTTGTCTTTCCAAGTAGCAAAGTCTTCATGTGTCAAGTCATAATGCTCAAAGAGAAAAAAACAAGCACTGTAGAGCTAAATACTCCACCCTACTCTAAGGAACAGACAAGGTGTCAGAAGGTTTAATGACTACAACTTACAGCATGTCTTTTGCCCTGGTACTTGCCCATGTGTGTGCTCCTACCCCACTAACAGTGAAATAGCTTCTGCCCCATTTGCAGGATAAGCTATATATCATAGGAGAAAGCTGCAGAGTATCTGGGTAGTCTTTTTCATCTGCTCCTGCCTTCAGTACCCAACATGCCCATTCCAAAGCTGTGCAGCAGCACCTACCATGCTGAAGCAGCAGGATGCTGTGGCAGCCATAGTCTCTCCCTCCGGCTCCACTTGAAAGTGATTTTAGGCGGGTAAGTCTGAGGCACTTACTGCAAATCACTTCTAGGGTTTCGTTTGCTGTGGTGCGGGTCTCTCTGCTTCCCACCCTTGTAATTTCAAACTCCCTCTGATCTGTGTGGTCTGACCCAACTCTCCAAACCACACAACAAATTTTGGGAGAGCACAAGCTCCTGGCTGTTCTGCATGTCTCCAGAATCTCTTCTTTGTGCGCTTTTACGAATTGATTCAGTATCGTAGTCAAGCCTCACTGGTTGTACTTCACATCATTGTATGTAACCACATTTCCTGCTTTCCATTTCCCTGCTCTCTCTTAGAGTAATCGTATCTTTTTACAAATTCTGATTATGTCTTGCCCCAAATTGGTCTGGAAAAGACTGTGGAACAGAGATGCCTTTGAATTTGCAGAGGAGATGAGTGGCTCTGGGTGCCCAAGAGGAGCAAGAATTTACAAAGTCTGAAAGCCTTTTCTTTGGCTGCCAGAGGGCGGGTGCCCACCACATTCGCAAAAAGCTGCAGGATTGCACCAAACTTGGAAGCACTCAGAATCACTAGTGACTTCCTCAAACTCCAGCATACATACATGCCGAAGGCCCCTAGCTATAACACATGCCACAGGATATATTACACTCTGTGTGCCATAAATCATCCAAACTAGGTTTGAAAGGATTGCGAGAGATGGTCTTGCCCAGCATTTCTCAAAGGTTCTCACCTGTGACTCTGCCCAGTGCCCGTGGGATTTTTTGTGCCCCACAGGCGACTGCAGCTCCAGCAGAGCGGTTGGTGTGGTTCAGAGCACCTCGACGGCTTACCGCAGATCTGATCCCTTCTCTGCCCAAGAGCAGGATCAGCTTGTACCTAAGCTGTTCACAACAGATGTTTGCCTAAGCTCTTATTCAAAAACAAACAAAAAATGATGGAGATGTAACGGTTTCCCCAGCCAATCTATCTAGTGCTTAATCATCCTTACTATTAGAATTTTTTTTCATGTTTATCCTAAATCTCTTTTGCAAGTATCAAAGCCCATTATTTCCCATCCTATCATCGAAAGTATTCCCCCATATTTGCAGATAACTTCAATGTACTTAAAGACTGTTATCGTCTCCCTTCAGTCTTGTCTTTTCCAGACTAAACAACCCCATTTCCTTCAGTCTTACTTCATAAATCATGTTTTCTAGATCTCTAATTGGTTTTGCTACTTTTAAGAATTGGATTTGGGACATAGCTTTTTTTTGTTCTCTTAAAAAAAATTGAGGTGTGCTTGAAACCAAATAAAATATTCCAGCCAAGGCCTTAGCAGCACTAAATAGACCAAAGGTATGTCAAACAGCCTGTGAGTGGTGGTCCTGGTGCAGTACCCCAGCACAATGCTTGCAGCTTCTGCAGTAGCAGGACTTTGTTGGCTTCTCGTGCCACAGTCACTCCTGGATCCTTTTCTGCTCTGTGATGCTCTGTCCTGGTGTTTTCTATCAGTCCCATCTTCATATATAAGCAACTTGTTATCCCACTGACAGCAGGACAAATAGAAAACTTTGCATTAATGGCATTGCGCCTCATCTTTTTCTGGCTGCCGCAGCTGAGCAAGATCCGTCCAAGTCTGTCCCTAATCCTCAGCTCGAATTCAAAGGTTTTGCAATTTGATAGGTGGTGACCCCATTCTCCCAGCACGAGGCAAAGTGGTTGCGGTACATCAACCTCTAAACCTCTTCTGCCGATAATCCCTTGTCTCGTTTCCATACGCTCCCCCATGCTGTTGCCTCTTGCCATGGGGGCTCAGCTCTTTGAAGCAAGAACCAGCCTTATGTTCTCTCTCTATACAGTGCCTAACACGGCAGGGTCTTGATCCATGATTAAGGATCCTAAATATAATGACAATAAAAATACTACTGTCTACATAACTGAGAAGCTCCTGTTTGTGGCAAAATGGGAAAGGAGTGGGTTTTACAGGTGCATTAAAATTTCCTTTTGTAGCTCTAAAAAATGTAATTGAAGGCAGCTTTTAAAATTGAACTACTCTTTTGTTAGGAAAATACTCGTTTGCCAAGGAGAATGGTACATTCCTCTCTGTAAAAATGTCACATTTTCACCTGGGGCATATTAATGAAAATTAAAACTTTGCTTCTTGTTGTAAATCTTTGTAAATTTCCATGAATTTGCCCTAGGTGAAAATGTGACATTTTTACAGACAAGAATGCTCCAGTTTTGCTGAGAGAGGCAAAAAGGCCTTTCTGTAAAAAAACCCCAGCAACGGCAGCTGAAAAATATATATCCCTTTTAGTGAAAAAAAAAAAAAAAAGAAGAAGAAGAAATGGAAAATGGAGTGGAGCTGTTGCAGAGTTATATTCTGCATTCCTCACCTTCTGATCTGCTTTTATCACTAACCTCTGTGCTCAAAGGCAGAGTGAAACTTTACCATGCATTGATTTTACATATTTGACTTTACAAATGCAGTTCAGAAAAATGACTTAACTTTGTTGGGAGAATTGCTAACTTTCCCATTAAAGTGTCAGCTTTGCTGGCACTAATATTGTTATATATTCAATGGTTATCATGAGCCAGCTACTGCAACCCTCATTCATTCAAAACTTCCACTAAAATTAATGCAAGATGCAACCATGAAAGAATCTATCAAATAATGTAATATTCTAATTAAAAAAAAAAAACAAAACACAACCAAAAAAACCAAAATAAAAGGCTAGTCCTTTCTGTAGCCTTTTTTTTTACATTTCAGCCATTGATTACTCACCCTGTCCCAAACACAGTACAGTTAGCTCAACCTTTATCTCCAAAGTTGCAAAAGAAGGAGGGGACTTGCAGGTCTGAGTTGCGCAGCATTGACTGTCACTTAGAGAGAACAAAACACCACTTGTCACCCCATTTTTCTTGACTGGGCTGCCTATGGGGAGGAAGAGAAAAAGGGGGTGATCATGGTAATATAGTAAAGAAGAGGCTGCCTTTGGGATGGTCTCAGACAGTATTGCCCTGACAGTCTGGGGAGAGCTACTCTGTGGCCATTAATTAAGACATCTTAATCCTGGGTGGACTCTCAGGGTGTTCATGGGGCTCAGCAAATCTCTCCCACCTCCAAGAGGTAATGCTTGTAATCTTGTCCCATAGCAGAAAATCCTTGTGGTCAGTTTGTCAGGGGGAGAGGAAAGATTTGCTTCCACAGCCCCTGGAATGGACCAGACAGGTCCTTCCATGGACCAGCAAGTCAGAAGATACCGAGTCAATGTATCTGCTGAGGGGTTTTTCCTTTCTGCTGGAGATGTCACCTTGCTTTCCTGCGCAGGGTTCTCCAAAACACTCTTGTAATCCAGGGCTGCTTCAGCCTGAAAAAAGTAGAGGTGCCTAGGGCTGCTTAAAGAACAATTGCTTCCATGCTTTGCTGCCTCCTCACCCTCCTGCCCATGAGGTGCCTTTGATGGATAGGTTCCTAGGTGTTGAAACCTCGGAAAAGTTTAATGTATTTGGAAAAAAAAAAAGGGGGTTGGGGGGCATGTGTGATAACCTTCATGTTATCACCCTGGTCTTGGCCTGGTAGCCGTGGAGGTGAAGCTTTAGCCCACCAAACCTGCTCAAAGTTGGCAAGTATGCCTTGCTGATGGAGAAAGCAACTGGCAGGGACAGTGAGCAAGATCTCTTCACCTTTGAGCAGGCTGCAAGGGCTGCAGTCTGAGCAAGGAAACCACTGCAGAGAGAGGCAAAAGAGAAGGACCCACTTTGCAGAGGGGCTGCTAGCACAGGGCAACAGGAGCAGAGAAACCTGGACAAGTCCCTGGAAAGGGGAGTTATGGAAAGAGCAATGCTGGGATGCTTGTTCAGCACAGGAGCAAATAGGCCAGTGTGCTGGCTAGTGTCCCTCTGCCAGCTTGGTCAAGGGTGGGAAATCTTCCCTCTCAGCCTCATGGCCAGAGCTTGCAGCTCCTGGAGGAGCCTGGGCTGTCCTGGCCACGGGGCAATTCGGGGTGCCACCAGAGGCAAAACAGCTGCTTCCTCTCCTCCTTCTCACCGGGTTGCTGTGCGAGTACTGTGTAACACAGGGTCAGACCAGGAAGAAAAAGTGAAAGGGGACATTTCTGCAGGTTTTAGCTGGCACTTGGCCTTTTTGTACAGTAGCTGGAGCGTTGGAAACCCAGAAGGGGGTTATTTGCTGTCTGAAGTCTGGCCACTCTACTGTGAAGCTGCTGCTTGCTGTGTGTGCCTGTGAGTTTAGCAGCAGTCCCTGTGTGTCTAAGCTCTTGTTAATGGCCACTCAATTGTAGGGAAACGAGAAGCTGATGCTAATGCCAAAAAGGGGTCACCGAAGTATAAAAAGAAAAAAAATCCCAGCCAGCAATCTATACACCCCAGAAAAATGGCACCCTGTGTTCCTAAACTGGCAAAGTCCTGAAAGTTTTACTAAAACTGATATTTGATTTGGCAAGTAAGTTCACTTTCACTCAGTGCAAATCCATAAAATGTATCACTATAAAAATATTCTGTACAGCGGAGTTGTCTCCTCACCCTAAGAACTATTAAAAAAATAAACACAATAATTACTGGTACTCTGACCCTGCGGTATGGATCTGCTGCTTGTTCCACCACACCCTGCCAGGGAATGGGATTCCCATTAAGCCCTCCTCACTGGTGCAACTCAGCTCCGGTAGCGTGGGTGTGAGCACGTGCAGCGTCCCCAGTAGCCCCTGTCTTGCCACTGGGCAGGTACAACCATGGCTGTAAGGGTGATGCCATGAGGCTGTGAAGCCAGTGGAGCTCCCTCTGTGAAAAGAGTCACTACTGGCTTTGCGGCTGTTGTTTGCAGCTCCGAGAAGAGAAGCCGTGGGCACTGGAAGTCTTGTGCTTCCACTTCATAGCTGTTTGTAATTGCCGGATGGCCATAAGGGGTGGGAGCCAGCAATTTCCCTCCCAGCCCAAATCACTGACCTCTGATACCAGAGCAGAGACATGTGCTGGATTAGTGCCAACTCAGCGCTTTCTGTGAACATTTCCCACACTCACCACAGTGACAGGGCAAGAAGAAAAGCTTGGTTCAGACCAGAGCAATTAAAGAGTTAACTACTCATTGATCACTGGCTTTTAAGCACAGATCCCAGGCAGGATTTTTGTGCTGACCTCCAACTCAAACTAAAAGAAATCAATAGCATTTAGGTGTCAAAAGAAGAATCGGTTCCTTTTGAGGGCTTAGATATATGTTTCCAAGCCAGCCATTTACTGCGTGTTCACTGGTGGCTAAATAGAGCCAGTAGGTCTGGAGACCCATGAGAGTGAAATATTTACAGCCCATAGCCATGGTGTTCCCATAGGAACAAAGGGAGCAGCAAGGCAAGTTTTCAGTATTTTCAGCACTGTGTTGCCTTGCTGAGCCTGGAGAACAGGCTGATAAGGTATACAAACCTTCTCCGCACCGCAATAGCCACTGCTCCTCCCCACGGCTTGAGGAGTTGCACCACTAGTCTGTCATGGACCCTGACTTCCCTAGTGTAGATGGATGGGGCTGTGGAGAAAAATGCATTGTTATTTTACTTAAATAGCTTAAACTTCCGAGTACCAAATGCCCTAGGAGTCTTTACAATTAATCTTACAACACAAGAATAGTGACCACCCAGCAGTATTACAGATAAATCTGTTAGGCAGCGTGCATGCTCAGCCTGCCAACAGCAGTAAATAAATGTTAGTAAGTGAACTTTGGCAGTAAATCAAAGCTACAAAACCCTTCCCCAACCAACCAACCCTTTTCCCTCTTGCTTCTGCAGTATGTCCCCAACCTCTTCCCCAAACTAGCTCTAACAAATGGCTTCTGCAATGTGTCTCTGGAAGGTTATTGAGTCCATGTCATTTTGGAGCAAGGAGGGATTGAGGGAAAGATGCCTGTAGGCTGGCAGAAATCACAGGAGCAGTTCCCAGTATCCAAACCAGTCCACAGAAAGACCTTGCCTTGAGCTCCTTGTGGTGCTTCCCCAGCCCCGCGGAGACCAGCTCAGGGGCTTTCCTGGGTCCTCCAGTAGCTTCCTCATCCCTTTCTGTGTAAGAGCAGACCGTTTGGCCTTGGCCTCAGCTGTGAGCTGGGTTGGAAATCTGGGTGGGATTTGCTGTTATCACAGTGTTGTCTTTGGCAGTCTGATACTCCCTGCAAGGACTGATGGCTCTCCCTATTGATTTGGCACCAGATCCCTCCTCTCAATTGTCGTCATATTCATCCTCTTGGGGTAAATGGGCTTGGGTCCAGCATTAAATACATGAAGTAAAAAATGAGGTATGCCAAATATCTTGTATTATCATAATTATTTAAAAATAATTTATTTACCTGGAAAGGCTTAGCTTATGCTCAGCATCTGGTTTTCAGTCAACTCCTGCTTCTTCTTCTTTTTTTAACCCAGTTTTCCAGCTGAGTAGACAGAGGAACAAACCAAGACCAAGTGATTTGCCAGAGGTCACACAGAGAATCACTAGCTCATGCAGGATTTATAGGGAGATTTGTCCTGGCTTCAGCCAGCAATTCATGTTGTCTCTGTTTGGGTTTGCTCTGACACTGGGGGTTCCTGATTCAGCCTTGCCAGTTCATAAGACTTTCTCATGAGTCTATTAATATTTGCTGTCTCTTGGAAAGCTGACTAATTGTTCAAGAATTTCAGACTTGACTTGTATGAATTAAGCTTCTAGTTGTGGTGACAGCAGAGCAAAAAATAGCGTAGAACAAAAGAAGATTGGTGTATCTTCCTCAGGCTTAGAAACTGGAATAGAAGTTTCTATTCTTTTAGAACCTCATTCTTTTCTAGCCTTATTCCTGCGCTTTGGAAACCAGCCTCGTATTTTGTGGCTGCTTGGAGCTCTCTTGCTGTTGAGTTGCTGATACTTCTGAGTTTTCCTGTATCTTGTATCCCCAGTGTTGTGAACTGCTTTCTTCGCCCTCTACTTGATATCTAATGACACTACTTTTCTTTTTCAACTGTTCTTCAATTTTGGGTGGTGTTTTTCTTGATATATATAAAAAATAAGAAAAAAGGTGTTCTGTTTTCAGGTTAATATTATTTTATTTCTACTCAAAAGGCTCCATATTTCTCCCTCACTCACAGATTTCAGAAAAGGCTCAACCCCAGACAAAGCTGGCATGATATTCAGGGATTCTAGGTACTTGCTAATCCCTTGCCGTATATGAGATATACAGCTGCTCAAAACTTTTGAAAGTGAGACAGTGAACACGCTGCATAGGACCAGACTTTTTAATAATCCAGCAAGCCAGGCGGCTTTGGCTATCAGTATGATGGAGATCCCCATGCAAAGACATAAGTTTTTGACAAAGATAAGGTGATAGAGTTTAAATTGAAACTTCCCAGCAACAGCTTTTTTTGGTTTTAATTGGGATTGCACTGAGTTAGATATAGATTTTGGCTCAAAGTCTATGCAAAATAAACCAGCAGGCCTGAAACTGCCCGTTTGCCCTGTGAACATTGCGTAATAACCTTCCGTCCCCCTGCCTACATATAAGCAGACCTTAACATCCCTGCAGTGTTAACTGCCTAGTACAGCATGTAATTATATACAGAGAATTATCCCTACACTATGATTAGCCAAATGCATTCATATGCATGTGAATTACTCTTTGTGCTGACACAGTGAAAGGCTGGAGGCCGCTTTTTACTCGAGGGGATGGCGAGGAATGTGCTTGTGTGGTCCTCCAGGGTACCCCGCTAATGGGAACCGTACTTCTTGCATCTTTTCTGCCTGAAGCAGGGAGAGTAGCTGGAGCTAGAGACGCGTGCTGGGTCTGTGCCCTCTGAGCACCGTCAGCTCTCAGCTGTATGGAGCTGTAGAGGCTGCACGTTATGTTGCTGTTAAAAAGACGGTGCTTTTTTATATATATATTTTTTTCTTCTTATGCCCAGCAATCTCCCAGTGAGTGTCCTCAGATGTGGTAGTGGCACAAAACAGTAATGTAAATGTGAAGAATGGAGCTGACAACCGATTGTGCTCAGTGGGTGGCTCGTTAGCAGCAGCCCTGTGGATGAAGTGCGCTGGTCTCAGCGATCTCAGTACGGCCGTGGGCAGAGCCTGAAGAGAGAAATATGAATGTGTAAAGTCCTGAAACTCACCTGGCAGACCCATGAGGCTTTGCTTGTGACACCGGGGAAGGGCTCACTTCCTTTGCTCCACACAGCTTCTGCTTCTGGCTCCTCTCCCAACATCTTTTACCACTTATCCAAGATGGGGAGGGAGAGGCTTTTTTGGAAAGCAAATTTATCCTCTTCCTGCTACACGGCTCTTAAGGAAAGTTGGCATGGAGAGCTGTTGTACTTCCGAACCCAGGAGGTGACACAAGGTGGTCCTTCTGAGAGTCCACAGGACCCTGAAAAAACAAATTATTTTCTACCAAAGGTCCAAAGCTGTCCTTCACGGACGGTGGCTTCTTGTTGTGTAACTTCTGCCTCCTTGTAAGAATCATAGAATAGAGTGATAGCATAGTTTGGGTTGGAAGGGACCTTTAAAGGTCACCTAGTCTAATCTCCCCTGCAATGAGCAGGGACATCTTCAACTAGATCAGGCTGCTCAGAGCCCCGTCCAACCTGACCTTGAATGTTTCCAGGGCTGGGACTTCTACCACCTCTCTGGGCAACCTGGGCCAGTGTTTCAACACCCTCAGAGTAAAGAATTTCTTCCTTCTATCTAGTCTAAATCTACCTGGCTTTAGTTTAAAGCCATTACCCCTTGTCCTATCACAACAGGTGCCACTAAAAAGTCTGTCCCCATCTTTCTTATAAGCCCTCTTTAAGTACTGGAATGCCACAATAAGGTCTCCCCGGAGCCTTCTCTTCTCCAGGCTGAACAACCCCAACTCTCTCAGCCTGTCCTCATAGGAGAGATGTTCCATCCCTCTGGTCATTTTTATGGCCCTCTTTTGGACACCCCCAACAGGTCCATGTCTTTCCTGTGCTGAGCTGGATGCAGCACTCCAGGTGGGGTCTCATGAGAGTGGAGCAGAGGGGCAGAATCACCTCCCTCGACCTGCTGGCCACACTTCTTTTGATGCAGCCCAGGATACGGTTGGCCTTCTGGGCTGCAAGTGCACATTGCCAGCTCATGTCCAGCATTTCATCCACCAAATGGATGCATGGTTAGCATGGTCTCCATGGGGCCATGAAGCTCTTGCTGAATTTCCTGCTAGCTAGGACATACAAGGAAGGGGAGGAGAGCCTTACAGATCTGATGTGGGGTCCTTCTCACAGGGAATAAAGGGACATGCAGCTTTTCAGAGTATGATGGTCCTCTCACTTGAATTTTCAATCTTGAGACTGGTCATTAGCAGGTGGGAAAGTAGTTGCAAACTAAACAAAGTTCATACAGCTCAGTGCCACCATAAGTGTGGAAGGCTGTGGTGACACTGCTGGGTTGTGTATGGCAGAAAGGATGACACTGGGTGTGCATCTGCTGGAGCTTTATAACTTCAGGTGGCTCTGTACGAACAAGCCCAAGGAACCAAGCCTGTCTTCTTTAGAGATCTGAAAGCCTGCAGTAATTTTGAGCAAGCTGCATAACTACTTTAAATTTCCCCCATAAGAGATTTTTCCTGAGTCTCTTCCTTTACATGATATTGAGGCTAGGGGTTCACAGTTAAAGGTTATTAAAATATTAAGTATAATTTTCTGCTGCATTTAACTCTTTGGAAAGAATGTGCAGGAGATGGCACGCCATGTGAAATGTAAATACATGTATTTCAGGGCAAGCAGCTTCTCTTAGGAGATGGTGATCCCTGAATTATGTGCCTGGGGGTTATGTCTTTGAGTTAAAAGCACTTTTTTTTTTTTTCATTTCTTTTTCGTCCACCCTTGCTAATTAGCAGACTAATCACCGCCAGCCAACTATTACAGGCGGGAGCGGAAAAGAGGAAGTTTGTAAGATTCAGACATATCAGCCAGATCTGTGTAAATTTGTTGGTTTGGAAAAAATTCAGATGCAAGCAAAGGTGCTGAGCATACAAACACTGATCTGTATCTATCGATGAAGGCTATAGTGTTGCAGGCACATGAGAGAGCTTTGCAGCCAAAGCAAATAAATGCTCCCCAGATGAAAGCTTTCCTTGTGCGCCAGCTCACTTACAGCACTCTCGTGTGGTTCTATCTGAGGAGGCTTATCACAACACAAACCACAGAGGACTGGGCTTACGGGGGAGGCAACAAGTCCTGGGCACCTCCACCAGTGATGCTGGCATGAGACCAGCTGTGCCACTACCTGTAGTCATCCAGGACAAGGGGTGTCTTGAGTTGCTTGTGGGAGCCAGAGACAGGGGTCTCCTGCATGGCCAGCAGCCCTGACTGCTGCAGTGTTGCTCTGCCATGGCACAACATGTCTGCCTTCCTCCACACCGCTTTTCTGCAGACCACAGCAGAGCAGGGTCCCTTGGCACCTAGGGTGGGGGCATTAGGATTACCTCACTTTGCAGCTCTCGGCCACCCTCCCTGGCCATTTCTCCCTCACCTTCTGGACACTGGTTCTGACTTGGGCTCCTTAATCCTTGCTCCAAGGATAAATTATCCACAACTAAGTACACGCAGCATTAAAAGAACTGAGAAGCTATTGAGTGCTCTGGAAAGACGGGCAAATGAATTCAGTATGAAAAGCAGTCCTGTAAATTAATATAATTTACATTATTCATATGAATAGTCCTATGTTCATTTAATTTCTCTTTAAAGGAGCATGGTTATTTCCCTAGGACTTTCCTATACGTATGGTAAGAAAAGAAACAGGTGATTTTGTAGAGTTAATTTAATGTTGTCCTTGTCTGGATTAACTCTGCGCAAAGACTTCACAATTACGTTAAAAAATGCTGGAAGAGTTAGTGTTTTCACTTGTGGCAATTTTTGGTGAGTCAATATTTCAACAAGAACAAGCCATTCCCCTTCATTTTGTACATTAGACACTGAAGGGAAATAGATGTGTCCTAGATCCACCGTACAAAAAGCTTCTCCAAGACGACAGTGAAAGAACAAGAACAAGCACATTTTTGCTCACGTTTTCACCATGAGCTCCCATGGGTAGCACTTTCACAGGCAAAAATACTTTGGACAGCATCCACCTTCCCCTGGGCTCCCTCTTGAACAGGGAGCTCAGCCTCCTCCTCTCTCCAGCCATTGGAGACGCTAAGATAGAAGAGCATCACCGAGATAGCCTTCCCCCTCCATAACCACCCATCCCCTGGATGCCAGAGAGGCTTTTGGAATAGCTCAGGTTTTGCATAGGTTTAACATGGTTTAAATAGGACCATGGTTTTCAAGATTTTTTTGATTTGTGATCCCTGGGTAATGTGACCAGTGGAGATATAAACTGCTACGTGGCCAACAGACATTTACCTAGAAACAGGCTTGGTTTTCTCAATGGCCTTTCCTGAATCGTGGAAGTCATTAAGGGATGAGAGCTGGAGGTGTTCGTTGTTGCAATAATGGTAAACAGCATGAGGTGGTGCTGTTCCATGCTATCTTCCCATTTATTTGTTTTGGGGTCTAACTTTGCTAGCATGTGTTCGGACATGCTGTGCTGTTACATTTTATGAAGGCTTTTGTTCCAGAAAAGAGAATGGGGCTTGTTGCAGGACTTTTGCTAGTTGCAGAAGTTTGCTTGCTTTGGTGTCCCATCAGAGACAGCTTTTGAGGTAAAGTAGCTCCCAGAGAACCACTGCAGACATAAGCCAAGGTACTGGAAAGAAGGCAATGCCTGCATGCCCTCTGAGCACCAGTCTTCCAGGTTGGATATTTCCATTAACATAGAAAATCTCCACGTTATCTCTAAGGAGATCACCATCAAATCCTCAGAGGGTTGCAGAGCATAGGAGTGATGCTAGCATGAGAACTGAAGTTACGTGCCGGGGAAAAGGATGGTGATACTTGGAGGAAGATCTCTGGGGAACCAATGAGCATCTCAACAGACAGAAAAACAAAGTCTGCCCGAGTACTGTTACAGGGCCTTTGTCTCGGGTCTGCTGCTGGTCTTCACTGCAGCGCTGAGCTCCCACACCTCTAACTGACTCCTATCCAGGAGCTTCAGTCTGCTGGAAAAGAAGAGCTCCCTAATGACCAGGATAGCAGTTCAAAGCTGATTGCCTGCCATCCAAATGTAAAACAGCTACTAAATTTCAGATCGTGAGTTTTCTATTAGCCTCTGGCTGTTTTATTCCACTCATTAAAACAAATGGGTTGTGTCACTGACCTCAGTTAAACCCACAGTGAGGTCTGACCTGAGTTTATTTACATATTAAGTGGAAGTGGTGACATTCATTCATAAGGTTTCAACTGCACCTTTCATTCCAGGAATAAGCATAGCCGCAACATCCACAATATCTTATAAATTGGTCTCCTTGCCAACGTTTCCACCCTATTGCCTTAGAAAAATTGGGCAAATTAATGGACAGCAGTTATATATACAAATGGTAAAAGCAGGTGGCTGGGATGTACCCTCTGGCATCCTAAGAACATGAGCTGTGGATGCTGGGAGTGCAAAGGGAAAGCGGGCAGGCTTGTATACTCTCCCTGATTGGCACTTTCAACCAGTGTCGCTGTTGAAGAAAATACCAGGATAGGTGAATGGCTGGTCTGACCCTGTTGGTTTTTGCATATGCTCGCATTTCTTTCCTGCTAGGATGTTCAAAGTGTGGCTAACAGACGTGATGCAGCCCTGTGCAGAGATACCCAAGGTAGCTACGGACTTGTCACTCCTGTACCCAAGGCAGTATGTGCTCTGCTACTCGCATTATTGGCACAGGTGGAATATCATGCGACCATACAGCTTCTGGTATCCAGTCTGGCTTGCACAGAAAGCAAAGATGAAAGCAGTCCTTCTACTCAGCCCTGCGCAGCACTTCAGTGGCTCAGCTGCGCCTCCGTCCAGAAAGAGCACCCACTGTCAAGGCTGCCCAGACCTCTGGGCTACTGTCTGTAGATCAGCATGGCCCAGAAAAGCAGTGCAGAAGTGAGGCCTCCAGCTGTGCACACTGGCTAGTGTGTCAGGTGCTTTTGAAGGCCCATGGTTGTAGAATAAACGCATAGTTTTTATTTTTCCAGAAGGAGTGTGTAGGCAATAAGCCTGTCATGTGTCCAGATGCCTAAAACAGTCATCTTACGCTCAAAGTCAGGGTAAAGCCTCAGAAATGTGAAATTGCTGCCCCAGGAAAATACAAGTTGCTTTTCACTGATGGTCCCGTGTGTAACACCACCCTGCCAGCAACAATGTTCTTCCTAGGACATTGTTTCTTGAATTCCTCAGGGTCACTTCTCAGACAGTTTTTTCTGCTGTGACTCCACCTTCAGCAGCCCATGATTTACCTCTCCAATTCCAACTAATCTGCTGTCCCACTTCTGGTAGTGCTTGCAAAACCCATAAAAGATCTAGTCATCCAAGGAAGACTCGGCTGCAGATAATCAAGCTCATCCTGTTCAGCAGCAAGCTGGCACTGAGAAATGTGAGCACTTTCATGGTCCTGCTCCTCAGTGGGATCTGCTCCTCCCTGGAGATTTTGACCCTTGGCTGAAGAGCTGCTTCCTCTTGCTATTCAATTGTGCAAGCAGGCAAAAGAAGCCCCTGCCCACCTACCTAGAAGTTTCCCTCTGTGAACCCAGATTAAAGAAAACCCTCACTTTCCAATCCTTTCTGACATAACCCAACACAGAGTGTGACCGAAGTTGGCAGGTTTCCCACACCTGCAATTCAGTGATCGTTCAAGAATTAATTAGGCAATAAAGTAGAGGAGATCCAGCTCATTTGATCCAACAGTTTGCCAGGGAATGGTGGCTATGGCTCCATCTGATATACATACCTTATAACTCAAGTACTGATTCCATATAGTCTCCAAAAATACATTAAAACCAGCTGTGAAATACAGTGCTGCCATAAACTAAATTAAAGAGAAAACTCTTTCGAAACCTTAGCCTAGAAAAGCATTAAGAGATCATCAGGTCTGCTTTAAGTAAGACTATTTATGTGAACTCTCAGAAGCATAAGCTGTATATAACCAGAAGTCAAGAAGTTAGGACAATCAGAGGGATCTTTGAGCCACCCATGCCTTGACGGGAACAGATGCAGAGATGCCCACTGTCCAGCTGGAGAATGAGCTCAGCAGTAAAGCTGTTGGGAGAGCAATTTTAAAAGAAGTTCGGTCAACTTGCTGGAGTGATTCCCTGATCCCACTGTAACAATTCCTTGCAAGCATAATACTGTTGCAACGAAGGGTGTTCAGAGATGTCATTTCCAGTATAATAAGGCAGTCTTTTAATAGTGAAAATTGTTGTCGCTCTGTTAACCACAGCAGAAAAATGTTCTTTGTCTTTTCAACACCAACTAGTTCCTACCATTGAAATCAACTTTGAACTTACCAGTGCAGAGATTTCCACAGACTTCAGCAGCACAGAGTCAGGCTTGCAAGCAGGTGTAGGCTGCCTGTCTCTGAGGAGCTTCCCCAACCAGCTTCTCACAGATGCAGGCATTTCTGCCTCCTGCATCCCAAACTCTGGGGTAGCTGGGAGCTGCTGCTTCTCACCCAGTTTCTTCCATTTGACGTTTCTGCTGGGTAGCACTTTCCAAAGGTGGGCTTTATCACAACCTACCTCTGGGAGACAGGACTTGGAGAGGACAGCCAGCCATCTTTCAATCCTTGAGCTAATAGTTTTGCAAATAATAATTCTCTAGATAAATCAATACCTTTTCCTCTGGAAAGTGACAAGAGCTGGGTAGGCTCGAGACCAGTAAATAGAGATGTTGATCAACGTTATACGTCCCACCAGTACAGCAATTAACTTCAGTTACACAGTTCTTAAGTCCTGCCTTGGAGACAGTGGCGTGGTACGTTTTATTATGTTTGGAAAGACTTCACGGTCTCCAGAACACATTGGGCACTCGCAGAAGAAGAGACTCCCCTTTAAGATATATGAAGATGTTCAGTATAAATGATGGATAACTTCTTAGTGCTAAGATGAATCAACAACATACATTTATTATCCAGTTTATATTTCCAAGTTGTTCAGCTTCTTTGTGAGACTACAGGGAAATGTTAACAAATTAATTGCATCCGCTGCTAAAAGGGATCATAAGAACTGTTCTCAATCATCTGCTTTATACAGATATTGTGTGTAGGAGGTTGTGTTGTTTACTACCAGCTATTGTCTATATTACCATAGCACCTATAAGCCTCAGAAATAGAGCACGCTTCATTGCAGGGATGCCATGAACACAGAAAAAAAGACAGTCACGGTCTCAAAAACCCCTCTGAGGTATAAATTCTTCAAGATATCTTAAAGCAAAAATCAACATAACTCAGCTGTTGTCACCTCTTTGAAAATGTCACCTTTTCTTTCTAGGTGAAACTACAGCTCAGAGGCTTTTTGTTACTCATCTACTGTCCTTTCGAGTTTTATCTAGAAGTCCCTAGATAAAGTTAAGCCTAAAACTGAATATGTATCTTTTTATTTCAACTCAAATTGCGTTGTTAGTGTGATGGTGTTACCTTGATAACGTTGGGACATGGGGTACATTGGATATATTGGGATCTGTGTCCTTCTAACTATCCTTCAACTAGATAAGCTTCAAGGGCAGGAATTTTTCCTGAGGATCCATAACACAGACAACACATATACAGATAATATCTCAGTGGGGTATAAAGCAAACCAAATGTGGTGTTTTGGGACTGTGAGGCAGCTCTGTCAAGTTGGAACACACAATGTAATCAGTATATTAAAAAACAGTAAATGAAGCAGATTGTTTAGTCAAGAGACAGCCTCACCATAAAGGCCCTACTCGTTCTTCAGTTAGGTAGCGTGAGCATTCAGGCTTTGAGTACAGTACCCCTCTGTGGGTGCACAGTTTGCTGCTGCTAATGGGACTGGCTCAGTGCTTCACGTCTAGAGTGGTTTTCAACCTTGTAATCCACAGACCCATGGAAGTCTGTCGACTGCTTCCAGATGGAAGAGAAATATCAATAGGGCTCCACCAGCTCTCTGGTGGTCCTCAAATCCACTGGAAAATCTTTCAGGAGTCCTGTTTCTCCCCTTCTTCCCGTAAGCAAAACAAAGCTAAGCCTTCCTGCCAGAAGTATGATTTCAGCTTCTGAAGGTGACTTGGAGATTCATTGAAGTCAGTATTAGAAGGCCCTATAATTAATCGGGCAGACTGAGGACAGGCCCACATCTTCTCATTCCATTCTCCCTGGTAGAGGATATCACCAGGCTCAGCACACCACCTGCCTTGAGTTTTCTGCATTTGCTGGCAAAGGTCCATGATTTCTTTTGCTCATTATTGTTTATAGCAGAAAATGGAAAATGAGGCAGCAACGTTACCCTTTACAAGGGAAAAACTGGAATCCAAAGTGATCTCATGACTCCAAACAGAATCAGATGATAAGCCTGGGAAGCTTACCCAGCTATAATGGTGCCTTGTACCAATCAACAGCTCAGGATTAGTAGGATTAAAGTAAATCTTATTTCTGGCCATCCATGTCTGAATTTCAGTTTGGCATCTGGTCAACAAAGCAACTGCCTTTTGCAAGGTAGTGTGACAAATTTCTTTTTCCATAAACATTATGAAAAAAAAAATGTTCTTGAAAAGTCTGTGAAGTGCTCTGTATGTTATCTGTGGAGATGATGCTAAAACTGGAGCAGAACAAAATGTTCAACTTTCATTTTATAACAGAGTGCAACAGAAGCACATCATGAAGTCACGCACTTACTTCTGTTCAGGTGAGGTAGAAGGAGCATTTTCTTTTGTCTTTGTCATATACAACTTCTCCTTACACCACACCCAAGTCCTCCAGATGAAATACTTCGTATTACAATTAATGTTCCTTTTTGTACCAAGAGTATTTAATCAGAGGTGAACATTGGCTGGCACACTTCAGTTCTTAGTCAGATGCAATGGAGAAAGGAGGTTCAAGGACATGAAAGGATACAGGTATGCACAGAAGTGAAGGAACTGGTATTTTGCAGTTGCAAAGATGCTGAGATTGCAAGCATTAAACAAAGCATGAGGCTTACAGCTACATAAACATACTTAGATTTGGCATTTCCCAGCAGTTTTCCT
Organism: Burhinus oedicnemus; assembly: GCA_008921705.1. Taxonomy (NCBI): domain Eukaryota; kingdom Metazoa; phylum Chordata; class Aves; order Charadriiformes; family Burhinidae; genus Burhinus; species Burhinus oedicnemus. The sequence goes on from VFFE01005868.1 coordinate 255,995, forward strand.
CTTATAACGAGACTCCATTTCTAAAAAGGACAGTTTTATGTCTGATTCTTCATAGTGTTGATTTCTTAAAGATCTCAATGTTTTCCTGAAATCCTGATCTGTCTTGTGCTTGCGGCTTGTGTCCAACTCGGGTACCAGATGGAGGCATGCCCTGTGTGCAGACATGGCCGAACCAGCGTGGTGCAGAAGGCAGAGCTCCGTCCCAGCTCAAGAATAAATGAACTGCATTTCTCCTGCTCTCCAGGTTTCTCCTCTGTATTGTGGAGTTGCTGACTTTGTCAAATACTAATGGCTAAAAAATACACAAAATGTTTGTAGTAGGTAGGAAATGCCATGTCGGCGTTTCAGATGTCTGCAGCTCCGTCCGACTTCAGTAGGAGTATTTGAGGCACTGAGTGTGCACGCCCTGAAACCAACAGACCTTTTAACCTATTCCCAGGGAAGTGTTACTTGGGATGATTAACAGTGGTAGGGGCTGCTCCTTGAACTGTAAAAAGCTGAAGTTCATAATCCCTTCAGGCAGGGATTAACATCTTCATGTTTGGAACTACTACTTGAATACCTACTCCTTTCTTCCCTCCTGATGCCGGGTGGAGGGGATTGCTGCCTGCTCCCCATTTTACAGCTTTAAAGTTTCTGAGCTGGATGTCAGCCATTAAAAATGGCAGAGCTCCGGTGACATCACTGCAATTTATGGGAGCAAAAGATCTGACCCAGTGCGTATGGTTATTTTATTCTATTAAAACCATGCCTTTAAGAGTAGATGCCTGTACATAAGGGCTGCCTGTAACTTCATCTCTCCCCTGTGGTCCGAGGCCTGCTGCTGCTGTCCTCTGGAAGCAAAGAGTAATAACGGCTTTTTAATCTGAACACAACCAGGTATAAAGATCATGCTGTCGAGAAACAACATATCACTAACAGTGGTGCTGCTCTAAAGGGGTATTTTCAGTTTTATGGGAGTTTTCGGTCCAGAATGGAAGCATTAGAGCAGGTTCAGTAAGAAATCTAATACCAACAGTGAATAGTAGTAAATATCTTTTAAGGGGTGCAATTCAGGGCTTAAGCGATGCTTGTGAAGATATAGACCTACATTAATGTTACCAAAGCAGAGTCAATGGGCCAGTCAGCTGGTACAAAAGCAGCCTAGCTATATAGAAAGGCAAGAGTATCAATTTCATTTATTGCTCATCATTATTAAACAACTCATCCATTAAGCCACCAGGGGCATAGCGCTTCCCCTCCAGTGCTTGTGGCTGGCTACCAGCTCCTAATATCAAGGATTTAATAAGGGGACCTCAGCCAGCCATCTGGGATGAAGGGCCTGACACCAGTGAATTCATCAGAGCCGTGCCACATGACACCAACAGAGGGATGTAGCCCCATGCATCCTACAGTTCACACCAACCCCAACGTGGGCGCTCGCTTCTCACTTTACAGCTGTGTTAGGCTCTTATTCTTGCTGGGAAAACCTTAACCCTGGGAAGGTTGAAGAACAAGGGGGCAGGCATGTGTTGAAATGCACAGCCCATTTCCTAAACCCTTCCCTCCTTTCCCTGGGACATTAATCCTTTGGTGGACCTCACTGTGGGAGGGTCTGGAGTGTGTGGAGACCTCTCCAGACTGCACCCTGGAGGTCCTCCACTTTTCCATTTCTACTAAAAGTAAAGGCAATTTTGGGTGAAAGAGCTTTGCAGCCGTGAAATATGATTACCAGAACCTGAAGGTTTCTAAATGCCGTCCTGGTGGGAAGGAGGGCTGCTGGTTGACCTCGGTAACTCCTTATTCCGTGACCAGAGCATTCTGGCCAAGCCTCATCTGAGGTCAACCACATCTCCCCACCCTCCTGTCTTTTTGTTTCACTTCTTTGTTATGTATATAGAGTGTTAATTACCTGATAATTTACTTCCTTTAGTCCACACACTTTGCCTTCACACAGGATTCACTTTGACATTTGACGTGAACTGCTCCAATCAAATTCTAATTCATTCGCATGAGCTGTATGGATTATTCCCAGCGTTTTTAGGATGTGTTTGAACTTCCGTAAAAGAAAAATTAGAGGCTACTCTTCAACAGTGACCCCCACTGGAAAGTAAGCCTTAACCTTTGTTCTCTTCATCTAAGGTATTAAATTAATTATGGAGAGCAAGATAAGTAGCTCTCAAGAACAATTTGTGCTTTAGTAACTCATTTCATGTAACCTAAGACCTTTTACTTGATCAGTGATGTTGCAGTGAATTTTTAATGTGTTCCGCACATGGATTTTTCTGAATTGCCACTTCATTTTGATTTTACTTTACAATGTTCAGTGTTGTATGCTTGTCAAGGCAGACTCACAGGACTGGAATTCTGCATCTAGTTTTGAAGTGGAAACAATATTGTTGAGACATTTTGCCTGTGGTAAGATTTTAAGTATTGTGACAAATGTTAAAATAGTAACAAATGTAGGTAAAGTTGTAGGAACAAGGTTGAAAAATGTACTTCTTTCCTCATGCTTCTACTTCCTCTTGATTGATTGATTACCAAAGCTTTTTTTGAATAAGAGATTAGATACAATTCCAAAAGCAGTATAGTCCTAAATGTTCTCATCACTCATTTGAACAGTGTCCTGACACATCCTCCAGTCAACAGCCTCACTGCAACATCATTGCCCCTGTACAGAAGGGAGCCTAGGGTGGGTAGCATGGGCTATGCTGTAAAGAGCAGGGGGAGTGCTCTTGGTTCTTATTCCGATACTCAGAACATTTTTATTTGCCTGTACAGCCATGGCTGCTGCCAAGATAGGTGCAAAAGAGTAAATATTCTTAACTAAGCCAAAACTGATAACAGAGACTATAGTAGCCATGGAGAAATCCACATAAAACTCTTAGTCAATACTTCAAGTACAATGGTCTGGGATAAGGGCGTTGACATCGTTCTTAGAATCATAGAATCACAGAATCACCTAGGTTGGAAAAGACCTTTAAGATCATCAAGTCCAACCATCAACCTAACACTGCCAAAACCACCACTAAACCATGTCCCTACGCATCACCTCTACCTGTCTTTTAAATACCTCCAGGGATGATGATTCCAGCACTTCCCTGGGCAGCCTGTTCCAATGCTTGGTAATCCTTTCGGTGAAGAAATTTTTCTTAATATCCACTCTAAACCTCCCCTGGTGCAACCTGAGGCCATTTCCTCTTGTCCTATCACTTGTTAGTTGGGAGATCAACCCCCACCTCTCTACAACCTCCTCTCAGGTAGTTGTAGAGAGTGATAAGGTCTCCCCTCAGCCTCCTTTTCTCCAGGCTAAACAACCCCAGTTCCCTCAGCCACTCCTCAGAAGACTTTTTCTCCAGACCCCTCACCAGCTTTGTTGCCCTTCTTTGGACACGCTCCAGTACCTCAATGTCCTTCTTGTAGTGAGAGACCCAAAACTGAACACAGTATTTGAGGTGGGGTCTTACCAGTGCTGAGTACAGGGGGACAATCACTTCCCTACTCCTGCTGGCCACAGTATTCCTGATAAAAGCTAGGATGCTGTTGGCCTTCTTGGTCACCTGGGCACACTGCTGGCTCCTATTCAGCCAACTGTCAACCAACACCCCCAGGTCTTTTTCTGCCAGGCAGCTTTCCAGCCACTCTTCCCCAAGCCTGTAGCGCTGCATGGGGTTGTTGTAACCCAAGTGCAGGACCCGGCACTTGGCCTGGTTGAATCTCATACCATTGGCCTCAGCCCACCGATCCAGCCTGTCCAGATCCCTCTGTAGGGCCATCCTACCCTCAAGCAGGTCGACACTCCCACCTAACTTGGTGTCATCTGCAAACTTACTGAGGGTGCACTCGATCCCCTCATCCAGATTGTTGATAAAGATATCAAAGAGAACCAGCCCCAGTACGGAGCCCTGGGGACCACCACTTGTGACCTGCCACCAACTGGATTTAACTCCATTCACCACCACTCTTTGGGCCAGGCCTCACAGCCAGTTTTTGACTCAGCAAAGAGTACACCCATCCAAGCCATGAGCAGCCAGTTTCTCCAGGAGAATGCTGCGGGAAACAGTGTTGAAGGCTTTACTAAATTCCAGGCAGACAACATCCACAGCCTTTCCCTCATCCACTAAGCAGATCACGTTGTCATAGAAGGAGATCAGGTTTGTCAAGCAGGACCTGCCTTTCATGAAGCCGTGCTGACTGGGCCTGATCATCTGGTTGTCCTGCATGTGCTGCGTAATGGCACTCAGGATGATCAGCTCCACAACCTTCCCCAGCACTGAGGTCAGACTGACAGGCCTGTAGTTCCCCGGATCCTCCTTCCAGCCCTTCTTGTGAATCGGCGTCACATTTGCTATCTTTCAGTTAACTGGGACCTCCTCGGTTAGCCAAGACTGCTGATAAATGATGGAAAGTGGCTTGGTGAGCACTTCTGCCAGCTCTCTCGGTACCCTCGGGTGGATCCCATCTGGTCCCATAGACTTGTGTATGTCCAAGTGCTGTAGCATGTCCCTCACCATTTCCTCTTGGATTATGGGGGCTTTATTCTGCTCCCCACCCCCACCTACTAGCTCAGGGCGCTGGATACTCAGGGATCAACTGGTCTTACTGTTAAAGACTGAGGCAAAGAAGGCATTAAGTACCTCAGCCTTTTCTTCATCCTTTGTCACTATGTTTCCACGTCTGTCTACTAAAGGATGGAGATTATCCTTCATCCTCCTTTTGTTGTTAATGTAAGAAACTTTTTTTATTGTCCTTAACATCAGAAGCCAGGTTAAGTTCTAGTTGGGCTTTAGGCCTTCTAATTTTTTCCATACGTAGCCTCACAACATCTTGGTAGTCCTCATGAGTGGCCTGCCCCTTCTTCCAAAGGCCATAAATTTTCCTTTTTTCCCTGAGTTGCAATCACAGCTCTCTGTTCAGCCAGGCTGGTCTTTTTGCCCGACGTCTCATTTTTTGGCACATGGGGACAGTCTGCTCCTGTGCCTTTAAGCCTTCTTGAAAAACATCCGGCCTTCCTGGACTCCTTTGCACTTCAGGACTGCCTCCCAAGGGACTCTTACAGGTAGAGTATCCAATTGCAGTTGAAGAATAGGGAGGTGTTTTCTTGTTGAATATAATGGGTGATGAATAGATCCTATAGTACCTTAAAAAAAAGTTTCCGTGCAGCAAAAATCATACATGATGATTCAGTACCACCTCCTGTAAACTGGTTATCCTACTCACTGTTCCTACCTAATTAGATTCAGTAAAGTCAGCAAGGTACTTTATAACTACTGGGGCCACTCTCGTTTTCTGATGTTTCCCCCCATATATGTCATGCTCCTTCAAAATCTTCCAGGGGTCATTGTTTCTCTGCCTTCCAGATAAGAAGAGCAAGAGACTCCAGGAAGTTCACTGGAAACACTGATATTGGTAAACTAATACAGGAGGTGTTGAGACATATTGTGAGCATATCCTGCTCCAAAAGAGAGATATTGGGGCCAGATTCATTCCACCTGACTCTTGATGCTGGATTGTAACTGAGATGTCCAAGCTAGGAAGCCAGTGTCTCTGTAAACCAGGGGCAGATATAGGCATTTTTAAAGCACAATTCTGGTCTTAGCAAGATGAACAACTCACTGACCCACAACATTAAGTAAAGAGCAAGTATAGGGCTTCTAGATACCCTTCTTATGTTTATAAACACAGTTAAGAGACTCATGTTAGGGTCAGAGTACCCCCCAAACCATGCTTTTTCTGCAACCTCTCTCCTCACTCTTTACCCCACCTGCCCTCAAGGGCCTCTGCCCACAGGGAAGAGTTTGTGTCGGAGGGGGATCCTGCGGTACACCCAATGTCATTTTATCATAACCCACAGGGAAATAAATCCATGCAAAGGAAATGAGAACTACAATAAGTTACAGAGCTCTGCTTAGATGCCCTGCACTCAAGACATAGTCTTTTTATTTCCAGAAACATTTCTTTCACTTACTAACTTCTGGGTAATTTTTCTTTGAGCAATAAATATTCCATAACACCCAAGTTGTTTTAAACCTCGTTTCTAACAAAAACCCTAAATCTTCTGAGCCTTCTTGTTCTCTGAACAGTATTATATAGGATTAAACTTTTCAGCAGGAATTTTGACACATCTGCATAAATGTCAATAAAATTAGAGCAATAAGGGCCTATAAGAGAAGCTTTTGAAAATGAAGACACTTGCGCAATGGCATAAATGTGGACCTAGGTGGATTTTGTGCCTGTGTTTGGTTTGGGGTTTTTTTTGACACATAGTTGTATAACGTTGGTGATGTCTGTTTAATAATGCTGCATGAATCCCATTTGGTGTCATCAGCCATATTCCACCTCCCATCCCAGCTCTTCCAGCTAGTTCAGAGAACTCTAATTAAAAATATGTATTGGAAAATAACTAGTTATTCTAGCTGCTGAATCAAAACAGACAAGTCACCCTGGCCAAAGTATTTACCTTGTCTCTCCACCTCTCTGTTCATTGCAGACCGATTTGAGATTTGAAACAAACAAATATTCATTTTTGAACCAGTTTAACTCTTCAATGTGATATCTTGTGGCTCTTCTGCAGTAGATATGCATGTGGCTCTAGTAACAACTTTAACTGTGCCAAGTCTTCTGATATTAGGCCTCAGCACTGTATATCTGATGCCATGTATGGAGACGAATAGACTTCAGAGAATGAAGAGAAGTTGTCTCTTACAAGCAAATGCAAGCGTCTGTATACCATAGTCAGGATCTCAAGAACACTTTAAAATGCTTTCTCCAGGACAGGTGCAAAGTGCTCAGTAAAGTGGTAAGCTTTACTGTGTCCCTGTAACATTTGTGTCTCCTAATGCACACAGGCATGAGACTCTATCATTAATAGACTTAATGAATTGAGCTCCCGTGGTCTCTTTTCTACAAGTTGTGAACTTCAGTTGTGCCATGGCTTGAATTTCATACACCTGCATGTCTCTGCATTGAATGTATATCAATGTTGTTCAGAGTATATCTGAAAATGAATAGCAACAGAACAACTGTTTGGATTCCTAGAAAATAAGAATAAGCTTCCTTGCAAATTTTGCTGCTGCTCCATCATCCCTTATTGATTCAGGTGCTCCTTTTCAGGTTGCGAACTACTAAGGGCATCTTAAGCCCAGTTATTTGACTTCAAGCAATTGGTTGCCAGGTAAGGCATTGCTTTGGGACTTTTTTGGGCCAAATTTTAGGTGAAAGTCTCAGTGGGAAAACTGTCATTGCGAGACAGCCAGGTTTTAAAACAAAGCCAAAGGATCTCAGCTTAACAAAGGATTTGAGAGAGATGTGGCTGGCCTTGTCTCTTTTGATAAACAGGGACTTGTAACTAATGGAGGAGTTGGGATTAGCCATGGATAAAGCAGACAAAAACACGCACATGGGGGACCTTGTAAAGGAGATCTTAAAAGACAGAATATGTCAAAGCATCTCCAAACTGATGTAAGCAGGAAGGTGGTGGGGAGTGATGTTTGTTTGCATGCTTATGGTGTTTTATTAGTGCAATTGTTAACCTTTGTGTAGAAACCATTTCCACTATGCATTACGTTGGCTTTTCTGTTAGTTCCCCGATATTACTGATAACAGCAGTAATAAAGGCATTATTTTTCCTCTTAAAAAAAAAAAAAAAAGACATTAACAGACTTGCTTTCTCAGTAAAGGAGATATATAGCTTCATGTAGGTTAGAGTCTCCTGAAATGCTGCTACATTTCAGCACATGTATGAGGGATCAGGGAGTTTGCTCAAGCTGGCTTGAACAGATGGAACTGTAAGTCTAGTTGGAAAGTTTTTGTGCATTACCAAAACTCTTTTAATACCCTCTTGTTTCTGCACCTGCAGGAAATACTGTGTCATCTGCCAAAAACCAAATTTCAAGGATTAGCTAATAACATTTTCTTTGAAAAAGAGAGCTGATTCTTAACCAGTATCGTGAGTCTTTGAAGTCTCCATAATCTATTTTCCCTGACTGCTTTTAATGAGCCTTTGAATGTTAGTCTACAATTTCTCTTTTTTTTTTTTTAATTTGGTGGGGGAAGGGAATATGCACTCACTTTTCTCCAAAGAATTTAAAAAATTCATTATTGTAAATAACTTTCACAGTGCCAGAACACTAAGTTATATGCAGTATCCTTTGAGTGCATCTATGGTAAATAAATCACAGTTTTGCTGGATTCTCCATCCCAGAGGTTAATGAGATGTAGAAGAAAATCCCAGTTAACTCATATCTGAGTTTGGGTCTCTTTATTCTTCATGTAGGCCAGCTGTCAGTGGAGTTTCTTCTGATTCTCCTTGGTATCCTACTCTCTGCACTACCCTATATTTTTTATGGGGTGACTACATGTATGCCAGTGCCATGGTTTCAACAGTGTTTACAAAATTAGCACAGCTAACCTTAAACTAGTTAGCTTTGGAATCTGTAACAAGTCAGGAATGGCAGCGTGGAGCTCAGCTATGACTTTTATGTTAGGTTTTTACAGTGGGTTTTACACCTAAATTGCTGCCAATGCTATACTAGCAATCTCACTGATCTCCACGCCATGCTTCAGTCCTTGCTGAGTGCATAGCCTGGCTTGTCTAGCATGAGTCTCCACTAACCTTGCCATATTTTACATCGGTATAGGTAGCCCGTTTGATTCCAGGGGATACACACCTGAGTCTCACCACCGACTAGACACGACCTTCCCAAAGCTGGGCAGCGGCTCCTTGGCCCGGCTCGCAGCCCACTGCCAGCGCTGGGGCCCCCAACATAAGAAGGACGTGGACCTGTTGGAGCAAGTCCAGAGGAGGGCCACAAAGATGATCAGGGGGCTGGAGCACTTCTCCTATGAAGACAGGCTGAGAGAGTTGGGGCTGTTCAGCCTGGAGAAGAGAAGACTCCAGGGAGACCTTATAGGAGCCTTCCAGTACCTAAAGGGGGCCTACAGGAAAGATAGGGAGCGACTTTATCAGGGAGTGTGGTGACAGGATGAGGGGTAACGGTTTTAAACTGAAAGAGGGTAGATTTAGATTAGATATTATGAAGAAATTCTTTACTCTGAGGGTGGTGAGACACTGGAACAGGTTGCCCAGGGAAGCTGTGGAGGCCCCATCCCTGGAAGTGTTCAAGGCCAGGTTGGATGAGGCTTTGAGCAATCAGGTCTAGTAGGAGGTGTCCCTGCCCATGGCAGGGGGGTTGGAAGTGGATGATCTTTAAGCTCCCTTCCAACTCTAACCATTCTATGATTCTATGAATACGCTTGTAGGCACGTGCTGCGGTTGTGCTGGCACAGCTGCGCGCCTCACCTCTCTGAAGCACGGAGGGCTCCATCCCCAAACCAGCCCAGCTGCCTCTGAGACACATCCCAGCTGAGTCTACCAGGGTGGAGGGGGAAGGAGGCATTGATGAGGGTCTCAGCTTCACGAATCAAGGCTGCAATCCTATGTTGGGGATGTGGACCTGACTCTGCATTTGCTCTCTTGAGCGCTAAACTTCACTCTGCATGCTGCTGTGCCTGGCAGCCCCAGCCTCCCTCCCTGTTTCTGTACGACCACAACCACAGACTCGCTGTCGACGCCTCCAGAGAAGAGAGAACAGGCCCCAGCCTGTGCAACTTCTTCATTAGTGCTGCTTGAAGCCGTAATTAGATAATATGAGAGGGTTCTCCTCTTGCCAGCAGACAGACTTAATGTACAAAATCTGAAGTAATAATTTTAAGTATATTGCAGCTCAACTGTAAACAGGATAGGGCTGGGGTTTTCCTGTACACAAGGAACAGAGCCCATTAGGCAGAACACAGGAAGAGTAGATATAAAGGTGGGTAACTGTATAAAAGCTCTGTTTATTCTTAAAATAAATGCAGACTCTAATGCTATTCCATTATTTAACATGTTTCTGTATCTCTCTAAAACCCCAAAGATACCTTTTCAATTTCTGCCATATTTTTCTGGTTTAAGAGCAGATGACTAATTATGCTTCTACAAACTTTGTTTTCCTTTGAAACGGTAATCACTTACTTCGTCAGACTTTTCCTATTATGGTGCATATTCAGAGCACTTAAAGTATTACTTGTAGGTTAAACAAAACAGGAAGCAATTTGACTGGCCATGATGAGACCACAAGTGGTCTCCCACTAAAAGTGATTTATATCAGATGAAGATTCTTCTTAATAGCTGGACCGCTGGCTCTGCTTCCAGCACCGGTACTGCCATGTGGAGAAACTATTCAGCCTGCTCAAGGGTACGAGCCAGCGTTCGCTGCTTGACAGTAAGAGTTAAAACATTAATGTTTGGGGTGCCTTTCCCTTCTGTTGGTGGAGGGTTGGAAGCACTGCCAAGCCACTGAGCGTAAAGCTATGCTTTTTGTCTCCGTTGTGGACAAAGATGTGGAAGAAGGAATTAGCCCACCTACTAAGTAATTATTTATCTTTTGTTATTTTGATTTCTTTCAAAATCAAAGACTTACTCCTGGCAGACAAGCTTATATTCATAATGGAAATCATACAGCTGAAAAGAGTACGTGCAGGGCAGCATGAGCTTTTGCATTTACTTGCCCCAGTGGTCTTCAAACCTGATTTGCTCCCTTTTCTGCTATTTTGGACCCCTGGAGCATGGGCTTTCTGTAAGTTAAACGCCTGCCACACCAAGCTGGAATACAGCCTGCACACCACAGACCAGAGCTTGAAATACCCTAACATGCTCTCCTTCATGAGTCTGGAAGTGTGAAACCAGCCTGCTTTGCTCTTCCTCCACTGGAATCCACATCAGCCAGCCCAACAGCAGGAGTTTGCCTAAAACCGCCGGGGGATGGCTGGCATGAGGTGCTGCAAGGAAACCTGTGACGTGGACCTACTTCTCTTAGACATGCAAAACTATAGTTTGCTCAGTGAGCCAGGCCCTCCAAGCAGCATCCAGGGGCGAGTGAGATAAGGTCATGCCAGAACACAGAAAGGTACAGGCGAGGTGAACACCCACCTGACCAAACCGAAGTTCCTCCCTGCTGGGAGAAGCAGTGGGAAGCACGGAGGCACTGAGCTGATCTGGCCCTTCCCAGACTAGTTCCTTCCTCAGCTCCTCATGAATAGCGTAAGGAGTGGAAGTAACATTTTACTGGCCTTGACTTGGTGACATGAACTGCAAGCTGGATTGACACCAGAAACTTGAAATTACTTCCATATTTAAACTGTATGATAGAGAGTTAGGACAGGTTCAGCACGCAATCAGCATGTGCCAAATTATTTTGGGAAGTGTAAAAATGCATGTTGTTAATATTGAACAAATGATCGTCTGTGGATGATGGGGTTTTCACCTTCTGTTCCCAATAAATCTTCCTTTCTCAAGACTAGTGTTGCTCCCACTGTCCTGATACAGGCAAAATGTCAGCTGAGTTCAGCTGAGTCCTGAACTAAGACTGCAGGCTTGGCTTGATGTGCACAAACCGCCTGATGCCAGCAGGCGAAATTAAAGAGAACAGCGAAAATACCCACAACATGCAGGTTAAACCCCCACTGCTATCAAATCAAGTGTAATTAAGAAGTCAGAGCAACAAAGAAGGTGGATGGATCTCACACTGGAAGTAAAACATCTTCTTTCTCCCTCCTGTTTCTCTTGAGTGGATTATATTTCTTTGTAAAGGACACAGTTTATTTTTGTCTGCCTCTCCTTTTATCATGGTTTCTTAAGGTATAACCACCTTTTTAACTTTTTGTCATCCTGAATGTTCCCAACTGGTATTGGAGAGATCCAGTGAACGACTCCTCTGCATAGGCTGGAGACAGGCTTCATTGCACTCCAGCCAAGGTCACTGGCAATTTTGCCCTACTGTTATGGTTTGAGAAACCTGCAACAATTTATTGTCATTTAGACAATTATTCTACCACCCGATGACCCTCCCCACCTGGGAAGGGGAATTGGGAAAAAATAAGGAACCATGAGGGTTGAAATATAAACAGATACAATAATACAATAATACAATAAGACTGGATAATTAACAGTAATAACACTAAAGAACCAATATTGATCCCGATACCAATATAAAATATACAAGGATTATACTCAGCCAGTTATATCAGTAGGAAGCTGTGCACTCCCAGCAGCGGACAGTAAATGTCGGATACTGTGAGCACTACGGCTTCGGGAGGAAGGGAAGGCCTCAGGGGTCCTGCACCGGGGCAAGAAGCTCTGTGGATCACAGCCATCAAGGGGGAGAGAGCTTTGTAGCAAACTTTCTAATTTATATTGAATGTGACGTTCATGGTATGAAATAGTCCTGTTGGCCAGCTTGGGTCAAGTGCCGGTGTCTCACTCCTCATCCCTGCACCTGGCAAGCTCAAAAACACTCAGACCTTGAAACCCACATACCATAGCTGGTATACCATACCATAGAGTAAATATTTTCACAAATTCAGACACTAGAGTCATCTAAAAATGCAGTTTTCCCAAGCATTAGAAGAAAAATTAGTCCTGTGTCACTCAAACCAGGACACCTACACTTCCCTCAACAGAGCTCTCCTATATAAAATAGAGCCTGACTTTAGTTTGAAAGCTTTGTCATCTGAAGAAGTACCCACCTGCCCTTTCCTAAAACATGGAAGCAGAGCCCACATGGTAGACCCGAGCCTCCTGAAGGCCAGCTGGGAGCTGGAGGCCACTCCAGCAGCGCAGTTACTCTGCTGTGCTGTATTCTGGTATGGAGTCTAGGAAAGGCATCCCAAATGTCCTCTATGTAAACACTCATCTCCTGAGAAGACAAACTGAGAATCAGTATTCTCCAGGATAATAGTGTGGGTACTTACACTCATGATATCAGAGCAGTTGGAACAGTTTAATGGTTTTTGGGGGACCCTGAAGTTTGCCAGCAATTCCCAACTTCATTTTGATTTGGTCTTTGAATTATTGCGCATAGTTAGCCATTATTATTTTTAAAGGCTTAAATGATAATGGTATTTAAACAGCTTTCTTTTTTTCTTCCTTGGCATCTCCCAGTGCTAGCAGTCAATGGGATGTATGAATGTGAAACCAATATCGATATTAAAGGAAATTGCAGCATTCGCTGTTCAGGTGGATGCTCCAATGAAGGTTTTTTCTGACTAGCAATGCCAGGTAGTACTGATGGAACACATTCAGGAGGTGTGCACTTAACACGAACTTGCTAGAGAGATAAGGAAGTTTCCTTATTAAAACAGACGTTTCTTACTAATAAAATTCAATTAGCATGTCAGCCTTGACTTCAGGCACATTTTAAAGGAAGTGTCAATTTAATAATCCCTCTTCAGTTTGAAATGTCATCCCTACTCTGATTACAAGTAAACTCTATAACAACTATAATTAAGAGAGTTTGGAGAAAGGGAGCGAGCTTGCAGTTTTTTAATTCTGTTTTGCCTGCGCTGTATGATTTGCAGCAGCACGTGGAGTCCAATTATTCCTTTTGCTACAGGTACAGGCACTCCTGCAGGCCCTGCATTTCCCCCACTTACACCAGTGACTAAAACAGTGGGATCATAGTTTAAGAGTGAAAAGGTTTATGGTCATACAAATATTAACAACCACCAGATAGAGCAGTAGCGGGCTGGATCCGTGTAAGCACGCAAGTGCCTAGGGAAATGCAGTTGGACAGGAAAGAGAGGTTAATGCAGAGAAACAGTCGCTGCTCTAATGCCCATAGGTGTCCTCACCAGGAGGTGTGAGGGAAAAAGCTCTGCTGAGAGCCGTGAGGAAAAAGGGTGCCCAGGCCTGGAGGACAAGAGAAAATTCAGACTGCACAGTGTTAGTGGTGATGGCAAACAGGCAGCAACGGGGTATTTGTGAGTAGTGTGAGAGATCATGGGGGCAAGGATGAACAGGGAATATTCATACCTATACCTATCCATACCGATTCATGTAGCAGCTCCTAGAAGAGACTCGTGGTCTCTTGCACGCTTTGTAAATGCCTCTATAGCTGTTTGTGCCAATAAAGCCGTATGGAAGCAGGAACTAGAAGTAAGATGATGTGTGCCTCTGTGCGTTAGCAGTGTTGCCTTCAAAGGCCACATCATATTGAAGGACGAAATCAACTCTGTCCCCCAAACAGAAGAGCATTTTGGGGAACACAGGACAGATTGTCGAAAGCTGAATTACCAGCCTTTTGCCTGACTAAGCCATACAACCCCAGGGAGCCTCTTCAGCAAAAGTATTTCCCAGCTAAAATCCTAATGTCCCATGTTTTGGACATGATCTTAACATGTTCCTACTGAAACAAACTGGCAGAGATGAGAGTTTGGAATGAGGAGGTCCAGACTGACAGTGAACTGCTCTGACTGTGCTACTTTCCTGCCTTACGGGCTTTTATCTTTAGTGTGACCTTGGTGTGATCAACGAACGTCACTGTCGGCTCTAAGTGCAGAATGGCAGCTGAACCTTGAAGGGAGTTTCTGAACAAGGATACTTTTTGCTTGCCTAAGCGGGCACAGGTTTGGTAATGTTCTGTCTGTGACATCTTTGCTGCGAATAAATAAGTGATACACATGGGGGGGGGACGGCTAACACCAGCGATGACAGATGCTACATTATGGTCAAAAGGCCACAACTTCATTAATATGGTGCCTAAAGGCATCTTCCTGACAGCCGTGGAAAGAGGAGGAAATGACAATAGCCTACAGCACTCATCAGCCTCTCCTCCCTTTCTGGCACTGCAGAACAAGACATACTGCAGCAGGCCAGAGCAGCCCTGCCAAACCCGGTGAGATTGCCTAATCCCACCTCCCTGTTTCCTTTAGCTCGCTGTAGCAGGGAACCAGATTTCCTCCTCATCTGCCAATGGTCCTGCCCTCTATCTCCATCAGCATCAATATCCCCTAGCTGGGCTGGCTGTAAAATCACACCTCAGCAAGGATATCAGCAGGAAATGCAAGCCAGGGGATGGGTACCGCTGTGGTACGGGGGTGGGAAGCTGCACAGCAGCTACTGTGGGTTATGACCAGATGCCTGCCTACCACCAGCAGCACCGGTCAGAGATCAAGCAGGACCTTTCTTTTACCCTTTTTGCCCACTCTTCCACCCCCATATTGTATGTGCCTCTGAATCAAACCGTTGTGCAGCCTTTCACTGCCGTGGGTGAAAGCCAATGCTATCCACAGCAGCATCCCAACCTAAATTTATGGCAACCAACACAGGGAATACAGCTCACACACGTGCAAGAAAGTAGTACAGTCCAACAGGAGGCTTTTTCTGCCATAAATAAATACATAAGGAACTGTTTCATGTACTTGTCTCTGTTCATGACTGGTATTCTTTTTGACATGTCTCAATCTCCGAAGTCTGTAAGCGCTTCTGGAAATCTAGTGATGCAGAAGGTCGGTCCAGGCTGATATGTTCATAAATTAATACCAAAGGGAATATTCTTGAGGTTTAACTTCAGCCCAGTGAAGCTATCCTCCCTGGGCTGCCCCTGCAGTCAGTGAAGAGGAACAGGCCCCTCTGAGGGGCACTTCAGAGCTGAGGCCCAATGTTAAGCATTCAAAATCCCACATGGAAGATTTTTTTTCCTCTCCTTTGGCTCCAGAGACCCACCCTGTGAGGCTGAGGTTAACCTTTGGGACTGCTCTCCACTTACTACATCTGCTATTGAACCGACACACCAAGAGCAATCCCGGGGGCAGCTGAGAAGCTACTGAATTTGGATTTGCATCACCGATGGAAAACATATAGTAAGTGTGTGACATGGGGCGAGGCGTTACCTGACCACCCCCCACCTGCACTGATAGGAGCCGTATTCTGACCAAAGGAAACCGTGATGTCATCGCCACCTGCCTGGTGGAAAGAGATGGCACCCCACAGCCTAGCTGTGTACGGAGTCTGTTCTGTTTGCAACGAAAAACTAAGAAAAATGGCAACGTCAACGCTCAAGGAGGGAAGGGCAGAAATGCAACGAGACCTCCAAAGTGAAGATATGCTCCCTACGGTGGAGATGCACAGACTTGGCAGGATCTGCCTCCTTTAAACAAGTTCACTCGTGTGGCTTTGGCACTGGGTGCATCTCGTGCTGCTACATACAGAAGTCACACAATTCTCATGGGACATGTACTGTCCATAAGGTGAGCTGTACTTTTCCAACCCTGGGACAAAGAGAGGGACCCTGGATCCAGCAGTAATGCGTAGTAGTGATAAGAGAGTGGGAAAAGTAATGGAAGAGCAAGCACTGGCTTCTGGTAGCTTTGCTGAGGATGAGCAGGGACACGCTGCAGGAACCAAGGCACTTTTAAGGGAAGAAACAGCTCGTGTCATGCCCGAGCTGGTCAGACATTACAAGCAACTGGGAGGCTGTGGTAAGGCACAATCTAAACTCCTGCCTCTTGCAGATTTTACCTGTTATGAATGGCCCAATCCAGTGGCTCACTGGGGTGCCTGAGAGAGAGGCAGGACAAGTGCCTGAGCTGCTTCCCTCAGAGGTTGCTCCTGCCCCTGCCTGGTGAGTGCTATAATGCCGTTCCCAACAGGTTTGACTCCTGTGGTCCTTTGCTTGTGATCCCACACCAGTTTGGGTGGCTGCTGCTCTTTCTGGAGCATTAAAATTTAACCATCCCCCCCCCCCCCCCCCCCCCAAATCTCAAGTGAAATATTAAAATACCTTTCAGTAGCTTATAAATAATGTGCCACAGGTGGGAAGAGCAGTACAGTCCGTGCTCCGTTACTAGGGCTAAAAGCCACCCTGCTGCGGAAGAAACTCTGGAGTATGGGGTACAAATGCCCCAGTGATTTTAACAGCAGCTCCACTCAGGTCCAAGAAACACTTTTTAGTACCACTTGAGCACTGCCCCCAGGTCTGTGACGGTTCTCACATCCCTACCCACTCCCCCTGGGTCGCACCAGAACTTCAGCCCCCCCGGGAGGCATGGGGAGGTGGTGCTGAGACTGGGGCAGGCAGGGGCAGGCTCTGTGCCCTCCTCTCCCTCCGGGCACAGGGCCGGGGCTGCCCATTTCAAGCCGAGTTAGAAACTTGAGCTAAAAACCCGTGCTAACTCGGCGCGGTGGTGTGTTCCCCTTCCCAGAGGCACTGCGTGAAGGCACATGAACCGTCCATGCCACAAGCCAGCAGCGGGGCCAGCAAAGTTCATCAGCTCAGACTTTGAGCTCTGCAAAAGGAACTGTATCCACCCTCTGGACCTAAGCTTGTCCTGGGAGCAGGTCGCTGTGCCCGCAGAGCCTGGGGTGTGCGTACCACTGGGCTGGTGGCGATGCTGTCTCCGGCACAGATATCTGCAACGCCGACTGTCTGACCAGCGGTAATTGAAAGCTGCCTGTATGTGGTCACCTAATGACAGGCTGTATCGCAACACACGTGTGCAGAGATGACAAGCTAAGGTCAAGTGGGCAAACATAAGCTAACATTTCCTAGCTGTGGGATGCCTGCATTTGCAGCCGCTCGGCTCTCCTTTTACGGTAGCTCTTTCTGTGGTATCTGCGCATTTACCACTAATAATTTACAGTTTACGTTCACATTTCATGCCTGCTCATTAGGCATGATCAACTTTCAGGAGCGTATGTAAGCAAGCTCAGCTGTCCTGCATCAGAAACAGTGCTCCTTGTCTGGCTGGAACCCAGTTTTCCCTGAAACCTCCTAAGAAGCCGGGTGCCCAAGTTCATCCACCTGACTTCGGAGCGTTCCGTATCCCCGAGAGGTGACACCAGTGGGCCGGCACCAGCCTCCTGCCCCACTCAGGCCTTGCTGACTTGGGTTCCCTTTTGCCCCTCTCGGCATCTCCTCCTCCTCCTCCTCCTCCTTCTTCTTCTTCTTCGCACCTGAGCAGCGCTCTCGCCGGAGGGGAGACGGGCTGGGACGGGGGGGGGGGGACAGAGGAAAAGAGTCGCCCCGGCCGGGCCGCGGTCTGCCGGGAGCAGCAGCCCCCGCCTGACGGCAGCCACCGGGGCCGCGGTTCCCCCGCCGGCTCGGCACGGCGCGGCTCGGAACGGCACGGCACGGCGGGCCCTGCAGCGCCTCCCCGCGGCGGCGGCCGCTCGGCGCCGCCCCGGTCCCCGGCCCCGGCCCCCGCCCCCGCCCCGCCGCTCTCCCGGGCGGGAGGCTCGGCGGCTCGCTCCTCCTCGCGGCCGCGGGATTCCTCTCTCCGTGTTTTCGGGCCGCCCCTTCACACCCGCCGCCGGAGCGGGACGGCGTGCGAGCGAGCGAGCGAGCGAGCGAGCGAGGCGGCGCGGATGCCCCCCGGCTCCCCGCGGCGGCAGCGGCAGCGGCGGCGGCGGATGCTCGGCGGCGCGGCGGCCGCTCGGCAGCCCAGGAGCCCCGCGCAGGGAGGGAGCGAGGCGATGAGCCGCCCGCCGGCGGCTGCCCGCGAGTGACGGCGGCGGGGCAAGGAGCGGCGGCGGCGGCAGCGAGGAGGAGGAGGAGGGCAGCGGTCCCCGCCAGTGCCCGCGGGAGCCCGGGAGAACCCCGGCCGAGGGCTCGGCCATGCCCTTCGCCAAGCGGACCGTGGAGCCGCAGCGGCTGTGCCGGCGGCAGCCCGCCGCCTCCGTGCTGGAGGAGAGCTGGGGCGCGGAGCCGCCGCCGCCGCCGCGGGACCCGCCGCCGGAGGAGCCGGGGACGGCGGGCGAGGGCGCGGAGGCGGCCGGCGGCGGGGAGAGGGAGGCGGCGGCGGTGCTGATGGTGCTGGACCTCTGCTCGGTCAGCAACGTGGCCCTGTCGCGGATCCTCCGGCAGCTCTCCGACGTGGCCCGGCACGCCTGCACACTCTTCCAGGAGGTCGAGGCTGACATCCAGGGCACCCACCGCCGCGTCCGGGCGCTGCACGGCCGCATCGCCGGTCTCCAGGGGGCCGTGCGCGGCCTCGACCCCAAGCAGGAGGCAGTGCGTGAGTACCGCGGGATGATGGATGGGGCGCTCCGCGGGATGACGATGGGGCGCTCCGCAGCCCGGGGCGCCCGGCGGGGGGAAGGCACCCCCGGGTAACCCGCCCTGCAAAGTTTGGGGCTGGAGCCCCGGCGGCAGGGTGGGAAGGGGCCCTGGCGTGGCGTGGCGGGAGCGGGTCGGGTCGGGTCGGGTCGGTTCGGTGGGCGCCGCCGGACGCCGCGGCGATGCCGGCGGGAGGGATGATGTCAGTGGTTTGTGCCTTTACATAAGCAGCTGGCTGGCGGGGCTCTCGGGGCGCATCTTCTGCAGCCAGGGGTTTGGCAGGGGAGGGGGCCGAGGTCTGTCTGCGTAGCCCCGGGGGGTGGTGGGGATGGGGGATGATTCCCCCGTCCCCCGGCAGCTTTGGGTTTTCTCCCTTTGCCGGCCTGTCCCCCTTCCCGGAGAGATTTGTCTTCCCGCTAGAAGTGTCTCTGACTTCCCGGTCGAAATTTTAAGCTCTTAAGTAGAAATAATAAAGCTGCTTCGTCGTTAGCCAACTTTCGGGGCCATAAAATAAGGACGTTTGGTTAATGACTTCGTTCTGTTTAAAGAGTGGCCCTGAAGAGCCGGGGGGGGGGTGTGGGGGTGTGTGGAGGGAGGTGGAGAGGGAAAGATCAAGGCAATATGTGACTTGTGCTGTGAGCCGTAAGTGCTTGAATCCTGCTTCTTCTGCACCCAAACTATAAAAGCGGTGACAGGCTCCGTAGTCCTAACAGCTGCTGATTTCTGCTGAATGTGGCTCGTGTTCACAGCAGTGTAATGATTTTGTACTCTCATGGGTGCATCTGCTTCCCAAGCACTTGTGAATATGTATTTTTTTGATAGGTAGGGCTGTGGATTGGAAGCCTGGAATAGCAGAGATCGGTGTCGATGCTGTCCTCTTAATATCTGGTTTAGGAAAAGCAATAGCTTCAAAGGGGAATTTGGCTTAATTTTTGCTTTCTGCTGTTGCCCTCTAAATCCCGAGTACCTCCAGTGAGTACAGTGAAGTGAATTGACACCAGACTAACTGAGAACATGCCCTTTTCTAGGCATTTTTAATGAACGTGCCGTTTTAAAAATCGTGCTCTGTGTTTTCTCCCCTTCGGAGCGGTGTGGAAATATAAGTAACTCTTCTAAGATCAGTGAAGCTGTGCTGATTAACAGAATCAAGCCTTAAGTATTCAGCGGTATTTAAACTACATCCTCGGCAGCTGTAGAGTGACTTTGCTGGTGATATATTAATATACATCAACTGTAGATCAGACCAAGGGAGGCTTTCTGTGGTTTCAGGACGAGTGTGTAATCAGAGCAGAGTGCTGGGCTGTGATTGGAAACTGCGGTGAGAAGGAGGCTTGGCCGATGTAGTGAGGGAACTGTCTGAGGAAATGAAACTCCTTGTATCACATTCTCATCTGTAAGTCTTTTGAGCTGAGTAACTGTGGGTATATACTAATGTAAGTGAGAGCAGAGCTTAGCCTTTCTAATCTGTATGGCTTTTTTCTTTCCGGATTGTGCAAGTGCAGCTTGTTTTCAAATCACAGTCCAAAACCTTGATATTACAGCACAGTTATGTCGTACGCTTAATTAGAGAGTCTGGCTTCACCCCTGTGATGATAAATGCAGAATCCACTTCTTTGGTGTTCTGTTTTCTTTTAAATACTTCTCTCTTTTAGGAGGGGAGAGACTTTTGGTCATGATCTTCCCCGTGTCTGCCCGCTGTTCCTCCTGCCCCCTGTATACAGTACAATGTACAGCGCAGTGCCGTTGATAGAGCTGCAGATGTCCCTCGGTCTGGCCAGCCAAGGGCCCCTCCACAATGCCAGTCTTTGCCACTACCCATACTCCAGTAGGTGTTTGCTTTGCCTCCAGCTATACAGCTGCTTGCAGGCGTGTCGCCCAGTCCTCATCACTTCTCTCCGTGCAGTCTTGTGATACATTTGCTTTAAAGGTGAAAGTCTTCATACCAACCCAATGTGCATGAGCAGTCAACTTCTTTGCGTGCTCCGGCTGCCCATCCAGTGTTGGACCACCACAACTGCATTTGCATAGTGCTACATCTGAACATCTCAACTGAAACGTGGAGCTGAACAGCACCATTCTACATGTCTTCTCCTCACATCCCCCAAATCCATACACAGCCACAGCAACACCTCTCTTTGACCTCCGGACTGCTCAGTGTTCCAAGGGCCAGACAAAACTGCCTGGCAGGAAACTGCCCATCCTCACTGTAGTGCATAATGATAGCACACTTTCTTCTTTCTGGGCTGACACCTCCTCCTTCATTATTACTTTCAGCAAGACTATGCTAATGTTTGTTTTAAGCATGAAGAACCTACACAGTTCGCTTCTGACAGTCACTGCATCCAGTGGTTTTTTTTGAAACCAACAGAACAATCGCAAGTGGTCACAGGTCTGCCCAGGACCTTACCAGCACCACATTAAAGCATGCTGACTTCTACCACCAGCAGCAAACATGGGAATGATGAGGTGGCCTCTGGGCTGTCTTTTGGCTGTCCAGTCCGAATGACATATCTAAGACTAACTCAGAACTCGCTGGAGGTTTGGACTTGCACCACATAAAACAAGCGGGTGACTGGCATGCAGCCCCTGCACCCGTGTCATGACTGTAATGGTCGCGTTGAACTTGCTGCATACCAGGAGTCTGGAGCTGCTGGGCTGCTTGGCGCGTTGACCGAGTCACCGTGTACTGGTATGTTAGCACCACGACAATGCAGCCAACCACACATTTTTTAAGTACTCAGTTTAAAAGTACTAGGCTACCTTGCCACAGTGAGACGTTCTTGATGTTCTAACACCAAGTGCAGCAGAGTGATTTGAGAATAATGCTATCAGACATGCCCTAGATACTGAGCTGTGACATTGGAAGACCTTTTTCTCCATGCCTCCGAAGCCAGCTGGATTCTGAGATTCCCTTAGGAAAGCACAGTTTGAGTGAGGAAAAGGAAATAGTGGGCCAGTGCCATCTCAGGAGCTACTGGAGCCAGTGGTTACAGAGGGGCTTCCTTGGCCCCATCCCTTGCCCAGAACGCCATTCCTTGGCAATCGCAGAGATGATACCAAGGGGAAGGGGAGCAGGAAAGGAGCTCTCTTGAAAACAGCATATCGTACAATTTTGCATAATAATGTATTTTATATAGAAAATTATGTATTGTTGTATTCAAATAAAACATCTGTGTTGGGTTCAGGGAATATTAACAGAAAATTGGAATTAATTAAAACCAGCCTTTTGCCAGCAATGCTTATCACTATCGCTGTCATTTTCACGAGGCCTTAATGTTCTCAGCTCTGTTGCTGTCAAAGTGGTGAACATTTGCAAGACTGGGTCTGCTTTGCTTTAAGAAAAGTACTTAAACTCCTCTGCTGAGCTACCGATAAAAGTATTTACCTATGTGTTGCTCTTTTGTTTTTGCCACTGTTCAGAAAGCGTGATTGGAAGATCTTGTTAGGCACAATAAAGGGCTGATTCCGGGCGGTTGCAAGCGGGTCATCTTCAAAAACTCAAGGTCCCTCGCCTCTGCCTTCCCAGATGCTGCTTGTCCTTTCATCTTTCTTATAAGCCTCTGGCCAACTAGCATCTTGCAAATATGAATCCTTTCCCACCCTCTGACTGGAAGAGAAACAAGGGTGAGAAATGTTTTCCTGCTCAGCTCCTGAACTAACTACTTTGCCCTTCTGCCACTGCAAGTACTTTACTGCTTTTCATCATGAGCAGCTCCAGGGTCTGCTTCTAAAGCAGAACCATGTGGGAATAACATGATTGTTGTCAGTCTGGCTGTTGCTTAGCGTTTTCTTATTACCAGCAAGAGAACTGAGCAGTGTGGTACTGCCCAGTTTTATTATTAGATGCTTGATTACCTTGGTAATACAGAAACGTAGGAGAAGTGCTGGTTTTGTGTGTAGACTTGGGACTCGGTGCCTCCGTTATTATTTGGAAAGACGATTTCTCAGTCTAGGGGACTACAGATCTGGCAGTCTAAGTGGAATATTGTACTTTTCAGAAACTGATGATGTAAGCCATCTTGCTTTCTGAATAATTGGCAATGACCGGACAGCAGATTTTGAAAGCCCTAGTTAACGAGATCCTCTTTGCACCCTGGCATCCCGGAGAATTCCACACATTCCAGGCTTTTTTTCTGAAAGCATCAATGTGTTACCAGTAGCCAGTCTTTCTAAAAGCTGTATCATTTTCAGTGGTTGCCTGCTGTATCTTCGTTGCTCCACTTTTCCATTCCTGATTTTCCTACATGCTTGATGTTAGTGATACAGCCGCTTAGAAGTGTGGGGATCTCCCGTGTTACTCTGCTCTTCAAACGCCCCCGGATCTCTGCAGTGAGCTCCCCTATAGGTTTTTTTTCTTCCCTGAAGTGTCAGTATTGAGATAAAAAAGACAGCTGTTAACCAATTCTTTATAATTTTAGGCTCTGCATTCATTTATTCTGTTTGATTGAAGTTGGTTACTGAGAACAGCCTGGCTAGTTTCACTTTTGCTTTTAGTCTCGTTCATTGTGCTTTTTAGGTGGTTTTGTTTTGATTTTGTTTGGTTTGGGGTTTTAGGGTTTTTTTGTTTGTTTTTTTTTGTTTAGTTGTGTTTTCTTTTTACATGCTGGTATAGTGCTCTTCTGCTTGGTTTTTGAGCACTGCAGGGAAATGTTTAATCAATTGTAAGGTTTTTATGTGCCTTCTGCCACAATCCTACCATTTTTACAAAACATATGTTGGACCCAAAGCTCATCAGATAATGCCTTTCCTCCTCCTTGACTTAATGTGCTGAAGTCTCAATTGCTGCTGAAATGGAATGTAGAAACTTTATTGCTTCCATCTCAGGATACAGTTGCATCGTAAGGCTGTCCCAAGCTAACTGTTGGTGGGCATCCTCGCAGAGATCTTCAGGCAGGTACATAAGACCTTAAGAGTAGGTGCCATCTTGAAAGAAAAAAGAAACAAGTGTAAGTTGGGTGGATAAGTGTTGCACTTTATCCCAGCTTCACAAAACCCTAGAGCATTTAAAGTGCAATTTTCATTGTATGGATTTTCTGTTGTGCTGAGGCACAACTGCACCTCCATGGGTCTACACTTAGATAAAAATATCTCAGATACTGCTGGAGACAAATCGGAACAGATTTCTAGCTTCCCTTAACTCTATATTGTAGTGCTTTATCGTGTATAAGCATATTGAAGTGTAAGGGTAGTTACACTTTTAGAGGTACACACTAACGTAGCCTGGGGGGACATGAGGCACAAGGATGTATTCAGAGCTCCCTTTGTACATTGAAATCATATTAATTGGCAAATCCTTGTTGGGTGCAGAATAAAACCTCTAAAGAAAAGCAGAGTTGTATGCTCGATGTAGTAATTCATTGCCTTCAGCTTTGTGTCCTGCACCTGCCCAAACGGAATGACACATCCTCTTCACTTGTCCTTTCGGAAAAGGAGAAAGGCTTATGGCTTTACTTGCCAGGTGTGGTTTTTTGGTGTTGTGCTGGTTGCTGCATACTCGTTTGTGTGAGAGAACTCGCCTCTCTGCTGCACTTGACTGTAGTTTGCCCATGAATGCAAATAACCCAAGTTGTGGGTGTGGGAAAGTTGGAGAATTTCCTCAGTGCTTGGCTTCTTCTAAATGCAGAAGGTTGATGGCAAGCTAGCAGAGTCGAAAGGAGCGGGAGGCCAAAGCATCGGCTTTCCTGCTTACCTTTACTGCTGTCAAAACAACAAAGGAACAGAGGAAGAAAAACCTGCTCACATAAGGATCCCATCCCCACCTTACCCTAACATGAGTTGGAGCACCATTAGTTAGAGTACTGTCATTTAGGAGAAAGATTCCTTCTCTTTGCTTACAGAATAGTAATAGAGGACCTTTTACACAAGAACATGACCGTTCAGAGGCTGGGCTTGAGAGATTTTTTTTTCTCATCCATTTAGTATGTGATAGAAGGGAACGGGATGGAATTTGTCAGGTGGCTTTGGCAGGGATTAAATGCTTTGGAAGTTGTCACCTTCAGTCACGTTGGCTTGTGGAAAGCAGACTCTGGCCTCTTTGCAGATAAAAGCAGAGTGTGAAATCCTTTGTCCCACTGAGGTCAGTGAGACTCTTGGTGGAAAGGCTCTGAGAACCCATTGCTCAGGTGGACTCACCAGCCTTTATCTGGCACAGCCTGGTAACAGATGAATAGCAGGCAGCTGTGGTTTTCCTCTGAAGCCATTCCTTGTTATATAGATGTAAATCTTCAGAAATTTTGCCGAATCTCATTTACTTGGTACAGAATAAAGGCCTTTGCTGTTCTGTAGTTCCTTGCTTTTCATCTCACAGCTAGTACTTAAACTGATGTGACAGGTTTGAACTGTTTGGGGATTTTGTTGCTAGATGGAGAGCCTGCCAGTCAAAAGGCCTGATATCCAAACATATTCAAAGCTGGATTCCCACCTCACTGCAGCTATATAGCTGTGTAATCTCATAATCATTAGTGGAACTTCTTTCTGGCTCATGCTCGAGAACCAAGCAAGAGTCTCCAGTGGGTTTATTAGAAATTCTGGTGGAAATGGCTTAACTCCTTTAAGACCAATGAGGTCTCCTTTGCACAGGAGTAAAACTGCAGAGAAGATAGAATCAGGCCCATAAGAAACTTAGACTTACTCTGGATCTGATGGTTTAACAGAAACACTTCCCACAGCCCCTTTAAAACTCTGTGCTTCTGTTTAAAAGCCTTTGTAGTTTAATGTATGTGTTCATATGGAAACATAAGATGAGTGTTGCAGTGAAATCAATGGAGTCATTCCTACTTTTGGTTAGTTCCCCTGCTGATGCAGGCGAGATCTGGAGATTAAGAAATAAGCGGACTGAGATAACTTACTGAGGGCACGGGGAGGTCATTCACCTGTTGATTCACATGCATAAAAGACGGTAATTTCCCTTTATGAAAGATGAAGGGCCTGGAGTGTTTCCAAAAAACTCGTGCATAGTTCTCAAATGTCCTTGGACTGAGGGAGGGACTTGCAGGAAGCAAATACAAATATCCAGCGTAAGGGTGCCACTCAGCTGCTGTTCTGGATCAGAAGAATCATGTTTTGTTGACATTTCTTACATAAGTTTACCTGTTCTTTGGCTTCAGTTTCAAGGATGAGGGTATGGCTGGTCTGGCAGAGATAGGTGAAGGTGGGGAGAGGAGAGGGGAAGCCGGCCCTTAGTGCTGCCTGGCACGAGCGGGTCCCAACCTCTCCTCCTCCGTTCTGGCAAAGGCAGACTTCTTAAGCGTGGCTGTTTAAAGGCAGCACCTGGCTCTTCCTCTCTCCGCACTGGGTAGCAAAAGAGGTGGAGTGCAGGGGAGCGCCGGCTGTTTTAAAAAGCCCCTAATCTGACACATTTCCTTCACGCATGCCTAGACATGTTGTACCCAAATCAAGCAGAGACCCCCAGGGAACTCTTAAAAGCAAGGTTACGATGCCCGAAGTGGGGAAAAAAATATGACCAGCTGATGTGAACAATACATATATGCGTTTTAAAAGCATCGTTGCAGGGTTGTGTGGTCTTCTGAGTCAGAGAGCTGGGATTTTCAAAAGCTGCTCTTTCCAATCACTTGGCATCTCCGTGTAATCGGAGGCTGACATCAGACTCTCGATTGGAACTACTTGAGCTATTAGGCTGTGAAGAGCAGAAACTCTCTGTGTTACCCAGTGTGTGTGCGGAGGGAAGGTTTTTTCACTTCCTTTGATGTATTAGCATCAAGAGAGGGAGTCTTCGCTTCATTCCTAATTGCTTTTCGTCTTTGAATTTATATACCAATATGTAAGTAACTGCAAAGGGAGATAGCAGAATTTATAAAAAGTTCAAAAAGGCAGGGCTTAGAGCATGATTAAAATAAAAGATAGCATACAGTCTGTGCTGTTTTTAGCTGAAATATCTCCCTAGAATACTTTCCATTTACATTCTCATTATATCTAACTGCTTCTAATGCACTGCTTAGTTTAACAACTGGCATGTTTTTAGGGTAGATTTTATAGTAGATGTACACCCACTGTGTTCTTAACTCAAGACTTTAAATTGCAGTATCTGCATTGGACAATCTTTTCTTATACCTTCTTGGCTGAAGGCAGGAAGAAAGCAATAGTGATGGGAACCTAATTAAGCCCGTGGTTTAATTACACCAGGAGCTGTGTGCTTGAAATGCTGCTAGATTCAATGAGTGCTGTGTGGCACTGCCATGTTAAGTCCCAGCAGAGAATGACATATTTTTTTTTAACGGGATCACTGTAATTCTTACAAAGCCACCGTGGTTTCTGCTTTCTTTTCAGCTGCCAAGGCAGTTGGACTTTGAACTATAGCTGCTCAGACGGAGTCCCTGAGAAAGTTCGGAGGAACCGTCTTGCTAGAGTGTGCATGTGATTAAGGAGAATGAGCGTAGGGCGGTGTGTTTGTGCTATAAATATGCATAGCTTGTTCAGGCCTCCGCAGCTTTTCCCCCTGCCTTCTCAAAGTTTTTTTGTTAGCTTGACGATATTTGAAAAGACCTTTAGGTTGGCCTGGACAGAGGGCGAGTTGGGGTGAAAAAGGTGCTAATCCTTCTCCTTGAAGATGTCTGTATCAGTGGCTGTAGAATCGGGCCGTTTTTAGGAGTAAAATAGGCAGGGTGCATTGAAAAATTCCTCTGTGTCCACAGGCTTTGGACCTGCTTTAAAGGCAAAACTGGGCTCTCTGTGCATGCTCAATTTTGCCTGATTTTTTTTTTTCCCAAAAAAGGTATTGCCAAGTGTTGTTCTTTTCAGATGGTCCGTGACTGCCTGTGATTGCAGAAATCAGATCTTACCGATGATGAAACTCAGGATAGGCAGCAGTAACTCACTGTGATGCTCAGAGGCAAACTTTTTTTCAGATGGTATACATGTTTCACTGCATCCAGTATTTAGTGAGCTATGATAAGGGGCGATTTAAGTGAAATGAGAGATTAATTATAATTAAGGCAAATCAGAGTGGGTTCAAAGAGCGAGTACTATTCAGCTCCATTTTTTCTCCCTGTAAGGTTTGCTTATTTACTTGCAGGCAAAAAGAGGGCCAGTTCCTGGCATAGGCACGGTCTTTTCTTTGGTGAAGTGGTTTTTGGTGAAGTGTTGTGTACAGGAGGATAGTCAAGAGATTCACTTCTCAAAAAGAAAAGCATATAACGTGGATTGACCACTGACTTTCACATGCCCAGCTCTTACCCTGGAAGCTACGTAGCTCTGCACAGTCCAAGTCTTGAATGCGAGCATTTTAATTTTTTTTTCCTCCTTGTTTTTTGAGGGAATGAATTTCTCATACTTATCCAAAACCTTTTCTAGCTGCACAGCACAGCTTCTGCTGCATTGGGCTGTGCTAAACACAGCGTCCCTGGCCTTCCTGTACCCCAGCAGTTAACAATCTCACAGAGGCTCCTATCTCAGCATGCTGAAGAGATCCCACCTCCCCTTCCATATCAACTATGTTCCGCTGCAACAAGTATTGCTGCAGGAACCTGAAGTCTTAGTCTCTGCAGCAAATTACCTGAAGTCTTGCACACTGTTAGCATGCTAAAGTTAAATTTTCCCCATAGGATGGGTTATTCTGAAAACACCATTTTTAGCCTGGTTTCTTATCGAAACGAGTATTAAGGAATAGCACGCTCTGCGCGTGTATAGCAGGGGAGGGGGTGGGCATGCCTGTGTATCTCACACCAGCCATTCAGAAATTTTATATCTGTTATTCAGCTACAATTGCAACTACATTGCCATGGTGTAGAAATCATAAAAGAGGCTGCCAGGTGAAGGAGAGAACAGACTATTCCTGCTGCATTTGAAAGAAGGCTTGTTCTTTATTAGACACTAGAAAATCCACTGGGGAAAGAATCCCATATAAATGTTCCAACGCAATAAAAAAAAGCGCTCCAGTTGGAGCTCACATTTTCTTCAATGTGAAAGTCAGTCCTTTGCATGACATAAAAGCTGGAGAAAACCAGGCTTCATTAGTTCCGCTGCTTGCAAAACTGCTTGTTCGTATTCCTTTTCCCCCCTCTAGAATTGCTGATTATTTCTTTTCAATTAAAATCTTTTTTTTTTTGGAAACTTATGCCTTGAATGACTCTCCTTTTGGGCCATCCTATCCTTTGCTCCTCTTTTCATGACAATTTTGCAGGGGATGCAGCTACACTTTTACCTCTGTCTTAATGGCAAAGGCAAACCCCCCTCATTGTGAGAATGAACAGTATTAATTTTTACGACCGTGGTTTATTCTCCATTGATTATCTTTAATGTGATGCTGTCTTGTTCACTTAATAAACTACCGGTAACCTGCTAAGGTTTAATTAACCCCCTCCCCCAAACATAACCTGCTTTTAATAGATGTTGTAAATGCATTCATTGTGCCTGGCACGTTAAAATCACTGGTTTAAGTTCCTTTACTTTCAAATTGCACTCTAGCTGAAGTATATTTTGTGGCAATCATCTTGTCATTATTCTGCTAATAGCCTAAAATAAGTATCACTGCTTCATGACTTCCGCAATATTTTTTGGCCTCTGTTACAGCTGCTACAGGCTTGATTCAGCCTTGATGCCCAGACAGAGGTTGGATAAGCTGTGTTCTGCACAAAGTCCTCCTAATGGAGACAAGGAGGCTCACCTGAAGATTTACCATTAATTCTCTGTTGCTGTTAGCTGGTGTGAATTGGTGCCCAGAGCCTGCAAGCTGTCCCTTTGCAAGCCAGAGTGGCAAAGCAACGCTAGTTCACATGCAGATGTCTCCAGTTTCATTCTCGCTCGCTCCTGGGCCAGTCAGTGTGCCCAGGGCAGGGCTGTGGGGCTGGGCCACTGCCTGTGGCATGGGACTACCCAGGCAGCAACATATCTGCTATCGGCCAGCTGTGCAACCCATCCCCGCACAGCAAGGCAGCAGGGCTGTGGTAAGACAGCCGTGTTGTACAAACAGATGCACAGTTGCCAGCCACGTGTCCCATGCACTGCAGTGCTCTGGACCAAATCTGTTCGAAGGGAGCTAGCTGGAGCATGTGGGAGGTGAGCTAGGATGGCAGCCTTGACTGTGGGTTGACCACAGATGAGGCCGACTGCCCCTGTCTGACAGAGGAGGAGGAGAGAGGCCGAAGCAGGCTGGACCTGCGCTCAGAGTTCCCCTTGACACATGGCTGCCTGTTTAAAGTATGACCCAGCGTATTTACCCAGCTTGCACTGTCAACTTTTTTAGGGACCTCTGTCAATACATGCAAAATTTACAGGGCAATTCTAGATCATATCCAACGATAAAATCATCTGCCTGCAGGTATGGTATGGAAATGAACACCCCTATTTGAGGAGTGCTGGGTCTGTAAATGAGTGACTGGGTTACAGCTACCTCCGGCAGTTATAATGTGGCTATTCATTTATGAAATTGTCCAAGTGGAACTTAACACCATTTATTAATGTAGATTAGAAGTATTTTCATTTATCTGCTTGTTCCTAAGTGCTTGTACTGAAGAACACAGCAGAATGGCAATTTGTTAAATGAAATGAGAGGGAGCTGCAAAATACCACAGCTCAGGGTGATTATTTATTTCCTTTCTAGAATTTTGTTTCCTGTTTGGCTGTAGATCTGACCTGATAAGCAGCATCTTGGACTGTGAGACTAAAAGGTTCTGTTACCATAAAAGAGTGTGCCCAATTTTGTGCAGACCTTTATAAACAATTGTTGAAATAGAAGAGGCTTGGATAGCATCTTTTTCCTCAAAATTCTGTGTGTCACTAGAAGAACACCACCTTTGTATGTATCTATATACATAAACACAGAGCTAGATAAAGGAGGAAGACCATTTGAAAGATTGGGCAAGATATTGTTGGTCGCTGAGGTTAGAAAAGCTTAATAAAGGGGAGAAGAATTTTATAGCTACGTCAGCACCAACCTGGTCAAACAAGGAAGACAATATTCAGTACTACAGCTCTCATTACAAATTGAAGGTAATTGACGTCTCTTGTTCTTTCCTTGTTTTGACGTTGTGTCTTCATCCAAAAACATCTTGTGATTGAGTTCACTAGTTCACTTCCTTCCCATCCCCTCCCTCTCACAGTGGAAGATTAGTTTGGACTCGAGAGGTTGTGGTGGTATTGACAGAAGCTCTTCTATTGGATGTAATGGGCGATCCTGCCCCAGAAGTGAGGTACATCTTGCTTGAGGATGTTGGAATTATGCTGTTTGGTTGTACTTGCAAGAGTAAAGCCCTTGCTTTTGAACCAATTGCTCCTGCTATATTACAGCAAGGGTTGAAAAATAAAATAAAAATGTAGAAAACCTCAGCCGAGTTAATGAAATTAATTCTTTGAAGAGAATAGATGGGTAAGTGAAAGGTAAAGTGATGCAAGTCTACAGTGTAGCTTGCAGATTCACTGAAGCAATTTGTTGTATTTGTTATTGCAAAGAGATGTCTCCCCTGCCTTTGTTCCCTTTTGAGACAGTCCAACCTTGGGCTTGTTAAATATCTCTCTACAGAAGTTGGCACATGCTGACCTTGTTTGCTGCAGTCTGCTCTTCTGTAGCTTCTTGATTCTAGTGGCATGAGCCAGATGGACAGAGCCCTAGAGCTAAATGCTGGATAGCATAATTAAGTGCTCTAGTATTGAAGGCTGGAGCTGACCGAGTCAAACTTTGGGCAATACTTCAATATTTCTTCATCCAAGATAGATCTGCTGTGTCAAAGTTGTTCTTGTTTTTTTCTTTCAGATCATATTCCTTGGGTATGAAGATGTTAAATTATACACCAATAATATTTTCATCTGCATAATATAGAGCGCTCTCTACTACTTTGTGTCCTGATAGCATTGCAGGAACACTTTACAACCTTGTAGGGCTTGTGGAAGCCCACCTGAATTTTTCTTTCAAATCTGTACAGCCCTGTCATGGTGGTCAGTTGTGTCATGTGAACCGCCGCTCCCTGGAACCCCCATGCCAGCGCAGTCCTGGCTGAGCGCATTGTCGACACCGGAACGTGGCTGTGCAGCTGTCATTGTGAGTTTGGGGTCTGAGGAGCCTGGTTTCATACTGACCAGGAAACCACGGCAGAGGTCTGCCTGCTATCCTGCAGCCTTTTTCCTTCCTGCTTTCATGTGCCATTTATAGCAAGTGAATTGTGTCTCCCACCTCCCCTTCTTCTCCCTTCCTTGACATGCTGCTTAGCAGCTTCAGGGATGCAGAGCGGCTGATGTTTCTCCTCTGCTTCCTCTTTGCAACCTAGCTGCTTTCTGAGGCAACGTGTTTCAGTGTGTAATGTTGGCGGGCAGCTTGTGCTGCCCTGCCTGGGTGCTGTGCAGCCTCCGGCAGGATGGTGTCGGTGCGTGGGAGAGGAGTCGGCAGCGGGAAGGGAGTGGGTGAGGAAGCAGTCTCTGTCATTCCTGACAGACCACTCGCTGAAGCTGTGTTTGTAGAAGCTGTACTGCACAACATGGCTTGTTTAAAATAACTCAGATGCTTCTGGCCTGTATATCCAGTGGGCCTGGATCTGAGGATCAGGCTCGTCCTGAACAAGCTGCATGAAAAGGAGATTATTTTTCTGCTGGTCCCTAAATACCCTCCTCTGCTTCACTCTCCATTTCTGCTGAAGAAACATTAAAGTTAGGATAGTCTTTTTTCCATAATGTTACTGTGGATGGTGTTGTGTATGCATAGTGGGGAGATGATGACAAAAAAAAAAGAGAAAGTACATGTTATCCTTGGAGCAGCTGTGAGACGAGCCACCTCAGGCAGGTATTCAGAGACCAGAGTCTCCCTTTTCACTGCCAGGGAAGTTTTCTGTTGTGGAGCAGCACTGCATTCCTTTGTGTGCCTTATGGGCACGATGGCGTGTGTTACAGCAGGGTGCTACAGGCTGAGTAATGCTGCAGCTTGCTCGCAGACAACCACGTTTGGCCAGGATGGAGCCTGTGAAACATATTCAGTACCGCTGCAGCCCTTGGAGTAAGTCTTACAGCTTAAAGATTGAATTGCCATCTAACTGTCCAGACAGGAGTTTACCTCTTCCGTCCTGAGTAACCATTGTGTTTCATGGGGTGTGATATTGTTTGGAAGAAACTCCTGACAGGCCGTAGCTGCAGGACCTCACTCCTTTCAGAGGCAGCCCTGCCCGATTCAGCCCTGCAGGGCGGCTGGCCTCTGGACGGTTTGGGAAGTGGCATGGGAATGACAGTATTTTTTCTGTTTATTTTTCTGCTGATGGGCCGTGTGTGCACCATTTGTGCATCTTTTATGAGAAAACATAGCAGGTAGCTTTTAGGTGGACTTAGCTGCTATCTATAAATGGCTGGTAGATGTGAAGAAGAGGCCTAGGCACATCCAGGTGCTGAGTCCCTCCTGAGTGGGCTGAGGATATTCAGCTCTGCAACTTGGAGCTGAGGAGGAGGAGGGCCCAGCGACTAGACTATTACTGCTTAAAAGACTTGAATTCATCCACTGACTTCTCATGGGGGCTTGGGCAAAGTTTCTTAGTGGGACTCAGATCTCCAAGTTTTAGTGCTCTAAACTTTGCACCATCCATCCCATTCTAAGGTGGGCTTGTCTCTCACTGTTCAGCAGAGAAAGTTTCTAGGTTTCGTGCTTGGATGAGTCCCTTAACTTTTGTTAAATGCCATGGGGTGAAGTGGGTACCACCACGGGCTCTGTACGCATCTATTCCTCAGCTCTGACAGGGTGACAGCCCATCCCTTCCTTTCAGAGGTGATATCACACAAGCAGTGAGGACAAGCTGTGTTGTCTGGTGATAGATACTGTACAGGTACCCCATGTACACAGACCTGCTTTGTAAATGACAAGCAGTTTGTGAGACCTTTCCATATCAAGAGTGCTTCAGTCCTTCATTGGCAAAAGCTTCCAGGTGCTGTGCCGTTCTGCCTGGTGAAGGCAGTGCCCCCAGGTGGGATTCTGCAGTCCTTCTTCAGCAAGCAGGATTTCTTGCTACTGAAAACTGCAGCTCTTGCCCTGTGAGGACCAACTTTAAGTTGAGCTAAGTTTGCAGTTGCCAATCTTTCTTCTGAGGCCTGGCTCATAGAGGAGATTGAGCTCTCTTATGTTACAGACAACATGTCCTGCTTAATTACAGTCATGTAAAGATGAGGTTGTACCGTGGGACTTGGTTTAATTAAAAAACGGTGCTAGGAAGTTGAATAAAGGTCTAATATGTTCTATCTGGCTGCTGAGTGCTAACGCTGTAGTTTTCTTCAGGTGCTCTCCCAACTTCAGTCAGAAAGGGCTACCTGAGCTTGACATCTGCACTAATGAAAGGGGAGGACAGATTGTCATTCTCTGTCCAGCCAGGCTAGTGTCTGGCAGCTCACTTTCCACAGTCTGGGCTTTGGGAAGACGTTTGTGTGGATAGTAGTGTCAGAGGAAAACTTGCAGTGCAGAATCTAAGGCTTTCCCTGTGTAGTGGAAAAATGATGATCATGCATGTGAAATGTGGACTTAGAGGAACTTTGTGTGGGTGGTCTTGTTTTGATTCTTTCTGCCTCCCTCCCTTTCCCTTCCCACTCACGTATGCTGAAGTCTGTCATCTATTTAACTTGAGCTTTTCTAATAATCATAGATAATATACAACAAAAACAATAACAAAGCGCCTGCATATACAATCTCTCTGAACTGTAGAAGCCACAAGATCTCCTAGACATGCTTTTTGTTAGTACTGGCTTCTGAGAGACCTAACGCTCTATGATGCCCATCTGTTAGCAGCATGTTTAAATGTGATTAATGTGAAAGTTGCAAGAATTGCAATAGCTTTTGCTAGTCTACAACAGAATCTGTCACTGTTAATCTCTTGCAGTATTAAAAGCTTAATGTAGTAAATCTAATGTTATGGAAAGCTGTAGCTTTGCTTTTGTTACCATCACCTTAGTGCATTATTAAACTAGTATTTCCTTTTCCTCCATAGTTCACAAGCACAGTAGAGGCAGTGTAGATAACATTCACCTGCAGAAGAATATTTAAATGGCATATAAGTATGAAGTCTCTCAAGAAGGAGATGCTCCAGCATAAAAGGATTTTGAGGAACATTAATTTGATTTGGATTCCTGAGGGGATGTGACCAGAGCAGGGTGTATTAGGAGTCAACTCTTTCCCAAAATGCTAGTAGAGGCTGGGGAAGTCATAAGCAGTGTCTTGACGTGGTCGTTCTTTGCTGTGCCTTGGTAGACATAGGAAATCATTTTGGCTTACCCATCCATGACAGCAGACCTACCTCATGAGTAGTGCTGATGGCATTTAATCAGAATGGCTGCATCTTTGAAAGAGATCGCGGGCAGGATAAGCAGTGTTACAGCACACATGGGGACTGCCTGCAGGAGCAGGCTGACACTATGGGAAACAAATAGGGGAGGACCCAGGGAAGGAAAATTGTTTTCTTCATATAGCTGCTTGTGTTGGAAAGGATCAAAGAAACCATAATGAGTCAGTATCTTTCTTCTTCTTTAAAGAAAATTTCAGAAGAATGATTCAATTAAATAGTAGTTTACTCAAGATCTGCAGGTGGCTTGTAAAGTGTAATTAGATCCCCCTTACCTTTTAAACCCAGATCTACAGCTTTGTTCATTTTAGTGGAGGTGGAGATCCCCATTCTTGGATTTACACTGGGAGATTGGTAGAGGAGAGGGCTTGTTATAAAACTTCTCAATTTGTGGCCTGATTACAAGGTGCTTTTGTTTCCAGCAGGGACAGCAATAGTGCTTTGGTTCAGACATTTCAAAACTGCCTTTAATCCATGCTTGTAAGATCATCAGACAAATGTAGGACAAATTGAGACCTGCCTTTCTCTGAAACACCCCCTCACTCCATCACGCACAGTATCTTCACAGCAGCCAAGCAGCTTGTCCACATCCAGTCATTGCAAAGAGTCAAAATCAGATCAGATAGGATCGTGCTGTCAAAGGGATAGTTACAGAATATATAGTCGCAGAGATCAGACTGGACTCTATGGGATTTGCTCCTTCTTTTGTGTACCCCTCTATAATCCAGTCTTTGAAGCATTTAAGAGCTTGAGGTGCCATGATTAAAAGCTTCAAGGACCATGCTTTTTCATTTATGCTCTAAGAAGATAGGCACCAATTCCACCGCTCTGAGCCGATAGGAAGACTTGCAGAGAAGACAGACCCCACTTGCCTTTAGTAGGCTGTCAGTCAGACCAAGCGCAGTAAAGGGGCTTTCTCCCTTTTGTGGTAACATGCACAGTGTTGAAAGGATGAAACTGTTTGTTTTTGGTCCTTGAGTGCTGCTGTGGCACACCCTGCACCTGCGAGTCTCAGTATTGCTCCTGCCCTGTGCTCCTCTGGATTGGATAGTGATGCCCCGTGTCCTCCATCCATCCTCAACAGCACAGTCATGTACCAAAGGCTTCAAGTAGTGAGCTGAGGTGAGGGGCACACAGCATGTTATCAAATAGGGGCCCTGCTTTGCTCTGCCCCCTTCTCTCAGCTCTTTGGCAGTCAGAGACTGTTAGGTCACACTCTGTGAGAAATCCCAAGAGCTTCTAGGATGGTACGTCAAAGCTTCGCAAAGCTGTGTGCCATAGTGTAAAATCTGTTTGCAGGTGTCCTCATGGATCAGCTTCATCCTGTACTCATGTTACAGGTGTATCCCTGGAAAAGGCCATTTTCCGTGATTTGGGAGAATTTTGGAAACAAGGGCATAAGGGGAAGGAGGATTCAGCTGCACCTTGAATGCCTTGCTGTTGACTTGTTTCCAACTCACGTTTTAGCTGTTGAAAGAGGGAGGAAAGAGGATTCAGTAAGCAGCTCTGTGTGTGTCTGTTTGTCTTCAGTGAGTGCTTGCTCAGGCAAGGCAAGCATGATTCAGCTACTAGTTAGTGCTGATGTACCAGAATTGGCAAGCACTGAACACTCCTGCTACTGGATCTGCCCCAGTTGCTTGATGTGCAGCGATGAATGGATGAACATTCACCAATGCTGTTGCATAAACAAATAAGTTAATAAAAAGCAGCTGATTGTGTCATTGTACACTGTAGAAACTCCAAAGCAGCACTGAGATTATTTAAAAACAGATGTTCTTATCTGGAAACTCTTAGAAATGTAGAGCGGTAAGGTGGGTTTTTTGGGGGGGAAAAACCCCAACAGGATCTATCAAACTCTCTCACAAAACAAACTCTCTACCTTGTCCTTAAATGCTTTCATGGTGGGGACTTTTGTAAGAGTTTTTCTCTTGAAGCGTTAGCCTGGGTTTGAGTTTGACAGCAAACTTAGCTTTGGATTGTGTCACTGATAATTGGAGCTGCGCTGGCATTCTCCAGTGAAAGAATTAACTCACAGGGAAAAGTTTTTTTAAGGGGATGCACTGGAAAGAAAACACTTTGTGAAAACTGGAATTATACAAACCAGCTGTCTGGCCTCATATAAAATTATACCGTCCTTTTGTACCTCCATGTAAGTGGTATTTAACCCTTGCTATCATTGCCGCGTACTGCTGAGACAGATGAACTTCCTCAACTGATGGCTGAGCGGGGCCTGAGAACAAAGCGCAGACTGATGAGATTGCAAAAGGACGCGGGGCTGTCGGCAAGGCCAACCGTTAGTTCATTATTCAGGCAGACAAAGCTTCACGCCCTCATGAATCACTTCTGGGTTTTTTTCTTTCTTTCCCTCTCTGAGGGACCTCACTAAAAGGAGCGAGCATGTGGAGCAGTCACAGCAAGCTGGGTTGCTTCCATTAACGTTTTTCTACCCTCTGGAGGCAAAAGCTGTCCCATTGCATATGGTCTGAGTTGTACCAAGGGTGTCCCTTCTGCTCTGTGCTCCCTGCTCCCCAGGTGCTGATGTGGTGCAGGACTGACACCTCTGCCCATTTCCTTGGGGAGAACTTGGTTTTCTTTTCAGCTGTGGAAATGAGCCCAGGCCACTGGCCCTGTGTCCACCCAGTCTCTTTTTAAATTGCTTCTACAGCTTGTGGAGGACCCCACAGCTGTGGCCTGTGGCAGGAGACCTACAATAGCTTTGCCATTTTATCAGCTGTTAAGAAAAGCTGGGGAGCTGGGTCCATGCACACCCCCTCCAGTAGTTGTGAAAATGCCTGAAGATGACAGCCGGTTTGGGATGTTGTATTCAGCCTTGCTGCTGCTGGAGGGGGGATGAAGTGCCTCTGTGGAGGTGTGCCAGGGCCATGGAAGCAACCACACAGCAATGTTAGTGTTCCTGCTGTACCAGTGGTGGGAGCAGCCCAAGGTGTCCCCCATCGCAGGCCTGGGCTGCTGCAGGCTGAGGTAGCACAGGGAGGGGGCTCAGGAGGGATAAAGAGTATTCTTTCTACCATAAGCCTCATGGCAGTCATCAAATACTCATGAAAATATTTTGATCAGAAAAGTCGTGGCTGGTACCAGATGGTTCAAGCAAAGTGTAAGAAGTACTGTAGTAGAAAGTAGTAACAGCTGCCCACACATGATGCTTTATCCTAGAGAAGGAAGGCTTGGCTTTGACAGGTCCCTTGAAGCATCGGTTTCTTACGTGTTGTTTTTTCACTCTGTATGTTGTCATTGCACGTGCTGCTATTAATTGAGCAGGGCGGGGTGCGGTTGTTTGGTTTTGGGTTTTTTTTAATTCTTCCTAAATTCTTGGCCACAGTGATGAAACGTGGCCAGCAGCTCTTCAGGTTACCTGTGCATCGCCTGGGAGCTCTCGGGAATTGGTTTCATTTCTCTGAATACCCACTTGTTCTTGCATTACAAAGCTGGATGATTAAAGAATCCTGGAGTTCTTTCTCTCTGCTATTCATTACTTTGTGTACCTCTTTCATGTGCCCTTATATCTAAATTAAACACATCAGACCTCTTCAGTCTCTTTCCATCTGTAGATCTTTTCATGCCACTGATTATTTTTATAAGCTGTTTCTGGAACTCTTCTTTTCTTTCTCTGTATCGTTCACCACTCAAAGGAGGCTGCCGACAGCAGTGTCCTTATGTGCACGTGTTCTGGGAACTCCTTTCTCCTCAGTTTCTCCCTCCGTCCTCCTCGTCTCTCCGGGCTCAGTGCTGCAGCCTTTCCTCACTGTGCTATCTAATCCCAATGACTTCAGCCGTTGTAAGTGAAGGCCACAGAATCCTTCATTTATATGTATTAATCTGATAAGTAACTAAAGCTACAGGCCTGAGCATCTTGGTTAGCTGCCATATTCATTTGCTAATCGTTAACACAGCTGAAAGACTTTTTTTCTTTATTAAAAAACAAAGTACGGTCTTTAAAGAGCAGTGTTTTGCAAGAAGAGAAGGCTGTGTTTGTTTTGAAAGAAAGATTTATTGGGATGATATAATCCAATTTGCGCTATCTCCTCACCTGTTTTTCCTCAGGGAGACCATCAATCTTTATTAACATTTCTAAATCAAAAGATAAAAATGATAGACAAATTCCAAAATGGGATGAAAATACTAACAAGATGTGAAAGAGAAATCCTTTCCTTTTAATACCTGCTGAAACTGAATTCAAAGAGGAGCTAGTTCACTCTAAATGCGTGGGATCTGTGAGCAGTTTTGTGGATTCAGTTCTTTGTAACAGGAGATCGGACAGAAAGAACAGTGGTTCATGGGTCCCATCTGGAAGGACTTACCATCTGAACTCCTAATGCTGGGCTTGCTTTTTATTTTTCCGGCTAATACTTCCCAATCTTTTTGCAGTCACGTGCCTCATGTGGAACAGCTTTGAGTGGGTCCTGGGCCTGGCTGGGTACAGTTTCTCACCTCACTTTACCATTTCCTCCCTTGAGCTGCCTCCAGCACAGCTGATGCTTTCCTTTATCCTTCATCCTTTATACTTTTCTTTATCCTTTATCCTTCAGGCTGCCCCTGCCTCTGGCTTTGGCAGTACTGGCTCCACCACAGTGTTAATAAGCGCAGCTAGACGTTGATGATTCTGTGTCTGAAGATGCGTGTTTGTGCTGCAGTCCCCAAGCTAGCATAGGTTTGGCAGAGCTTAATTTTTTAGTCCCTTCATTTGTGCCATGCTTCTATCTGACCTGTGAGGCCCCCTCACTGCTGGGGGAAACACTGGGTTCAACAAGAGTAGGACATACCACAAGGGAAAAGATGGACATGTAGTTGGTGAGTAACTTTCATTTTCTTACAAAAATGAGCTGGTGGAAAAGCTGCCCAGTGCACTTTGAGGGGGGGAAAAGAGGAGACCTTGAAAAGCATTCAAGGAAAAATGAGGCTTGCTAAGTGCTTGGAGGATGAAGGTTTCAGAGGGAAGTTGTTACGTAGGCTCCCAGCTAGCATTGCAGCGACATCAGCTGAAAAAGGAGCAGTTGGGCCTGTAGCATTGGGGTTTGCTCTTATTTCAGGAGAACACTTCAGCAGAAGTCATACACAGATGTTTAATAGCTCTTCTGTGGCTACCTGTGATCTCTCTTCCCTCTGGACATAGTCTATGGTACCTGCCCTGTGCAGGCAGAAAAATACTTCCTCCATAAATCTGGGAGAAAATTAGTGAAGAAAAAGGTTGTTTTCAGTAGACCGTGCACTAGTGCATCTTTCAGACAGAAAACTGGTAAATCAGGCTGAAAAAAATAGATTGTTTTCAAAATTCTCCTTCCCTTTACTTTCTCCGCTCTCACAAAAATTAGCCGTGTAACCCTGGCAAGGCAAAGAGCTGGGGAGCTGGGAAAGCATGCGGCTTGTCTGACTGTGGTCTTTAACACAGTTTGAGCATAGCAACTTTAGCTGTAGTTTCTGACATCCACGGATGTATACATGCATGTTACATATCTATCCGTCCATATATTTAAATTGTATTATCTTCAGTTATTAGATTTATTCACACATTTCAATTCCTCTTTCAAGATTCTTTGCAGCCATTTGTATTTTATTGTATATGAGAAGAAAGGGCAAAACCCAGGCTTTTTCTCATTTGCACATAAAGGGTACTACTGTGATCCAGTGATTGATTTTCTTGCTTGACTCACTAACCATGAATTAGTCCACAGCTCTTCAGCACTGAACTGCACTGGGTCAGGGTTGAAACTGTGGGCTGTGTTAGAGAATCGGAGCAAGAAAACACATTTTCTGATTTGTTTTTCCTTTTTGATCTAATGCAGTATATTGCACATGTTGAAACTAAACAGAATGAGCTTTGTAACCTCTAGTGTACAGCAGGAATGTCTTTTGCAAATAAGCTTGATTAACAAGGCATA
The DNA here is from genome assembly GCA_008921705.1 of Burhinus oedicnemus. Lineage (NCBI taxonomy): Eukaryota > Metazoa > Chordata > Aves > Charadriiformes > Burhinidae > Burhinus > Burhinus oedicnemus. The sequence continues at coordinate 296,993 of VFFE01005868.1, forward strand.
GTTGCTGTTGACATTTAGTCACTGCAAATAGATATTTTTTAAAATGCCTAATAAATATAAATGTCTGCTAGTACTTATTTTTAATACAGAAACTAAAAAATGAATGCTCATAAAGAAAGTAAGACACTGTCTGGGAGCCCTGGAAGAGTCAAGCTGTGCGAGGCAGTGACAGCACACCCTGAATTTGTGCTGTGTAAGGGAACTGTTTCCAGAGCAGAACTGCCATATATAAATAAAGCTGACAGACCTTGGTCATGTCTTTCTTAAAGAAGCAGTCGTTGCCTGCTGGTTTGAGAGCAGCCTCATCCAAGGTAGCCAAGGAGGTAATTTCTTCCCAGGTTGGCTCTTCTAAACAACTTTTTGTGTTCATGGTCGCACAGAAAATAATGTTTGGGAGCAAATGAAAACCACACATAGCCATATGGTTTAAACTTGATGTACTTCCTTTGCCATGTCTTTCTGGCAAAAGCCTTAACCCTAATTACTGGTTTGTCTCTTTGCAAAAGCATATGAGAAATCAGCTGGTTTTAGCAATAGAAATTTTGTCTCAGAGATATTCAGTAATACTGAATTCTGGTCCAACGCCAGGAGATGGGTTGTTTTTTTTCTCCAGAGAGTTGTAAAATATTCCTGTTCTGTGTGTGGATGTTCATCACAGGGTGGCAGGTGAGAGAGGCTGCATCCTGGGTCAGGCTTTGCTGCTGTGGATTCTCTTGACCGTGCAAAGCCATGGTGAAATTGGAGGAATTTCTGCTGACAGTTTGAGGGGTCTTAAGGTGAGGAATGGGGCAAAGCACAGCAATTTGGATTAGTCTCTTCTCTAGGCTTTTTGCTGTGGAAGGGCATGACCTCCAATGCATATGGACCATTGTGAACACAGTGAGTGGATATATAAAATGTCTCAGAGGAAAGAAGCAACTTTAAATGAAGTGTTCAAAGGCAAATAAGAGAAGGAGAGGGAGATTGGAATAGACACAGAAGTCTGAGAGAGGGCAGGTGCCTTGTTTTAAACAGGGGATGTATATTTTACAGAAGCAGCCTTGGCTGATCTTTTTTTCTTTCAGTCAAATCTTAACACAGTGTTGGTCTTTACATGACACTACTTAAGGTTTAATTAGGTTCCCATGTTAGTCCCTGGGTCTGAAGGGAAAGAGAAGGAGTATTCAAAACTCCAAAGGATATGATTAGAAATTGGACTAGTCTGAGGAGGGAATAAAATCTGCCTTTCCCTCTTTGTCTCTCTCTAGAGTACACCAGCTGGTGGGGGAAATTTACTTCTCATGATTGAGTGACCTGATTTTGTCTCCCACTTGCACAACACAGCCTCTTGTAAGAAAACGGCTAGTCTTAAATTCATACATAATTGCACAGCAGGGAGACTGAGTTTAAAAATGCAGATTTCTGGGTATTAAGCAGCAGAAATCTGTTTTGAACCCTTGAACTTCCTTTGTTGTCTAAATGGCCACCTACAGAACCCCTCTGCAGAGAGCCCCCGAAACACAGTAGCTTCTTTTATATGGAAAAAATTATCTTCCCCCACCCCTCTTCTTCTCCCCTCCATTCGGACATGAATGTATACTCTATCCTTATAACAGAGGACACTAATTATGGAACTTGACTATGTATGTCTAGGCTATACAGTAGCAGTAAACGGGGGTATATTCTGCTAATCAGTGCTACTGAGCTTAGGAACAGTGTTATCTTTCTTTTCTTGAGAAACTGGGCTACTTGTTTCATTTTACTTATTTTCTTACTGAGTTTTATGAGCTCAGTTAGTGAGTACAAGCCTCCTCCTATCTGTATCAAAGAGGCTAATGTTTACATCTTTACTCTCAGACATTCAAAATTACGTGCTCCTGCTACAATTTAGCAACTGAAGAAAACTATACGCACCCTACTGTTGCTGTCCTCTATATTAATTATATTAAGTGCTATAAATGTAAATTTGTGCTGTGAATATAGTTTTATAGAGCCTGTGTTTGCATTTTATTATACTTGCCAAAGCCTTAACGTAAAGTGCAATGTTTGACAAACGTGCTGTGAGGAACCCATGTTAATATCAGCAAGAAAATTAAAACAGTGCGGGATACTTTATTTCATATAAATGACTTCCTAAACCTTCAGTTTTACAACTTCACATTTTTCATGTTAAAAACAAAACAAAACAACTAAGCTCAAACAAATCACCTTAACTGTAAACATGTGGAAAAACAAATTTTGTGGAATGGATGATTTGGAGATAAAAATGCTTTAGTTCCTGTCGACTTGGCTTAGCGTATACTTGTGCTGCAGAATCGGTTTCTTTTACCCCACTTAAGCTAATGTAAAATGAAGCACAACACCCACATTGGGAGGATTAACTCTTTCACAGTTGTGTTCTTGTCCCCGTGTTGATGCAGAACTGGATAAAGAGGGCTTCGCGCTCTGCTGGGGGCTTCCTTAAGTGTGACCTGCCTTTTGAAATACTGGGGGAGATACTGCAGGGAGAAAGTGTCTGTCCTGACTTGGCATGGAGGCAGAAGTGATGTTAGCAATGTTAACGTGGCAACTTGCTGCAGTGTGCAGCTAGGAACTGCTTGTCTAGAGTCTGAATGGCCTGAACTCCTTTATGAGCCCACGTCCCGTGGCAGAATAGCCACCAACTGGCAGTCAGTCACCAGCGTGTGAGGATTTCTCGGTTTTATGACAGGAGCCCCGTGGGAGGGCCTTTCAGAAGGAGGGGTTCGCCCTCACAGGGTAACTTTGCTTGGCTGCACGCAGCAGTGATGGATAATGTCTGCAAATTTTCATAGCAGAGGAAGGCTGATGGGCAGTTTTGGAATATAGTAACAAGTATGGTGAGTGGGGCTGTATCCTTGTGCAGGTCTAAAGCCAGGCTGGGACTTGAACTGAGCTTCTGTGGGGTTTGGAAGCTCTGCAGCAGCCTTTCAGCACAGGGCTGTATGTGTTCGCTGTGGGTTGCCATCATTTGCTGGAAGCTGGCCCCTTTGGATGACCTTTCTTCTTAAGGACTAGTGTGGTTATGGTTTTGTATTGGACTGCTGAGAAAATTGGTGCTAACTTTTCTCCTTTGTGTACTGTGTGCATGGCTAAGGTCATCTAGCTTAGGAGTGAGAACATCAAACTAATTGGTTCTGCAGTACCTCCCAGTACTGACATCTTGTTACCTACTCCGAGCTCGGTGAAGGGACCATGTTTATCTTATTTTTTTACCCCAAGGGCAGTGCTGCTAGATGCAGAATTCCTAGCTACAAATGCCTTTGCTGTGGAGAAAGCATGAATATCCTGGCTTTGGAAACTGGTTTGAGAGCACTGTGTGATTTCTGCCTAGCTTTGAGCAGACTGGTACTTATCTTACATTGAGCTTGACTTCTTCTATGCTTGACTTCTGCCTGCTGCTTCCTAGCAGCCAGGCCTGTATGTCATCCATATTTCAGTAGCATCTTGTGACCGACCATATGTACTGGAAGCAGTTGGGTCTGGTGGAAGGGGATTGCTGTGATGCAGCTGGGGTTACGCCACCTAACAGGAGACTTCTAATGAGAGGCGGGTCTGCTCAGTGACAGACCAGAGCCAAGGGCTGCGACACTTCTCCCAACAAGTGATGTCGTCTCTGGGATGTATCCCCTTTTCCATGACGTGACCCAGGACTTTCCCACTTCTTGGGAAGGAAGATGCTTGAGAGGTCTGCTGTTGTTGGACAGGCATAGTGAACCAGTACGGCCACGCCACAATTCGTGGCGCAGTCTCAAAGGTTTCTGTGCCTATGGTGTGACCTCCCCTTGGTTTGTTTTGTGTTTTGTGGGGGTTTTTGTATGTTTGTTTTCTTTTGCAAGGAGAGAAACAGTTTTGTGCTCAAAGCACCGAGGCATTAAGAGAGATTGCTTTGCAGTAAAAAAGCAGCATGTGATCCTACTGCTTGCCTCATCTGCGTTGAAATTACAGTTTGATTGTTTTCTGACCCTTTGTCACTGCATGATGTGGGGGAAAAGTGGGTAGACTAGGAATACGTAGTGGTCTCAGAAAGATGAGAATGAGCGAAATACTGAAGCTGAGGGTACTTTATAAGGCCTTCCTTGCGTTTAAGTGAAAGCTGCGCATGTGAGAAATGCAGTGTGCAATGCACACTGTGCTAAGTGCGCAAATGAAGCTAAAGCATTTTGTCCTCATCTTATTTGTTACAATGTTGTTGTCCCTGAATGCAATTAACAGCTATTTTATTAATCTTTTTAGTTTTGTGCTAGCATAGGCTGTACTGTTTGAGAGATGCTGTTAGTAGCTGTTTGGAAAAACACTGGTGGAAGGGGACCTTGTAAAATGGAAGATGAACTGTCGCCCTTGGTTCATGGCTTGCTGACAGCGTGGGCAGTGTTGCCAACTTCTGTCATTTTATTAACCATCTTAGACTGCCAAAAACTAGAGTCATGTGTTCATTTGAGCATTGGCTCTCCCTGTTTAAAAAGAAGCAAGTTACTTGCTTGTCTGGTTGTAAACATTAGTATTTTGAACTCTAGAGGTTCACAGCCCTGAAGGTAAATGAAAAGCATTAAACTACCTATTAAAAAACAACACACAGAGCCCTGCTACTTCTATCTAATTGATATGTATGCAGACTCTGTTTTAGGAGCCAAGGGCATTTGACTACTGTTCTTCGAATACTTGGACTTGGCAATAATGGACAGAGATTAGCATATGGTCTCCCTTTTAAGGTGAACTTACTTGGAACTGATCTCAGCACCTTAAAATAAATCCAAGACATAAATAAATGGTGGGTTGTCTGTCTAGAGGACTTCCTGATAGGCATATTGCTATTTTTTCTGTAAGCGTAATAAAGAGGCAGTTTTCCATCCTACTCAAAGGATTTTTGCTGCTGCATTCACTGTGTACTTCCATAGTTTTTCTTCTCTGTTTTTACAGAGGTGGTCTTGGTGGATTTTGCTGTTTAATCTGGAAGTGGTAGTACCTTCTATTTTTGCAAAGAAAATGAAAAATTATAGAAGAATAACAGTTAAAATTGTTTGAATTGAGATATTTTTCTTTCAAAATTCGCCAGTGCATATGACAGTGCTTAGATATTTTTCTCTTGACATTCCTCCTGCTAACTAATTTCTAAATGAGAGGAATTTGGATAAATGCTAAGGAGCCACCACCTCCCCCCCGCCCCCCCCAAGTGCTCTTCTTTAGAGCTTGTAAACTCTTACGCTACTGAATAGACTTAGTTAAAACCACTCTTCATTTTACAATTCAGGGGTTGAATATTTTATGACCAGCATTTTATATCATGCATACCGTCTATCTGGAAATAATGTGATAAAGGAAGTGAGGAATACTGTCTGGTTTTGATAGATATAAATTTTCTTCTAGAAAACACAACTCTTAATGTTTAGGTCTCTGTCTGACTGTATTTTAATAAGGGAGTTGGAGCAGCAGCACCACCAATACCATTGTCTGTGTACAGATTGAGTAATACAATCAATGCCTTAAGGATTAGACCTGTAAATAGATATGTTTGGGTATGTCCTTAAATCTGTCTGTTTTTCTATAAACCATTTCCTTTGATCTGATGAATCTTAAGGCTTGTGAGCTTGGCTTCAGGCTTTAAAATACAAAAGGCTTTTAGCACAGCGATTGGTAGTAGAAGAACAATAACTATTTTGGATTCAGTTGGAGTCCTCTGCTTCTTAGCATTAATAACACTAACTTTATTCTACTTTTGTGACATGTGCTGCTTTTTTTATCCCCAACAGAACTGCAGTTATTAAAACAAAGTCAGTTTTGCCCTCCCATCTCAAGATTAGGCTATGTCTTCCCTTGCTAAACTGGGATTTCTGTGATTTTAGTCATTCTGTTCCACCTCCTGGTTCAACTCCACTATGGCAGGCCTTGTCTCCAAGCATTGCCGTCCATACCTTCCCATGCCTGTCACATCTCATGATGGAAATTCCTCACTTGGGGTTTGCTCGTAATGGTAGGGCCTGAAGTGTTGTCAAGTCTGACTGAAGGCCATTTAAAAGCAGTAGCAGGAAACCCGCTGATTTCAAGAGGCACTGGATCAGGATGGCAATGGAAGGAGGAAAGATGAGGAGATGCGAGGAGGGAAAAGGGAACTGGTGCAGAATCAGGAAAATAGTGGTACTCCTAAGTGGTCAGCATGTCTGTTTTGCTTTTCATTCCTTTAAGAGGATGGATACCTGGCTGCATAGGATGTGTGGGTTTATCTGCCATTAGCTATGTTCTGCTGCTCTTTCCAATGCCCACTTCTTCCGCTTTCATTGCAACGTGCACTTGAAAAGCAGAGAGTTTAAAAATTATCTACTCCTGTGTGTCAGGGATTCATTGCAATGCGAGCAATATTTCCTCAGCACTGAATTTTTTTTCATTATTATCGCTTTCATTGGCAATTTAAAGTTTTTATGGCCCCTGTGTCAGCAGGAGAGCCCTTGAACTGCCAGTCAGGGGGACGCTTGGGGTAACGCTGGGGTATGACTGCGTTCCTCTTGGGTTTGAAGTGTGCAGCCCCCAGTGTCCAGGCCCTGAGGGCACCTCAGGCCCTGAGGGCACCCCCAGCCCTGCCTGGCCCTGCCCAGCCCCGGGGTCTCACCCTGGCCTGCCTAGGGTCCAGGACCCCATGTCAGTTCCCCGGGGCTCCTCACGCCCTGCCCAGGGCCCAGGACCCCATGTCACCTTCCTGGGCCATCAGCCCCTGTCCCAGCAATGCCAGAACAGGGCTGGTCTCCAGCTCCCCACAGCCCTGCCCTGCCCTGCCCTGCCCGGCCATAGGCCCCACTGAGCCGCGCCCACCCATGGGCCCATGGCCTGGCCTGGCCTTGACCTGTTCCTGTCCCCCGTGGGGTTGCCCAGGGCTGGGGCTGCCCCACGCCTACGGCTGCCTGGCTCAGGGGGTCTCTGTGCTGGCACCGATCTCCCCATCCATCACGTTCAGGAGCCTAGACTTGGCACTATTAAAATTTGGGGTTGGTTTTACCAGACCCCGCAAGCGGAGAAGGCAGTATGCTGGTTCTTGCTGCAAAGGCAGGGGCTCTGTGGTTGCTTTTTTTTCCCCTCCTTTCCCAAACTGCTAACTGGGATTGTTTATATTTTACAATATTATTACTCCTGTTATGAGCTGCCTAAGGCAGCCACATCAAAGTACTGCAGAGCGCGCATGGTGCCAGCTCAAATAATAGCAACAAACGCTGGTCTCCCAAACCTTGGTTTGATTTCATTGTTTAAGTAGGAAATGAGTTGGTGTGATCCCTCCGTCTGTGAGAGTCTTTGACTAGAGATCATTGTTCTGGCACTCAAATCCCTATTTTAATTAGAAAAGAAGGAAATACTTTGAGCTGATGCTTAGATAAAAGCTGTGAATGATATTTATCACTCTCTTAAGGAGTTTTCTTTTCTTTTAATTTAAGACCTCACAGCAAAATCCCCCTCTCAGTTTCTTTTTTAATTTTTTTTTGGCATCTCGTGCTCTCTCTGAGGTAGCTGAAGCGATGGCACTGTTGTCTTGGCTCCCACCAGATGCCCTGCGCAATGTCATGTCCTGGCCTCACCAGTGTCCGCGGGGGTTTTGCCATTGATTTCGGTGGGGATGACATTTTGGCCATTTTCCACACAGAAGAATTTAAGGAGTGGTCCCACAAGGGCCGTTGTTACTGTGGTGTGGTGTGGGCCTCTGGTGATGTGGTGGGGGTAGAGCTGCCCATTGAGGTCATCTTCTCTGTCCTGGGGTTCCTGCAACCACCACAAACCACAGGGCTGGGAGGAAAGGCTTCAGTACACACTGCCTCGGTTTATGTACCTGAATTGAAGCCATTTGTTTAGCGCTCACAATGGCAGGAAGTACCATATTTAGGTCCTGACAGTGTGTAAGCACACTGATTTTTGAAGTATAGGTTTTGAAATGAAAAACTGACTTAATTCTGAAGGAAGGCTGTCTGTATTTCAGCTTGGTTGCCACCACTGTCCAAAGTACGATTAACATGGGGGCTGCGATTTGTGGCTTTTCCTTTTCTTACTACGTTTTTTCCCAGTTTTCCCTTTTCAAAAGATGGTATGTGTTGTCCTATATCGTAGTGGCTGGTAGCAGCCTTTAAAACGTGCTTAAATGAAAAAGATTAACTTCCACTGCAGCTTTTAATACCTTCCTTCCAGAAACCCAGGCAGTTCCTAGCAGGAATCTGACTCAGCACAAGTAGTTCCAAGACAGGACAAACTGAGTGCATGTTGAAATTGTTCATTTGATTGTTCATTTTTAGAAACCTGCGTTTCCATGGGGCAAGATGGATAATATTCTGCAAACGTGCCATTTTTGTTACACTGCTAATGTGCAAGTCCATCACAACTGACTTGTGAGCTCCTTGTATTTAAGTTTCAAGTATCTGAGTTTCAAAGCATGGCCCATCTGCAGTCCCCATTAGTAACGAACTGTGCTTGCATGGACCTCCTTGACTGGTTTCATTGTATTCTGCCAACTGTGCCATCCTGCTTTGGAAGTTGTGAAGTCTAGATGTTCAATAAGAGTAAGCTTGAGAAACTGTCATTCTCACATAGATAAGAAAGCCCTCAAGCATTCACTTCTCTGGATTTTCAGAACAAGCTTTCTGGCCAAACCATTAAAAGCAATCAAGCAGCTGTGTATGAATGTTTTATAAAACTAATTGAAGACAATCTAGCTTCTTGTTGGGAGCCTTAGCTGTGTCGGTAAGAACCGATGTTTTCCACTTGGTCTCACGCTATCCTTTAAAACAGAATGCTTGGCAAACTTCTTTGTATTGTAAAATTTTGTATAACTTTCTTCTTCTTTATAACATGCGTGTGATTAAGCAAGGGAGAGGAGTTTCTTTTAGGGCAGAGGAGAGAATGAAAAGACACTAGGTAAGGTTTTCTTCCTTCACTTACATCAACACAGTTTGGAAGCAGTGATTTCACAAAGAGCAGGAAGGTATGTAGTAAGTGGGGAAAAAGAATTGGACAATTAGAGTGGAAATTTTATTACTGAAAACTCCAAAATTTTTTGAAGTTCTTATAAAAACCCGAGACATGAAGAACAGAAAACAACAAGGTTTTAAGTCACAAGTAGAAGTCACAAGTATGTGAAAAAATGGATTCTGAAAATGAGTTCTTAACTTTTATGCTATTTTCTTGTAAAATAATACTAAAAAAAAGATTTAAGGAGGAAATGTTGAACTTAAAGCTGCGTAAAATTTACGCTATTAATCAGCTGACTGAAGCCATGGTTTACCATAGTTTGTCGTCAAGGAAGCCAGAAGAGTTGGATACAGTAGAGAGATGTTGGGGACATAAAAGCAAACTAGCAAGTGCTGAGTTCAAAACTATGTGAGGTGGGTCCTTGAGCAAAAGCAGAGCTCCTCACCTCAACTTTTTGGGGTACTGAAAAGATACGTGGAATCTAAAGCAACTGGATCCACTAATGGAAGGGAGATCTACTGAGTACTGATAAATACAGGGGCATCTGCTGTGCTCCAGGAAATCCCAGAGGGGCACATTGCTGGAAACGGGGTGCTCTGGAGAAGAGTCATGGCACGTTCTTGTACATTGCCTTGGTCAGCTGCTGGTGCCATTGTTTATTTTTTGGGAGGTGCTGCCACATCAGGTGTGTGCAGAGTGGATTGAGCAAGCTTCTACGCTGTCTTGCAGTCCCATGTAAGATAGAATCATAGAAACGTCTACGTTGGAAGGGACCTTTAAGATCATCGAGACCAACCATAAAAAATGATGATGTCCTGTCATCTAGAAGCCTAGTCAAAGGACTGGAGACAGGGTGCTGAGCTGGACAGACTGTTGGTCTGACCTGGTATGGATCTTGTATTCTTTGGTTCACTCAAAGCAGTTAATAGGAGGGCAGAAGACGATGTGGCTTTTGCAATGAATCACACTTAATCACTTTGACCTCCAGTTTAACATTTTGTTTTCCCATTTCTTTTGGAGTTATGAAGATCTTGTAGAATATAATTTACCTGAGTATAATTTAGATCAGTTTTACAAGCCTCGCTTCTGAATTTGGCCCAGAACCTATAAACCTTTGGCTTCTAGAAGGTAATGAAACCACAAAAAATGAGCGAGTGGTGTTAATAAAGAATAAATCAGAGCATTGGCTTAGTTATAATGACTATTAAAAATAAGGTAAATGCAGTGCTCAGACAGCTAAACCCTGTGCCACTGAAGTCGGTTTCACAGCTTTCACTGACTTGTCCCTTAATCGTCGGTAAAGCATATGACAGTATTCCTCAAAACTTGCATGGAACTGATTTTAATTTATCTGGGTTTATGCACTGCCTAGCTGATTGAAAAAGCTGGCAGCGTTTCCTGAGATTGAAGTCTTATTACAGTAAGGAATGGGCAGTTCACATGAAAGCAGTCTGGAGCCTACAGCTCTGTGTGTGTGTGTGTGTGTGTGTGTGTGTGCGTGCGTGCACGGGGTGGGGAGACCCACCCAGAGGTCCAAGCCAGGTTTGCAGCTGAAGTGTGCCCATGATTGAGGGAGGAAGGTGACATGGTGTTCTTTCCTATCTCTTCTCACCTCTCCTTTCGAGACTTCTTCACATTTGTTTCACTCCGGAGCTAAATAACAAATGGCTGTGTCCTTCCTGGTAAAATGTCTTTTCCATTCTTCTGTTTATCCTTTCTTTATGTCTTATTGAGCATTTCCAGAGTTCGCTTACAGTGATGGCCTGGGAGTGTGATTAAATCATGATTTACTAAACCCTGCCAAACGTAAAGTAAAATATGTTTAACATTCTCCAGCTGTTCATTGTACATAATCCTTGACTTATCTTTATTTTTTTTTAAATATTGAGCTGGTGTCCTGTAAAAACACTCCTGGGAAAGCTGCTCATTTGCTTCTATGCCAGCAAGAGCCTCTTTACTTGCTCAAGAAGCAGCATCATATGCTTGACACCTTGGTCCTGATGGGTAACAAACGCCAGCCGGTATCTTCCCAAAACACAGAGCACTTCCAGGGTGGAATGGCAAACTGAGTCTTACATAGCAGTGCTCACAACATGCACAAAATGAGACCTATAATGTTGTGGTGTGCAGGCTTTTTGGCTCCAGGAACAGAGGAAAGGAAAGGTGTTTGTTAATTGCAGTGCATATAGGTCATTTTGTCATTCCTTAAAAGTTAGGGAAATGCTTTCATTGTAGCAAAGCACTGGATTTCTCTCCTGTTATTTTCCATGATCTTTTTATGTATTTTGAGCCTGTGCTATTAGAATTTGAGTTGTGGGAGCTGCAGGTACATGCAGAAACCCAGGTCTCTGTTTTTCATATTGAATTGTTTACTGCATTCCTTAGCTGTGTGTGTCTGCCTGGATGTTTCCCCACACACTGAGTGCCAGGTGACTGCTTCCTTGCTTCCCCCCTAAAAGCAGCTGTGCCGGTCATGAAGACTGCAGGACAAGCAGGTAAATAGCCACACTTGTAGCATCATCCTGTCAAATGGCTTTGGGAGAGTCGCAAGTTGTGGCTCTCCGTATGAGGTGGTCTTGCAAGGTCTTTGCAGGGCTTGGAGCCAGAGCCTTCAGGTACTCAGCGGGAGCAAGTCCTCACCGTGTGATGGAAGGTTTCATGGATTTTCCTCAAGGGAGCCCTTCGTGAAGTTTTCTCCTCCCAAGACTGTTGCTGTCAATAATCTTTAAAATCAAACTTGCTTTGGGCCCATCGGGCCTCTTGACTAAGGTAGCACTGAGTGATGAGGCAGACAGGCATCAGAGAGGGCTAAGCAGGAGTTAATCCAAACTTGTTTCAAGGATGTGTGTGTTGCTGAAAGGTGTTTGATAGCCTCTGTTCTGCCCTGCTCATGGTAAAGTTCTGATTTTGTTTCTTAATGCGAGCTCCACGGAGATAAAAACCTTCTTTAAGCCAGCCACACCTAAGAACAACCTCTGATGAGTCTCTGTCGAGTTATTTGGGGTCTACTTTAAAGGAATGAAGCTCATTTTGTAGTTGCAGGTTTTAAATTTGGGAAAGGGCCCTGTGTCATCCAAGTAAGATTTCCAGTTGATCATAAGGTAATTGAAATCCCATTCAAACAGCAGACCAGCTAGCACTGGAACCTATTTACATATACTCAAGTGCCATATCTATCCAAGTGCTGCATATAGATTTCAGTTTCTTTAATTGCTCATAGTGTGAATGATTAATTTGAGGGAAAATCTCTGCTGGGGTAAAATAAGGACCTGCTTCTTATCGTCGTGTGCTGTTTTAATGGGAAGTGGAATCTGGGATTTGAATGACTTGACAGTCCGCAAGACAGTCTTGCTTTTAACAGATGAAGAATTTCAAACAGAGCAAGGAGAAAAGAATACAAACCTGAGCAGGGGATGTGAGCCTTTTGCCAGCTGATTTTAGCAACACCAAGCACCTCATAAATGCAACAGCTTGCCTTAGTGTGCGAGTCAGGGGGCTGGTGATGCATTTGTTCAATACCGATCATCAACGCCCTTTTACATTTATTGGCATGCTTTTGGTGAGGAGGAACATTTTTATTAGATCCATCTCTGCTTAAGCTGTCTCCTAACTAGGTGGTGCAAAACCAGAGCATGCCTACGCAGCTGAGGAGCATGGAGCTTGGGGCTCTGGCAAGCCGACTCCACTCGCTGGCGTAGTTGCTGTAGCACCATTGGCTTCAGTAGGACAGGGCTGGAGAGTAAGTGGCCCCTCACTTGGCTGCTCACCGCAGCCATTGTGACTGCTTTTGCTATTAGAGAATAAAAGAGATTTTTTTTTCCACGGTTACAGTACAGCTAGGCTTTAATGTTCTTGCTGATTATCACTGACCCAAAAAGTCTGCCTAGCATGCCTTTTATAGGGAGTATATGTCAGTGAAGCTTAAAGTCTCTTCTCCTCCCCTAGGCTTCACTCTGCAGTCATGTCTTTCAGACAGCTGAAATGCCATACCTCATTCATTGGGCTTTGTAGGGAAATGCTTGATCTAATCACGTCTGAATATTTTAAAAGGTTTTTCGATAACGGAAGGCTAGAAATGTGCTTTAAAAAGGTCTGCATCCCTGCAAAGTGTGTGCATATAATTTAAAACTCTCCCTGTGCTCTCTCCCAGATTTGTCCCTGCCAAAGAATTTCCTGTTTCTCATTGTAATCATAAAACCCTGCCAGAGTGGTCCTTGTGTATCTAGTGCCCTTCATGGTTTTATTTGTATTTTTAAATGCCGGTTGCAGCATTTGAAAGTCATGGTGACAAAGACTGTACCAGTCAATAGAACAAACAGTTCCACCATCACTCCTGCAAGTAATTTCCATTAGCTCATGTAATACTGTAATATGGAGCTTGCTTTGTGTAGCTGTCACAGTTACACTGTTGCTAAATAACAAGTTTGGGGAGTTTTCTCTAGAGGGCAATTTAAATGAGGCTTCTGATGTTTCTGTCCCTCTGCACTGAGTATCTGAACTACTGACAGCAAAATGTGGCCTTTGCTGTATTAACCGGATGCTTTCATGTGGTCCATTATTAAGCTAGATTTTCCCAGTATAAAATTCCGTATAGCTGGGTAATTTCTGAAAATAAACAGGGTAAGAAATCTTACACTCAAACTTATGCCACAACTACACTGCAAAACAGATCCTGTCTGAGATAAAGGTAGGCCTGAGTTGTTCTTGGTGCTTTTCCACTATTTACATATGGAATGCTTTGGTCTATGGAAGTCACCTATGTGATGTTATAGCAAAGGGAAAAAAATCTTGGCAGCGATTAGTGACCTTCTAGTTCTGTTCAACTGCATGTGCTATATAACATGCAACAAAGTATTACTGCTGTGAATGAAAGTAGATGGGTATTATTTGAGCCTTGTGTGGCAGGTTAGGATGCTAGCAATGGAAGGGAAGGGGAATGCAGTAAGCAGAGTATGAAACCCGGGGTGCTCCCCGAGGGGAAAAAAAGAGGTAGGTCCCGGTGCAGGCATATAAACGGCACATAAACCCATAGCTGGAACTGAGCTTTGGCAGAAATTTCACGTGTGCAGGTAGCTGCTGCCCTTCAGGAGGGTAGGACATCTAGGGGCCTTTTGAAATGTGCTTAGTAAAAATTCATGTCCTTGGCTTTTCTGAGAAGGGCAATGTTTACAGGGGTAAAAAGAGGGGACTAGCCACACTACACTCATTGGTGTCTTGGGGAATGAAGATACTTGCTTTTTTATTGTTTTTTCTTGAGAGAGGGTGGTGTCAAATTATTATTATCCCCATGTTGCTCTCTAAATCAGCAGTTTACCAGAGAAGTATACAGGCTTTTCTCAGAATTGATTTTAAGGGGAAAAAAGCCAAACATTTCCTGTCAATAAAAACCTTCATTCAGAGAGAAAACACTTCAAAAACAAGGTTAAATACCTAGATTGCTAAGATACAGGCTTAAACAAGCTCTCCCCAAATCTCTATACATACACTTTTTCTATATTTTTGTATCCCCTGTTTAAGCAAATAGAACATAGTAATTTTTTACTTGTTTTTTTTTTGGTTAGCTGCAGAACCTCTTTTGAGAGGGATAATGCCAACCAGTGAGAGGGAGAAAGAAATAGTAAGAGAGTATTTAATAGATCTCCAGCTTCTCATACGCAGTGGAGAAGAGCCAGCCTCACTGGGTCAACCTGAATCGCCAGCGGTATTGATGAAAGCTATTGCAGAGCTTGCAGCAATGTGGCGAGATGCCACCATCCCTGTTGAGAGGCAGGAGATATGGATTATGTTCTGTGCCTGGCTAGTAGCCTGCTCTGTGGTGGCAAGCAGGCTGGTTCACCTCTTTGTATCTCTGCTTTTCATGGGTTTTTAGATTCTGAAACTCTTAGGGGAGGGATAGTCTCTTCATAGATACTGGCTAATATATAGACCAAAGGGGCCCTGACATTAGTGGGGAGTTTGGGCACTTAATGTAAATCAAAATAAGTAGGCCATTTAAGCTGCTTACCAATCAAAGAAGCACTTGTTTGAATCAATGGTGTACCCATTTACCTTGACTAGGCATATTCATGTTTATAGTCAGAAATTGGAGCAGAAGAAGCCAAAGATTTTAATAAATAATTGATAGTGCATACTTGCTGTGGCCATGCTCTTAAAGGAAAGTGAAGATGAAGGGAGAATGCATGCAGAATATTTGAAAGAGAATGGATGAACTTAAGATATAAAAGACCATCCTGTCTTCACATTAGTATACCTACTACAACACATTTGATGGTCATTTTCCTCAATGCTGGCTCTCCACAATAATTTCTCCTCAAAATAATAATAGGGGGGAAAAAGGAACCTGATGTGCCAGTTTCTGAGTAAGGTTTTGTGTGAGCTTTCTGGCTTGCTGCCTGTGCAGTTCTGTGTGTTTATCTGTTGAAATAAAAAGAAACACTGACCTGGGATGTTTGTGTGTTCTCCCCACCTCTCCTTTCCAGTGTGGCCATGTGTTAAATAGTATATTTTAGGCCTGATCCTAGTGACAGTGGGGATCTATGTATTGAGTACTCTGCTCTCTCTTCAGGAACATGGCTGAATGTTATTTGGCTGAGGTGTTCAGCTGGTGATGGCCCCAGATACATACACATGTTGCATCTCTTCATTGTGTTGGTGGGGGACCATAATGGAGATTTAGAGCAATCTCTGTAATTTTGCAAAATCATCCTTCTGAAGTAAAGTTAGCTGTGAAATTAATGCCTGCAGTTTGGAAACAGGGCAAGGAATGGGTTCACTAGTGCTGAAGGAGGCTTTGAACTTTTTGTCCAGCATAATAATTCATCAAAAGCATCTTTAGAGAACCTGCTAAATATTTCTAAAGAGAATAAAGATGGAATCTGAATCATGTTCCCCTGCTCAGACCTTGCTGGTCAGGGCTTGATAGCCATGGATGTGATGTGCTAAGAGACGGAAACAGAAATGCGTGGGAGGGGAGTCAGAATCATCAAAACACCCAGAGGGAATCAGAGCTTCTCCAGATGACCTAGCCCCCTGTGAACCTTAATACAGTTGAGCTTTAGACTGTCTTGCAGCTTCTCTATTGAAAAGAAAAGCCAACCCTACCAACCAACCACAGAAGTTACATGAAATCATTTTGAATGATGTTTTCATTATTCAGCTCCAGTGGATAAACTTCCTCTGGGCTTAATTTGAAGTGCAGATTTCTACTATATGGAAGTCAAGGTCCTGGCTAGAGTCTCTCCCTTTAGTTGGCCTTAAGAATTAATTCTCTCTGATGGCTCTGTAGCGTGCTCCTCTGAATTAGTCTTTCATTTCTTTCTTGAGCTCCAGCTTTTGTTCTGGTTATGTTTGGTTTCCTGGACCTCTTAATGCAGATGCCAAACTCTTCTTTTGTACATCTGAATGTGGAGTTGGTTTCTGTAGACACTTTGGTACCTGTGTGAGTGCCTGCTCCCCTTGGTGTTCACAAGTCCTTGGCTTCTCTCTCATTTTGTAATCTTGCAGGGTTGGCCAAGGGAAAGCAAGCAGGGAGTGTGTGGGGTCAAGAGGGAGGGGAAGGAGCCAAGCAGAATACTGATTGCAGAAAATGGCTTGCTGTTTCCAGTCAGTTTGCCAGCCCCTCTGTGAGTCAGATAAGAGAATGGCAGTCAGTGCAAGGTGCTCCAGGGTCTCACCTGTGAATAAAACATCTCTTTGATGCTTTTTATACCCTGTGATGGAAGAAGATTGGTGGTAGTGGTAGGCAGTGGGTGTTTATGCACCCCTTAGCCTTCCTTTAAAGGAAGGCTCTTCTGGGGGAGTGTTTGGGATCCTTCAGTTAATGTGCTGCCTTTTAATGAGGGAGTATTGGGAAGCACCGTCTGCGAGGACACATCAGAATGCAGCGTGTCCCACAGCTTGCCTGTATGTGACTGTGTCATGCAATATGCAGAAAATTCAAAGTGCCAGACCAATATAACTCAAGAGTTATACTGGAAGAAGATTTCTCTCCTTTGCACTGAAGGATGCATGAATGAACTAATAAATAAGTAAATACGTCTGAGGAAAGAGAAGGAGGGGGAAAGTCCAGTCCACTGCTTCATAAACTTCAGTGCCATGTTAACCAGTTTCGCTCCTATAGCAGACCTGCTATGCTATCACAGTGCTTTAATGTTTAATTCACTTTGATTTGCACTACAGAAATATCAAGCATTTCTGCAGGCAAACCAATGCATCTAAGGAGCACTGTTGGGAATAAAACTCTAGAAAGACCTTCAGAGAAATTAGAGAAGGGGCATTTTATTGGTTTTTATTCCAATCCTGCAATTCCACTCTGTGGTTCTGTTTTTTCCCCTCCATTTAAATGAGT
This sequence comes from Burhinus oedicnemus, assembly GCA_008921705.1. Taxonomy (NCBI): domain Eukaryota; kingdom Metazoa; phylum Chordata; class Aves; order Charadriiformes; family Burhinidae; genus Burhinus; species Burhinus oedicnemus. The sequence continues at coordinate 314,274 of VFFE01005868.1, forward strand.
ATACGGGGCAGATTGATTTTAATATCGTGTCCTCATTTCTGTGTGTGACCTGTGGAGGCTGTCTATAGCAAGATTAGGAAAACAAGCAAATGTTTAATTTTGTGAGGGGGAGGGGAAAGGATTCAAAGGCCCTGCTTCTGTTAGAGAACATGACGGCTCCAAAACAGATGTATTGAAATCTGGTCATGAAGAAAAAGAGTCTTGATCAACCCTTGTGTTCCTGCTACCTTCAGACATCCAGGTCATGTGCATTTCGTAAGGAATCATCAGGAAAAATTAACAACCATTAACTCTTACATTAATGTCCTGTCAAATAGGTGGTCAAATATAAATGAGTTCTGCCACAGAGACACTGCAGACGCTCTCCAGTGCTGCTTCAGGGAGGCTACGGAGGGGTCTAGTCCTTTCTGTGTCACTGTGACAGTGTGAAGGGTTTGCATGTTGCCAGATAGAGATGTCGGGGAGCTCTGCACAATTAGATGTGCTACCTGCACAGTCCAAGTGCTCAGTTCTCTTCTGAGGGCATGGTGTGATTGGAGGGGTAAGGGCCAAAGCTACCTCGGTGTCACCACCTCCCTAAAGGATATGGTGGGGTTTCTGAGCCCTCCGTGTAGGATTGAAAAGCATGAATTGGGTATGCCAAAAAGACCATTTTGCAACAGTCATTTAACCCAAGACAGGAAGCTCTGCAGAGGACGTGTGTGAGAGCTTTGTTTTGTGCTTCACCAGACTTGTTCAGCTGACACCTAGCTTCTGGGCCACCACAACGCTAGGGTACGGTTCCACATTGAAAGCAGAGGGTGAGGGCCAGTAGCCCTCCATGAGCGTGGGTGCACCATGGAGGGGGTGAGCCAGCTGGACTTCACACCTGGAAGGGGGAGGCAACGCTCTTTAGAGCTGACAGCAGGGAAGGAAGGCCCGTGCCCACTGCCTCACCTGGGACCTCTCTCTGCTCATGTCGGCTGAGGAACGCAGCAATGGCACCTCTAGGGGCCCACAACCCTGGGAACAGCTCTGGGTCTCACGTGCATCGTGGGATGCGATCATCTGAAACCTCTTGTGCCACAAGAACAGAATCAGAAAATCCTAGCGTGTAGGAAGTGAAATAAAGACCCAATAACAGTCCACAGAATTACTGTCATTTACCCTAGTTTTTTTCCAGGCTCTCTACATGGTTATCATGGTGGTGCTGGCAGACTGTGGAAGTACATGTGCAAATAGCTAAGTTGTAATTTGCAAGTGCAATTAGCTGGTTTTGTGAGCGCAATCACAGTAATTGCAGGAGCCTAACTTATGTGCTTCACTGTTTTTCATCTTCAGAGCAAAGACTAATTAAACATTAATAATAACATTAACAGCAAAATTAACATATATATATTTGAGACCATGAATTATTTGCTTTACTGCAAGTAACATAAGTGTGAGGGAGACAAAATGCATGTTGAACAAAAAGAAGCTTGCTGCATTTTTTTTGCTACCACCCCCCCCCCCACCCCAGGCCCCAGCTGTTTCATTGCCATGCTGGTGTCATAGCTGTAGCGGCAGACAGATTTAGGCATGACTGTGTGAGGATTAGGGCTCTTTGTAATGAAATCTAGAGAGCACGTGCTATAAGATGGCACGTAATGTGGGAAGTCATTCTCAGATTCCTATTGCATACAACACTGCATAAATGCACGTAGCGCTTTACAATCACTGGAGGAAATACAGCCCTGTTCCAGGTAGTTTGCCAGCAGCAGCACAACAATGTGGCCATGAAATGGTGCAAAGACACTAGGCTAAATCTGGCAGATGGAGTAAGGCTTCAAGGGGAAGACAGGTTCTGTGGAGATTTAGGGCATTAGGCAAAAAGGAAACTGGAAGCTGTTCCAAGTGTTGTGGGTGGTATGGAAAAAAAGGCACAGAGCTGAGAGTGGGAGAATGCTACAGCTGGAATAACCAAACTCAAATGTCTATTTTTGTTCACAAGCACAGGAAGTTGCTTTTACATTTCTGATCTTGCCATACGATGGATGCATACAATACAGTATGGGGATGTTGGCTGTTTCTGGATGGCTTTCTGCTCTTTGCTTACCTGTACCACAGCTCTGTCAGTCTGTCATTGCTTTGAACAGCACAAGGAGTGAACTGTTGCCCAGGAACAACGTCTTCTTTTCTTCAGATGAGTGGAGGTGAAACCTGACTCAGTAATACTGCTGGTGGTCTGTTAGCCCCTCATCTAAGTTGGGCATAAACCAGCTGTTTATTACAAGCTTCTATCCGTGTTTTTAAACCTGGAGATTTAGTTTTCGTCTGACCAGTGGCCACCTTTGCAGCCTTCAGGTTCTCGGTCCTCTTTAATTAGCCCTTTCTGTTCATAGTCTGTCATTTACTTAGTTCCTGCAAAACAACTTAAAGTCAGCATCGACCAGGACAAACTGTACCTGTCACTGGGGATTTCAGGAGGTACAAATGATCCATAGTTTTTATAATGGCTAAAGAAAGAAAAAATAATAAAACTCTGAGCTTGAAATGTAAAATGAAAACTGCAGAGGAAAGAGACAGAGGCATAGAAATAGAATTCCTTAATACCATGCTATCATGGTTGAAGAAGCCGTCATGACTCAATCACAGGCTGAGACGGCTGCTTTATCAGGCGTGAACCTCCATTTATCCTCCTTTCGGTGAAAGTATATGAAAAATGACTCCTTGTTGCTCCTAGGTGGGCTGGAGTGCGACTGAGATCAAGCACCTCTGACATAAGGAAGCACAGGGGCTGTTCCTCGACTTTGGCTTTTATGAGTTGCTGGAAATACTTGTCCAGATCTTACAGCTGAACAGTTTAGGTCACTGTTGGGTGCAAAGAAAGCAAGGCAGAGTATGGACAGAGCGATAGTGCAATGAGGCAACATTGGGGAAAAGTTAGCTTACGTCTGCTCTTGTATTTGCATACCCTGGCAAAAAACCTGCTTCTAATGAAAAGCTCCATGTGAGTGTGTGTGTCTGGTAGACCTTAGATAAGCTAAACTAGAGAGCAAAGGGAGAGAGATGAAGCACTTTGCACTATCTGCAGAAGTAGGTAGGGAGGCAAGGCTTGTACCAGAGGCATCACCTCTGAAAGTGTTTCACAATCTGGGATTTTGTTTATGTAGTTAATTGGCAGATGCTTGCTCTCTTACTTGGAGACATAGACTACCAGAGGAAACGGCCCCCACTAATTGAGCTAAAGGTGGATTTTTTCTTCTCTTTGAACAAGTATGGGGAGAGGTGAAAAGCAAGAGCCCTGTGGCTGTGGGCAAAACTCAGCTGAGACCTCCCCATTTTGGACAGCTGGTTTCTCCTGCAATTATAGGCATTTTGATGATGGGTTTACAGTTCCTATGTAAGTAATCCTTATCTCTTGTTTAGTGAATGCTCCAGCTGAGCCAGCAATCTGATATTTGTTGGTAGGTTATGGGAAGCCTAGGGGAAAACAAGAGCAAGAGGGGGGAGCAACCCTCCCACCTTCCCCCCACAATTCTGCAGACAGCAAAACTGCTGAAAAGGGTTAAGGAAGAGAGCAAGCTTGTTTTGGCTTTCCCGTATTGCTCAACTTGTAGTATTTTGCTATTGTGCGTGAGGATGACATGAAAAACTGCTTGAAGTTTCTCATAAAGAGAGAACTCAGAAGGACTGTTAATAAGCTAGACCTAGGGACATGGGAGAACAGCAAAACAGACCATGAAGCTGCATTTCTCATTCCTGTGTGACTGCACTTACTGTCCTCCGAACTTAGTCATTAGCTCAGCAGCTCTCTTCTGCATCCTCTGTCTCCACTAGTCTCACTGCAAGACATACTGCCTGCAAAAAAAAGGTGAAACAGTTCAGGAGGTAGAGCATTGACCTTTGCCAGTGCTGTACCTGGCCAGTGGAGGAAGGATGCTGAGGTGAAATGCTTCAGGGAAAATCACTTGAAATTAAAGCCAACCTCCCGTTATTTCACTGAAGTAATCTTTTCACCCACACATTCTTCCATTCTCTAGGGTTAATAAGGCTAACTCTGCATTTCTAAAAGGTTGTTTTTAATATTTGATAACCTGTAATGCCTGCTGATCTAGCAGGTGACACTAATTGGGAAAGCTTTTTTTAGTTGCTTCCTTAGGTCAGGCATGTATTTTAGTCAGAAAGCTACAAAAATATAAATGAAAGGCATGAGACCTTCCTTGGGGCTCTCTAAAAGTTGTTAGAGCCAAAAAGGGCACACCCTGTTCAGAACATGCATGCTTCAGCAACCTAAGAATACAATGATTTCTTTGAAAACTTTAAGGTTTATCTGGTCAGTGTGGTGCCTTTGACACAATAATGCTGTTTCAGGTCTGTTGTTTCAATGTTCCCTCAAGACACTATTTATCCAAAATGTACTGTCCTCCAAAGAGCAGCGACTGCCTCACAGGTATCAGATGTGTCCATTACAGTAGGATGCAGTAGTCTTTAATAACAATTTAAAAACACTGTAATAGTTTCTGCGCACTTAATTCACTTAAATTTCTTTGCTCTTTCCGCTGTGAGCCTAGCTATTCAGGAGCCCTACAATAATGATAACTGTATTCTAAACAATTTTTTGTTCTAAGTGCAACGCATTACTGATGAACGGTGGGAAATAATCCTGACTGGTTGGGACAGAGCGTGGATGCCTAGGAGATCTCTTGCTTTTATAATCCCTCACTCATCATACCATGTTTTTGTAACCTCTAAGTACTCTCTTTGAAACTATTTGCTCCCAGACTAAGGTTTGTTATGAACTTGTGAAGGTGCTGGCATTTACCATTTCACAGCTCTGGTGGGGAATACAACAGCTTCACCTTTTTGCTCCTCATCTTCTCTTCTTACTTATGATAAACAATTATTTTTCTCCGAACGTCCTTTCTTTTTGATGCCTTGGCCCTTTATGCCACCCACATTTTGATGGCAGTCTTGTTGACACGTCACTACGTGATCCCATGAGAACTTCACCTAGGACAGCAGAGCTGGGTCTGACATGTTGTCCAGGAGCATTCTCTCCCATACCGCTCACCACAGGTGTGTTTAAAAGAAAGGTGGCACTCTGGGAATAAAACTTGCCTATACCAGTGTGTTGTGATGGACAGAATTCCCTGGGCCCTCCATTTCTTTTTTCAGTAGAAAAGAGAGAAACATGAGAGCTTGTTGTACAGTCCTTGTGATGTTGTAGAGCTGAACTGAACTTACGGATGAGAGAGGTTTTCAGATTCATTTATTTGTCAGGTTTGGGGGAGGAGAGGGATAATCCTGTAAAGGCAGACTTGGCCAACTTTGAGGGGTTTTGCTGCATCGTGCCATCAGTTCATGCTACTCTTGGCAAATGCTCCTGTGTACTAGAATGAGTCACGATTGCAGATCACTGTCTGGGCTTGAGTATTGTGGAATTTCCTGAGTGTCTCCTTTAAAGTGGGATGAGTTTGTAGCATATTCCCATTCTGAAATATCATTTACCACTGCCTGGATGATCTGCTTGTATTTTACTCCTTTACATCCATGCAAGCAAAACCTAGAGAGAGTGTTTTAGGGAGAGGCTTCATCAATCCTCAGGTGTGAGGCTGCGGGAAGGTCAGATACATATGCAAATGGGACATACATTTTTTTTTATCAACCGTAGTGTAGCAGAGAGGTGGAAATGCAACTAAGGAGAAGATTTCCCTTGTAGTATAACTGCTGTGAGGAGGAGCATCTGAGGCAAAGCAAGTAAGACATCCACGAGTGATCTGAAAAACAGACTGAAGATTAGGGAAGGAGATAGTAGTCATTTTAAGCTTTTGTTTTCATTAAAAGGAATGCTCTGTAGGCCTTTCACCTTGCTACAGGGATGAGACCAGTGAGTAAATACTGTTGCTACAGTTTAAAGAATGAAACTAGAGAATTCCGCGTTTGTTATGAAGAGGAATTATTTGCAAAGGAAATTTCTCCTACAAACTAACTTGTTTTCAGAGGTTATTTCATATTATATGGCAGAGTAAAACATGGAGTTTCTAAAATGTAAATAGTTTTAGTTTAATAAACAATTCATGCAATCATAGACAGCTCAGGCTGGAGGGGACCTCAAAGGATCATGTCATCCACCTCCTTGCCCTGAGGTGGATCAACTGTACCAATGTCATTCTCAGAAGGTGTTTGTTTAACCTATGTTGAAAAGCCTCTGATATTGAAGACTTCATGGTCAGCCTGTTCCAGGGCTTTGCTATTTTTATCATTAAAAAATGTCTCCAGCTATCCAACTGGAATTTTCGGTGATGTAAGCCCGTTACTTACTGCCCTGTTCATCGTGAACAGAAAAATTGACTTCTCTTCTCCACAGCAGACTTTATGTATTTGAAGACTTGTCCCACACCCCCTCTTTTCTTCAGACTAAGCAATGCCAATTCTTTCACTCTCTACTCTCAGGTAATTTATTTAGACATCCCACCTTTCTCATTTCTCTTCTTCGGACTATTCACAGAAAATATTTGTTTCAGAGTGGTCCCTTATCCAAGAGTCTGTAAGGAGGGGTGGTGGATAAAGCATTGGCTCTTGCAGTTTCCTTTCAATTCAGAGGGTCCAAATACTGAAACTAAAGATTGGTGCAGATTGCTCTGAAATGTCAAGCAGGCAAGAAGTTCAGAGAAGCAGATTCATTGTGTTTAACCTTATTAGTCGCTTTGAAGCGAGTTGCAACATCCAGATAGTCAAAATCTAGTCTTAAAACACTGGTTTTTTTAAAAAACAAATAGATTTTAAACATGGTAATGCATTTGGTTTATTTTAAAATCTTCTCTACTTTGAAGCTTTTCCTCATCTCTAAATGCTTCTCCACAATTACAAGGTTTAATTTTTAATTCCTTTTTTTTCCTTTTCTGTCACTAAAATGATAACCTTAGCTTCCACTCAATCACCTGACTCCAGGAGCCTGGGCTGTAAGAAAAACACCATGTGCAATTAATAAAGTTACTGGATGTGGTTACTGGATTTTCTTGGAGGGTGACCAGCTTCGTTAGTAATGCGGTCTCTACCACTATAAAATTTAAATCTATTCTTTTTTTAATATTACAGATGCATTTAAAAAATAGTTTCTGATAAAAATCCACTGTGTTCTTCTGGGTGTTCCTTTCTTTGCCAATAGCTAAAAGGCAGGGTGGAGTTATTACTCACTGCCAATACTTGGCCAGTTTGGCTTCCCTTTCTGTCCTTTGTGGAAAAGCTTAGGGGTAACTACACCTATAGCTTGAGCGAAGATGTTACTCTCTGCCCATATTTGGAGGGTTGTGTTGCTCTGTGTATGAAGGAGTATTCCATGACAACGCCTTGAATTGATTTGTTGTTTTAAATATTATCTTCTGCTGAATCCCCCTGCATCCCACTGCTGGTGTTTCTGCCCTGCCAGTCCCTTTGGCCTTTGCTTTTACTGCTGATATTTTATATTCTTATTGTTGTTGTTGCCTGTTCTAGCCGACCTGATCACTTGTGTAGTTTTGTTGTTCTTTTCCCCTTCCTGCCCTCCCCCTCGCTTCTTTTTTCTGCCCATGATATATTACAGTTTTCAGCACAGCAGGACTGGAAAGGAAGATGGAAGGATTAATCAAGAGAATCTAAATTAAAAACTATAAAATCTAAAAGCCAGACTGAATGGCTTAGGATATATAACCTTACCTTCCAAGTCACTAGCATTGGCTGCGAAGCCTGTGATGAAATGGATGGGTGGTCTTGTCTGGATAATCAGCAGAAAAATTTGTAATTTGTACGCATTCCCCACAGTCCCATCTGGCAGCTCCTTTCTGGCAGCCGTGGTGGGGATGCCAGGATTGAAATGGCGCATTAGTATCTTCTCATTCTGTTAAAACGCATCCTTCCGAGCCGCTCTCATGCCTGCTGGTAGGCAAGCGTCTCTGGCACCGCTCTTGACAGAGGGGTTTGCTCTCGTTTTATTGAATGGGCAACACGCCCTGCTTACAGCAACCGGCTCCTCTTTGGTCCAAACAGCATGTGCTCACGTGTGTCCCCAAACAGGTTGTCTATTAAAGTGATACTGGCAGCCTAGGAGAAAAGTTCTGCCTGCTCTCTGCCCCTTCATTCTTACACTGTCTGTGTTTGTGCTGGGGACTGGGAAGTGCGATGCTGGGCACGCAGGAAGGGGGGAGAGGCAGGCTGCATTGAATAAAACCCACCGGGGCTGTGGTCCCGCTGCTTCGGAGGAGGGTGTGGAGGCCATCAAAGTGAGGGCTGCCATCGCCTGTGCTCATCACCACCTTTGCCTCACCAGCTGTATGATAGCTGCTGCTGCGCGTGGGAGAGCATTTGAAGAAGCTGCTGAGTTACACAGGGACTGCAATACAGAGCAGGAGCTGGTACAAAGGGCTGAGCCAGACCACATTTGGACAAGACTGCTTGCAGGGCATGGGGTTTTTGGGTGTTTTGGTTTTTTACAGAATGCTTTCATTATGTTGGTTTGAAAGCAGTCATCTTAAAATGGCATCATCCCTTTGGTATGGATGTTCTTGTACTAGTGCAAAGGTGTTCCCACTGCTACAGGTACTCACAGCACAATGGAGAAATAAATTACTGTGTTGTGAAATATTTTATATCAGTGTAACTACATCTGTGCTACCACTTTAATTTTACAGGTATAACATCACACCCCCAGCTGAAGTAGTCAAACCATTATGGAAACTTGGGGTATAAGAAGTCTTAGAGGAACAAAAACCCAGAGGGACTGGCTTAGCTTGAACTGCCAAGTGATTTAAACTAACCCAGCTGATTTTTGCCTGAAGTAATTTAGGGAGCTGCGTACCTTTCAGGATGGAGTAGGGAAGAGGAAGAAGAGAGCCTGGTAACTGCAGCAGGGTGACAAGTGGCTGAAAGCAATGGGAGAGGGTCTCTCCCATAAGCAGATGTATTCACAGGAAGGTGGCTGTTCAAGGACTGAGCCACGTCAATGAGCATTTAAATGTGTACCAAGCACGTATACTTGCCTTTGCTCAAGGAAACTATTGCAGGATTTGGTGGTGGTATATTGCACTCTCTTGAGCAGAGGGGAAGATGTGCCCCTACATTGTTTGTGGCCCACTGTACCTGTCTTCTGAGCATTATGTTGTAACTGAAACGTATAAATTGATGAATAAAACCATGCATGAGTTTCTGCTAGCACTTAGGATCTTAACGCAGTGACCAGCGAATTGTAAATGCAAGTTCTAAGCTCAGTACACTATATTTGGATTTTTGTAAAGAGTAATGTTAGAAGGGATGAATGCAGCTGAGGAGCATGCTTGAAATTTACATTTGCTTATAGCTCACCCAAAATAAATATGAGTAAATCCATCAGCTCTTCACCCTTTTGTACTCCTTTGTGCATTGTGGCTAATATTCCTGCTCTATTTTTATTGCTGTGGTGCTGTTACAGGGTTAACATCAGTATTGGGTCACTGGTGGGCCACTTCAGGAGCTTTAGTAACTCCATGCTCAGAAAGAGGGTTGTCCTTGCAATGTTGCAGTTAACCAGATTATCAGTCTGCTCCTAGGCTGAGCTAGTTGTGGAATAACCTTTGTTGGCACAGGTCCTACTTCTTATAAGAGCTTTGGCAAACATTTGCCTGGGATTTTAGTTATTAGTATGTTGGCTTAGCTGCGTGAAGCTGAGTTGGTGCAGCGTGCTCAGTCTCAGCAGATGGTGTGGCACGACCAGCTGCAGAACCTCTTTCCTCTCTCCCCCTTGTATGAGGTTGTACCTGCACAGGAGGAGATGTGCCCCAGCCCCATCCTTTCCTCTCACGTGAGCTGTGGGGATTCCTCAGCTTTGTGCTACGCAGTCTGTGAGCGTGGAGGAAACGTCTGACTGTTAGGGGAAAAATCGCTTCTTGAAACATCAGTTTGTCTGGAGAGGGGGGGCTGGATTTGGACTGTGCTGATGTCTGTGAACATCCTTTCTCTGGTGAAAGCTTTGTTACCCTAACTGGCAAGATGTCCTTCTTCTCTGGACAGCTTGCCATCTTGACATGGCCAATGAGGGGCATATGAATAAAGAACAATATCACTAAAGAAACAGATGAAAGCAACAAAGATGTGGTTCCTTGCTCCTAGATAGTACAGAGGTGGGTGACGTGGGACTTCTTTTGCACAAAGGGGTGAAGACCTCTCTGAGAGAATGCTGGCATCACCTTGTCTTTTTCTAAAAGCTGACTCTTCAATCTGCACATTTACGTTTATGTTGTTATAGGCTCCTAGAGTAAGGCATTACTGTTAATGTTTGACTTAGATATGTGGGAACGAATATTTATTTCAGAAAGCAAATCAAAGAAGCCCACTCATGTCTATCCATCCTCCCTCAGCTGTGAAGCTAGTAGGCAGTATCCTGAAAGGAAAACAGCTCTTTGAATCTTAAAACGTGCTCCGTGTGACCTTTGAAAGGAAATAGCTAAGAAACTCAAAGCTTTTTAAAGCAGCAGTTTGTTATTTTTCTAATGAAACCCTTTTGGATCCTGACACGGTTTGGGAAAGTTAATGTTTGGTAGGCTGAGTTGCTGAGTGCTAACTGCCTCACCTTCTAATGCGGATGGAGGAGGAGGACCACGCCACCTGCGGTCTGCAGAACCTGCTGGGACTATACTGTAATACAGCCAAGTCTTTAGCTGTATCGGTATCGATAGCTGTCTGCCTGCCACAACCCCAGTTTTGCAGCCTCCAAACAGCCTGAAAAGACTGGCTGACTACCACAGCAGGCAGCTTCGTCCCAGCGCAGCCCCGATGCTACAACCAGAGTACTATGAGGACGCACGCCTAGTTAGTATAAATCTTGCTGGGGTGTACGTGTGGCAGGGCAGTGACTGCGATGCAGCTGTACCCTGAGGACAGTGCAGGGCCGGCTTCCCTCAAAGGCTGCAGGTGTCGGGCTCAGCACCCATCGGGGCAGCTCCAGGGGGAACAGCAGCAACACCAGACGCTGTGAAACAAGTACTGACCTGTTGGAGGAAACGTGGCAGCCTGTTTCTGGAGGTCGTTGCGATACGTCCAGCTCTAAAACTGAAGTGGCCCTGTTTCCCGTGGACTGCCGTAGACTTTATGACTTTTAAGCACTTCGTATGCATGCAGGAGCTCACAGCCATATTTGTTCTCTGTCAGCTGCAGCGCAGTCAGAGGGCAGGCATGCAGGCATACAAATACAGGGATGGACACACACAACCCCCCCATACAGCTCAGTGTTTGTGCTCTTTCTGGCCCTGTTTTTCCTCTTTGACTTTTCTGTGCACAGGAGATGCATTACTCTCAGCTGGTCTGTGAAGGCTCAGTTAGCTTTGCCATTGATCCCTGCATGGGATCAAAACTGATTGGCTTTGTTGGTGCTTCTGTGTACTTAGGAATATGAGCTAGCCCGGGAGCTAATCTGTACGTTTTGCACAAAGACAATTCAGTTTAATGAAACGCCATCTTAAAACTGCAGGTGGGACGCCGTTTCGGGGCCGTGTCTTGCCTGAGCCAGGATAATTACAGCGCTTGCTGGGTCGAGGGCTTGGATTGAGACCATCGCCAGGTGGAAGGTTCATTCAGCTCCCGATTGGACATAGAGAAAATCAGATCAGCTATGGTCAGTGGGGTTTCTTCATAAAAATATTACACTGCAGTAGCCCTGGTGTGGGGGATATTTTGATCCAGGGGTTTATTTTCTTTTTCTTTTTTTTCCTTAAGGCTAAAGTGTCAGTTGCTATCATCTCCGTCTGTGTTTCTGAATATCCTTTTAGTGTTCCCAGTTAGCCAGTGTCACTGAACCAAGACTATTACAGTCTTGCTCCATTAGCTATTACTGTTTGCTGAGGAGTTAATGTAAATGAGGGCAATCAGGAGGAGAAAAGCAAGGGGAATTTGACTGGTCCTCCTGTTACAGCTCTGCCCAGCACTACATATTTTATTGTGAGTCCGGCACTGAGGGAGATTGATAATATAAGATGAAAGGTCTGTGTGATCTCATGGCTGGTAATAATGACTGAGGGACCACTTATTTCCTCCCCCCATGCTCGCTGTCTCAATCCCATTGTGAATGTTCTTCACTTCAGTGCATTGTTTAAAGCCCACAGGTCTGGGCTTCTTTACAAGGCTTTTTTGTGGTGCAATTTGGTCTGATTGAAACCACATTTTTATATGTGTCAGAACCAGTTCAGCAGTTAAAAAGAAATCATAGTATCGATTGGATCCTATTTCCTAAGTGGATGTCACCAGCTAATTCTTTTGTTATACCATTTAGCTACACAGGATTAAGTGAGTGTTTATTATTAAGCAGTTACATATGGGTCCTATTAATTCACACATTCTGGCACTGCTTTTGACTAATATCTTGTCAAATAGGTTAGGATTTAAAAATGTCTCTAAGTCACCGACCTGCAGGGACCCTTCATTTCCAAAGCAAAAGCTAGTCCACTTAGGGGTCCACAGGTTAGAGTAGTGTTGACATGTGAGGAACTTCTGTTTCTTAAAAAAATGGTTTGCAGAACAAAGTACCTTTTTTTTCTCCCTCATTAGGTTTTCTGCAAGAAAATGAATATATGTGGTTTGCAAAAAGAGCTAAGGATGAAAAAGATGACTTTTGCATCTCCTGTTGTCTTCCGGCATGCATCTCCAGGAATGAAATGCTCACCTTTTTCCCAAACTTTCTTTTACTTCTTTTAGATCAGGCTCCTTGTCTTCTTGTCATTCTAAATGAACAATCATTTCACCTTTGATGGGTATTGGGTTGATCTCTGCTGTCGTGGCCCATGATGAACCTTTGTTTTCATTGCTCTCCTCCCTCCCAACAAGCTCTGGGGCCTATTTGAAAGTGCTCCCATCCTTTTTGGAGCCAGGGTTATAGGGTGAGGAGAAAAAGGGGGCAGATTCTGTGAGGCTTCAGAGCAGGGGAAGTAGCGCAGTTTGAGGGACACCCCCCCTGTTCTCTGAGCCCTTACCCTCTGCTGGGCTGTTTTCACACGAGTCCTCCGGAGGCCTCTGTTCTTGCAACTCTTTGTGGTGGGAGGACAGCACTTCTTTGGAGAGGCAAGAGGTCGGTCAGGGTGAGGAGCAGCTCAAGTGCACCTGTCTTGCAGCCCTGGGACCCGGCACCTCTGCGAGGTCAGAGAGGAGCATGAGCTCTGCCTCTGGGGCGACGCTGCTGCCAAAAACCCGGTGACAGCAAAAGGAGGATCTTGCAGCCTCTTGGTAGGGGATAGGAAGAGACATCCCAGGTGGATTAGGGGAATGAAATGAACTGGCTCAGGACAAAATGCAGCAATTGAAGGACACAGAAAGGCACAGGTCACTACCCATTTTCTCAACAGAGTCTCAGCTGTAAAAAAATTAGGAGCCACTGACCTAAAATGTGACATGATTTTCTTGACCCCTTCCACAGGAGCATCCATAAAGTCCTGCTTTGTCTGTTGATTGTTGTGAATGTGTTCAATCTGTAAAATAAATAAAAAAACCCCTCCACCACAAACCCAAACATAGTCTCTCTCTAACTGTTCCATCTCCCAGGCACCACTGACATCTCCATGGAGGAGTACTGTCTTCTTTGGTGTCTGTAAGGCAAGTAGTATGTGGCAGGTATGGCCCTAAAAACTGCAGTGAGAGTATACTCCTCATGCTTTGGCCTCTTCTGATTTACTCTGGGCTTTGTTCTTTTGAGATGTTTGTGGGGCTGAGGTACGAGCGTGCCTTGCGGAGCCAGGACAGAGTTCGTTTTCTCCTCTTGGCTGGTTCTTTAAAGCAGAGTTCACACTGGCAGAGCTGAACTCCTTTTGCCTCCTGCTCAGCCCTTCTTCAGAAGAGAGCTTTTCTTTTCCCTCTCTTTATGGATTTTTGGTAAACATGCCGTGCTGCAACAGAACAAGCCAATGAAAGTCAAAACTTCCTCTTTTCCAGTCTGTAAACATTTCCTGGAACAACATACTCAGCTTTGAAATCCTTTCCAAAGAGTATGTGAAGACCTCCCTCCCTCTTTCTATGAGTCACATGATCAGAGCAGCATTCCCTTTTCTTCTGTTCAAGCCACTTCCAGGCAACCTCGTTAAAGCAATAAGGTTTTAGTGTAAGGGAAACCACTGCCAGGTTCGCCATTCCCTTGAGACACGCAGCTGGTTACCGGCTGCTGGAGCTTCTTGGGAGTCTTTGGGCTCCAGTCCCAGGTCGCAGACTCTTGGAGCAGGAAATTTTTCTTGGACACTGTGTGTTAGTCAGAAGGATAAAGTTCATGGGCACAATACAGTAGGCTGCACTTTTATTGCGTACTCCTTCTAAAGCAAATAAGTTAGCTATTTGCTCCCTCTGCCCTGCCGGTAATCCATTACATATTAGACCTTACTTCATTGTGTAGCAGAAGTAAAAAATGAAGGAGAATTTAAATAATATGAAGGAAATAAGCTGTCTTTTAAGCTATCTACTCTTACTTGCTAGGAGTTTGCAGGGGTTAGCACTGTGATGGGGTCATGCCAATGACAAGGGCCACAGGTGAATGAAGTGAGCTGGGAGGGTGCTGCAGAGGCACTAACTGGGAAAACTGGAGCTTACAGGTCTTTGCACGACATCCGTGTTACGGGGACCTGCCAATGGCTGAGGCTGGGGGATGCACACTGGGGTGCAGCAAGGGTGGCCTGACCATGGGCTTCACGGCCGTTGGAGACATTATGCTGCTGCTCCCACAGAGTTATACTTTCTCTTTGCTTATCAGGGCCGGCAGAGAGGTTCAAGTTTTCCAAGCTCTTCCTGAGTCCCGAGCTACCACAGTGTGTGGGGACAGAGCTAACCTGGAGCTCTGCTGAGGCAGGAGAAAAACCTCAGCCTGTGGCCCTGGTGCTCATTTAGCTTACAGTATGATTAATGTTATTGTGTAGACCAGAAGCAACCTTCTCCTGTCATTAGGGATCTATGCTGACTCTCTGGCTGTAATCAAGGCTGATGTTTACTGTAAAGGAAATTAGATTGAGTTTAACTTTCCAGATTTAAGGAGGTGGTAGGTGGAAAAAGAGTTAAAGCACTTCTGAAGCCTTACTCTTATACTTCCACCTTTAGGAGAGATGTGCATCAGGTAACAGCAGCTTCGTTAATTTGCCCATGTCCATGTGTAGTGTTGTGTTTTATCCTGAAGTATCACTTTCCATATTTATTCTTACTTGACGAGGAGAAGGGATGCTCCCTTATTTTTCTCTCCTTCTTCCTTCTCCTCGCGGTCACTTCAACCTGACAGACTGTGCTGCAGAGGGAGATGGGTGTTGGCAGGACGTGCCTCCGTGGGAGCTGTGCATCTCTGGAATTTATTTCCCTGGTTTGGTCTGAGCCCAGATCTGCGGGTATGGTGCAGAAGACATCCGTTTGAGAGAGCTGTGGCTGTGCTTCCCAGACCAATTAAGGGAGAGAAAGGATCTCTTTTTTTTTTTTTTCAAGGTGGTTGGCTGGAAGATTTTCTTTCTAATGATGATTTGAAGGCTCATGGGGTTTGGTTGTATGATTAATTATGTGTTAAGATGCCTAGAGCTTCCAAGAAGCGTACAATTATTATTTATTAAAGTCAGAATACCAGTAAATATAATGAAGTGGAGCTTTAAATAAGCATGGAAGAAAAAGTGGAGGACATTTTCTGCTGAATACAAGCAGGTTTTGCATTGGGCTGAGACTGTGTGGAAGAGTGAAACTCGAAAGGGAGCTTATCCCACTGATCACCCAAGGGACTCAAGTCACTAAAGATCAAGACACAGTAAGATGGAAGGAGAGACAGAGAGTGAAGAGGTCTTCCTGTGGCTGATGCAGAGCAGGAGCCTCACTTCAGGAGCCCCAGTTCTGCCTAGGCAAATGCTAGTCTTTGTGAATATCCCTCCTTTCCCTTGTTTCTGCTCCAGTATAACCAAACACCTCCAACACCCAACAACCGCAGTGCTCCCAGACGCGTTCCAAAGGTCGGCAGGTGGAAAAGCACAATCAAAACGAAGGTGCTTTGTGTTATTCTGGGGAGCTTCAGCCTTGAAGGTTAAAAAAGCCTCCCAACAACTCATCTCCTATTTTCAGTCTCTTTTTCTTTCCATGTATAATAATTGAAATCACTCCCTCATTTTCACAGAAATAGCGTAAGGGGTGTGACTGAATAGCAGCTTTGAGAAAGTAATAACACTTTGGTCTGCTTGACGATCCATCTGATATGGACTTTGCCCTCTACAAGTGTGGCTGGAGTCTGTTCCAAGAGCTATAGAGTCTGAGAAGGCTTGAATGTAAAAACAAATACTTTAGTGCAGGAGAGGCAGCCTGGTTGTTGTAAATGGCTTTGCCTGCCAAAAAGCCGGTAATAGCATGTTGGCCAGGCATCTTTGCTTTCCTAATTGGAACCACAGGCTTTTGATTACAAACCTTAAGAATAACAGTACCTCCTCTAATTTAAACCCCTCTTCTGACTTCCACAGTGTGATTTCTTGCTGGAGTGCTTGCCAGTGAGGTTGCCTGTGTTTGTCTCCCCTTTCATCCGTGGGCACGCTTCTTTTATACTTCAGACCACTGCATCCTCTCATCAGCTCAGTTATTCCCAGCACCCCAGTACTGTGTGGACTGACATTTAGCAAGAGTCTGAGATTGATGTGAGAGGTTTGTGCAACTTTGTGGAGAGATGTAATTCACTGGAAAGAGAAATGAGTAACTAACTAGGCTAGGATTGCTGGTGTGTGGCATTCGATAGCATGTTGAGTTCATATGGTGCATTGTTTGTTTTTTTTAAATTTTCAAAGGCTGATAGTGTCAGTGTAATCGGGGATGCACCAATATTGTGATGTTTTAGCACTTTTGACCAGATAAAGGAGGTGTGCCATAAACACAAAAGATTGGTGCTAGATCTCTAGACAGAAATGGCTTAAAAAGGCTGGTATTTTGAAGTTGGCATTGGATTTCAGACTCAAAAGATCACTGAGAAATATGTGGAGTAGCCCAGACTTTGCAGATAGCCTGCCCCAGGACGCAGTGGACTCAGGGAAAGTTCTTCAACATTTTATATACAGACATGTTGGTTGGGCATATTCTGATAACAGCATTTCTTCCATGAGACAATGCCAACTTGAAATCAGTCTGTGAAACTGAGTTGGTTACGATGCGATTTTGACAAACACCAGGCAGCTTCCAGAGAAAACTTTCCCTGCAGTGCAAGATCTGAAACCTGCCTTGTTCCCTGCCAGCTCCCCACCTAGCCAGCAGGCACATGGGAGCCAGGACCAGGGAAATCTTAGGTCTGTGTTCTTGGTAGCCTGGTCTTGCAGGCATCTGAGCTGTGGCTGCAATGAGACCCAAGTGGTAGGATGCTCTGAAACCAGCCTAACTCCTCTGAAGCTCTACATGTCCCACCTCCTTGAGTGCTTCCACCCTCATCTTCCACAGCTCAGGGACCCTCATGAAGATTTTTCAAGAAATGCTGACATGAAATATGGGTATTTCATGCCTACGCCAAGCACTGACTGTGCAAACCCACTCTTGTGGCTGGGTATGGCAAGTTATTTACCTTAGACCTGCAAGTCTCCATCAATATGTCTGTAGTAGATTTAACAGATAGCTCTTCAAATCAATGGTCCCTTCTTCACCTGTGGGCAGTGTGGTACCAGTGTGTGCCACGCTTGCTCTCTTTCTTTGCAAGTGCTGCGAAAAAATTTCAATAGTATTTCCACATACCAGTACCAGCCTCTAGTCCCCAAATTTCTTCAGTGGCAGCACATGTGGGATCAATTCCATCTACAATAGCAATGGTTAGCACACGCCTCCCCACACATGCCCACCCCACAAAAAAAAGCTGGCATGGTAGCTAAAACAGGGATTTCTGCCTTCCACTGGCTTGGCTTTTAGTTCTCCCAGTTCATTTTCCCAGGCTGTTGCATATCGGAGGCTCTCCTCCTTTGAGGCGGTAAATTTTAAATGGGCAAAATGGGAAGAGCAGTAAAAAATTCAGATTGCAAGGGCCTTCCTCTTTTCACAGTGCTCTTTGGAAATCTGTGGTAACCTGAGTTTAGGATGTGGAAGCCCCATTGCACTGCTTAGTCGCGCCAACACATAGTTAACTAGTTGTAAATTCAGTTTCTCAATGAATAGGAGTCCATCAGCTAGATTTGTGTCCAAGTTGTCCATCTGTGCTAACTTAAGTCGATCTCTGTTCCTCTGCCTTCATTTCTTTAATCATGTGTGTTTGTCAGCAGAGCCAAAAGTGGAATGTCTCTGCCTCAACTAAACCAAGGGGAAGGAATAAAACCTCTTTTTGTTTCTCCTGAGGTTTCCTTTCCCCATGGGAGTCTCAAAATGGTACCAATCAACAGCTTTGAAATGCTGGCAGCAGCAGCTGGGAGAGATGGCATGCCAATGTGGGACTTGACACACCACCACTTTTTCTGCCGTCAGAGCTAAAAATCTCATTTTTAACACTTTGGAAGAAATAATATGTTTAAATAGCCATTAATTTGTAGCTGAAACCTTCTCTCAGTGCTTCTGACAGCCTGCGTATTTCTTTTGCAGAGTGTCATGCTGCTTCTGTTTAGAAGCTAATAATACAATTTTCGTAGCTATTACACAGGCTGTTTGGCTCTGAGGTTTCCTAAGAGTCTAAGCAGTGCCAGAGTTTCTTGAAGCTTTGGCAAGCTTTAAGTGAATGATATTCGTTGGTCACTGTGCTGATAAGGGTTGGGATAGGGAAGTGGGCAAGGTACTTGCAGAAGCTTCTGTTAAATATTGAAATCTGAATGACTCGAGGTTTAGCTAGAATGAAGCCCTCTTGCTATCCTGCAAATATTTGCAGAGCCAGTTAATGGTGCACAGTGTGTCATTTGATGCCATTTCAATCCAAAAGGATGTTTCATATTATGGTAAGTTATGAGCCTTTTTCTACTGATAACAGCTCCCCTTGCCAAAGGTATGGGAAGGAGGGTTATTTGGAGAGTGCTTGGCCACCGCTATTTTTTATGATGTCTCTCATCCAACTGATAAAGGAATTCTACTTAAATTTGGGACTACCCTGAGTCTTGAGCACAAAAAAAACCCAGTGCAGATGCAAGGACAAGAAAATGCGTTCTGGTAAAGTTTACGTCCCTGTCTGATGTAGGCTGATGCCCGTGAAGTTTGGGAGAGCTTGAATGCCAGTCTCGCACATGTTCAGGCTTGGAGACTTTAACCTTCCTACCCTTTCAGCTGCTACTAGAAAAAAATATTGAGTAAGGTTTCAGAGGCACACACTGAAAAGTTAGGAAATGCCCTTGTGTCTCTGCATTATAGCAAGCTTTAATTACCAGAACAGTAGCAATTATGGCATGGAAAATTTCAGCCTGCACACTTAAAAGTTTGAACAGAAAGCCTTAATAAGCAACTGAAAAGCTACACTGGGAAGGGCTGCTTTCTACCTCTAATGACATGCTATCGGATCCCATATGCCGTATCAGATCTTAACATATCTTTGGCTCCCTCTCCACACACCGAGTAACATAAATGTTCCCACTCCTGCTCACTTTGTAGCCTGTTAAGTTTTGGGGGCAGTTGTGCAGCTTGGGCTGTGGCAGTGTGTTCCCATGAGAGAGAAAGAACAATTTTTTATATGATTTTTTATATACTTCAGCAAAGGCAGGTTGTTCCTGATGAAGCAGGTCCCTTGCATTGCCTGGCAGGTGACGGCTATTTCACTACAGAATACATATGCAAGTTTAAGTCCTGTTCTTGCTGAAGTTATGATCAAGACTGACCCAGCTTTCATTACAGACCCCCCCCCAAAAAAAAGAAAAAAAAAAAAATCAGCCTAATAGTCCAAACCTGACTGCAAATCCAAACTACATCTGAAAAGGAGGTGAGACAGCAGCTGGGAGACTTATCCATGGATTTTTACAAATAGATATGTCTGATGTTTGCAGTATAAAGAACTCTGCCGAGGATGTGCCGTAGGGTACAAAAAATCCACTTGTCCTTGAGGCTGCCTAAGGAGCTGTCGGCAATAATTGTCCGCCGCTTTTGCAGGTTTCGAAACTTGCAGTCTAAAAAGTTTCAACCCTTGCGGGGCCTGCAGAAAATGAGCGAACGTGAGCCGGTCCCGCGCTGCGGCAGAGCGGCCGCTGACGAGCGCCCTGGCAGTTTTCACTGCTGCTATTTCAGATTCTGTGGGTGGCAGGGAAACAAGCAGGAATTAGGTCAATTTAGCTCTGCTGCTGCTTGGGAAAGCGAAGAGCAGCTGCTGAGACAACCACAGGAGCTATTCCCTCTAGAAGAGCAGACAAAAATTGAAGCTGGGGGATGGGTTAGGACAGGGAGCAGCGATGTGAGGAGAAGGGAGATCAGCTGCCGGAGTTGCCTAGACTGGGAGCGGACATTGCCTCAGGTGGATGGGGCATGCATTGGCCGCACACTCATGTGAATAGATCTGGGGATGTAGTAACAGCATCGTCTTGCATCCTGGGAAGGGAAAAGGAGGGAGATGCGTTTAGTTTCTCCCCTGCAACTGCCCTGAAAAGGTTTCCTCTTCCCTTATCCTCTTCTATTTGTATCTGCAGTGCTGAGGCAGGGCTAAAATCTGTATTTAGGGAGAAACGTAGATATTGTGTTGGCTGGTTCTTTGGTAACTGAGTTGGATTTCTAGCTAGAGCATATGCAAAGCTACCAGAAGGACATGCTCTCTGCAGGGGATTACAGGCATGGGGTAGTGCTCATGTGAGGGGTGGCTCTGTGGGAAGGAGCAGGTACCCTGGAAAAACACTGCCGCGTGGAGGCATCACAGGCTGCAGTTGCTTTCTGCTTAGGGTGACTTGCTATTTTTTTTCCTCTCTTCATCCATCCAGATGAGTTCCTTGGTCTGGGTCCTGACATGCCTGCAGAACCGGCTGTATCAGCAGGACTGGAAGGGCAGTGCAGCGGGTGGGAGCAGGCAGTGGGCAAGGAGGAGAGAATGTGGCAGCACGGGGAGCCTGGGGGGCTGCCCAGCTCTGTTCTGAAACCACAACCTAAGAGGGAGAGATTGCCTATAATAAATGAAAGATTTCTCTCACTTGCCCCCTTTAGGGACGGCATCTGGAAAAAAAAAAAAAAAAAAAGATCTCTTCTGGAGCCTTGCAAAAGAGTAAACCCTTACTTTGATTTGCTGTCTCCCTAGTAGCTGGCAAGGCTACAGTCAAGCATCCACCATATGCACAGCCCCAAAGGTAGGCTCCAGTGGTTTTGCTAATAGCAGTGGCACAAAAGAAGGGAAGAGAGCTTGCTTTTCTGTTTTATAATCCATTGACTTTCAGACATAGTAAATTGGTAAAACAAAACACTCACAGAAAGTCTGAGTGTACAGAAGGTGAAAATCTGCCACCAAGAATGGTAATGTTGTTTTAATTATGCCAGGACTTGAATGAGGGCTGCAGGCAGGCTTTCTGCTCCGCGCTCCGGGGCTCGGTGGATGCCGGCTTTATTCTCTTTGTACGTCTTGCCCAGTCCCACCAGCTGCCAGGCTGCAATAAAGTTACGTCTGAGTCACTGGTTCCCAAAAGGATGACAAGTAGGTTGTGTGTAGCTGAATAGGACGATGCTGGTCCTCCACTGATCCTGCCAGCTCGGGTCTGGACTCGGGCCATAACTGCACGATAAATCCAAATGAATGCTGTTGGCTGTTTAAGCGAGCTGGTCGGCTGGGGGTAGGAGGGGAGAACGAGGCACACAGCCGAAAAGCAGACTGGGATGCCAACAGGAAGGCTACTGGCCCCTTTTCGGCTTTCAGCAAACAGAATGGGTCACTGGAAAGGCACAATGGACCTTGTTTGCAGCCAGGCTGCGTGGGAGTGGGGGGATGCCTGTGTTGGAGGCCATGCCAGGCAGGCTAGTAGCTGCTGACATGGGTCACCGGTCTCTGTGTGCTTTGGTCCTATTGACAGCATCTTGTTTAGTGCCACTGTGAATCGCTGAGTTTGTTGGGCAAATACAGAGAAGAAGGGTGGCCTTGAGTTTTTTGATTGTCCTTTTAGTTTGCTTAGACCAATAAACTCCTGGTGTTATGGGGGAAAATCTAGCATATATGTAGCTGATGGGGCAGATAAAAGCATCCACAGAGGTGAGCCTGGCCTCGGGTCTGCTTCCACCTAAGGGGGCGGTCTCCAGGCTGGATTAGTTCTTGCAGGGGAAGGCAACCTGCCTCTGTGGCTGCTCTCCAAAGCCTGCTGGTGGCGAGCCCAGGAAGCTTCTGCTCA
Source organism: Burhinus oedicnemus (assembly GCA_008921705.1). Lineage (NCBI taxonomy): Eukaryota > Metazoa > Chordata > Aves > Charadriiformes > Burhinidae > Burhinus > Burhinus oedicnemus. Next base: position 336,443 of record VFFE01005868.1, read on the forward strand.
GGTGCACAGCATCTCCTGGTGACTCTATATCCCATACACAGCAAGGGGATACCTGCGGTCTGGTTGCATGTCTTGGCATCTCACAGCTGGGTGGCCATCACTGTTGCATCACTGTCTCCATGGGAGGTGATGCACCTTACCCTGAGAAGAGATCTGGGCTCCACTCTTTTGGATGAACCAGAGAATGCCCAAGTTGCAGATTGCTGAGTTTTCTGCCTTTGTGGCTCTCATTCCACACAGGAGATATGCTCAGGGCCTAAGCACAGGAATCTTCCCTGTTTATTTGCTGATACCACCTAGGCTGTGTGTGCACCAGAGTAAAACAGGGGACAGTCTCCTGACCTGATGCTGTATCTTTTTCCCACAGTCTAGATTTGGTGGCACAGTACAAACGCAAGTGATGTCTCTGGCCGTGACATGGCTGCTTTCTTCCAGCTTGCTTTTAAATTAGAATTGCATTCAAACATAGTGCAATGATTTGTGGCAAATACTTGCAGAATATTATTTGATAGTCAAGTTAATCAAAGTCTGGAGTAACTGATGAATATCTGATGGAATATTTAATTAAAAAAACAATGCCAGAATTTGCATAAAATATTTGCTACAAATATATTACAAGCTGATTCCTAGCTTATAGCTCTGCTTTGAATTTGGCAAAGAAAAGGTATTTTGGTTTTGCAGACAAAAGCTGTAGAGTTCAGTCCTGGCTGATTATTTGTAAACGGTTGGCCTAGGTTATGGGAACTAGTTCATTTGCTGGGTGTGATAAAGGAGGTGAAAGATAAAGGTCACGCTGTCATTGGGATTAGTTGGGTGAATTAAAGGACATGTGGCAACACAGCTAATTAGGATAAGGGCCACACAAATGCTACCTTCTACTAATATCCCTCTGCACCCTGGTGCCTTGAAATACAGCTCCTGCGCAAAGCAAGCAGGAGAAGTAGAGATGCCACGTCCAACAAGCCACAGGGCTGAGCACCAAAGATCAAAAGGATACACAAGTAAGTGTTTTGGGATATTTGACTTTAAGCTCATTTCAGAATTCTGCACTGCCAGAAACATCTTCATGTCCCCTGAAAGCGTTTCCTCGCGATTTTTCCTGAAAGCGGTGGCCTTCTCTTGCTGCCTGCAGTTATTAACTGCCGTCAAGTGCAGCTGGCTGTACAGGAAGAGTAAAGGTACTGCTGCAGTAGGTGTCAAGGTTAATTTATATACTGCAAAACTGGAACGTCTTTTAAATAGTGACTGACAGGCTTACCAGCTTGAATGAACTGGTTTGCTCCAGCAATGCCGCCAGGCAGAGGCAGCTCATTTGGAGAGCACCAGAGTGTTTGCAGCGACGAAATGAATAGGGGTGGTAGAGGTGAGAGGACAGCTAAGTAACTGGAGAAATGGAGGCCAGGCAGCTGGTACTAATGGAGGGGGTGAAGCCTGTCCTAGCCCCTTGCTCCTGCCATCCTCACCCCATACACCTGTGCCTGCTCTAGCACTTTGGCATTTGCTGTGGTGGTGAGGAGCTGGATACTGACTGACAGAAGCACTCTTGGCACGCCGTGTGAAAAATCTCTGGAAGCGCCAAGAGCAACATGAATGATGTAGCACCTTCACATTGGTAATTTGTCTGCATTTGAGTGGTGTATCCAGGGGAGGAACAGGGTGTGTCTGTTTGGGACTTAGGCTGGCTTTTCCTGGAAAAGAATGCTGCTTACACAGGCTCTGAATAGACTGTTTGGAGCGGAGGGAGACGTTGCCACGTATCTGGCCGTGGCAGTGTGTAAGTGTATTTATTTTTAATTAAAACCCAAAACAAAATGATGTTTACTTCAGTCTTCTGGCTGCCATCAGGCCCTCCTCATTTACCATTAGATAACAGCAATGGCAAGGTGTTAAAGCCATATGGGAAACACTGGGGAAACAGATGAGGGCAGTCTGGAAGATCCCGGTTGCTTCTCAGGTGTGAAGGAATGTCTAAGTAAGGAGAAATTATGAGGGACTCCCATCCACAAATAAATACAAGCAGTAAAAGCAGGTTTGGAAGCCAATTTGGTGTAGAGGAATGGAGCTGGTAATAAATTTGCAGTAACTTGCTACTACGCTAGTTAGTAGTGTGTTAGTAACTAGGAAGTCAGTGCTTTGTGGTAAGAGCATTATGCCAGGACAACTTGATTAGGGTCTGGTTTGAAACAGACTCTTAGCAGAATAAGCAGCAGCAGCAGAAGTAAATAATCTCAGAATCTTAAATTCAGAGAAAACTATAGATTGGAATGGACCTCTGGAGGTCACCTGGTCAAGCCTCTGAGAGGCTCACAGTAGAGCTGATTTCAAAGTACTTAGCTTGATAATTCAAAATATTAACATGAAAAGCAGTGCTGGAAACGATTTCCAGAACGTGCCATTTGAAGAGTCTACAACACAACCAAAATGCAGTGGCACAACCAAAACGCATTTGGCACAACCAAAATGATGTAGCAATGTTATGATGGAAAGTAAATCAGTGCCCTGCCAGTCGTATTTTTTTCTGCATGTGAAGGGCTCATAGTGGGCTTATACTTCCTGCAGAACTGAATCTTTCCCTGTCAGAAATCCTGTGCAGAGACTCTTAGAAGCACCGTTGTTGCACACACGGTGGGAATATGAGTCCTACAGGAGCTTCTCTTCCCAAGAAGCTGCCTGGGAGACAACCTGGCACTTCCCGGCTGCTGAGCCAGACCTGTACCAGGTACACGCTGGTGTGGCTCCATTAACTTCTGTGGAACTGCTGTGGCATAAAATGAGGATGAATCAGACTTGCGCTCTTTCTTTTGAACTATGAATGTCAGTGCTAGCCTACAGAAATACAATTTTCAAGCTGATGTGGTTTGACACCAAATTCTATGGCAGAGACACTGGACAGCCCGATGACTGAGTTAGCTCCCGAGGGAAAGCGATGAGTGATGGGTGGGTGCTTTTTTCATACACGGAGGCATTCTCCATTCGGTAACATCCAAGCCCAATTGATCTTCATAAAAAGTTGCAGTTTGGGCCCTGTGCCACAGGAATCCCTCCCTTTGCTCTCTGCATTACTCATCTTCTTGAGGGCCTTTTGCTCTCAGATTTGCTGCAGCTGTTTCTGGAAAGCATCCTATAGTGGAGCCTGCAGAGAGCACGCACCTTCCATCCTGCACTGAAAAAGGCCGGTCATAGATTCTTGTTGTCAAGTCCACAAGCAAAACAGACTGAAAACAGAGGAGAATGATACCTTTGCTAAGTCCTTGTAGTGTGTTAAGGATTTTTTTTTCTTATAAACTAAAATGGGCACAGTACTCTCAGAAGGAAAAGTGATATTCTAATGCAACAAATAACTCTGCTCTCCCCACTGAAAGGTCTGGGGTCGTAGCCCTTCAGGCACCTCATGGCAGAGCTGTTCTTACCCATTTTGGCCTCAAGCAGGAGGTTGGGGCCATCTACAGTGTTACCTGTTGTTACCTTGTGCACTGCGAACAAGTGCTACCAGCTGTAAAGAGGGCAGTGGAGACCGTCTGGTCCCCATTTCAGGCTCCACTTTAGAAAAGGGGTGGCAGGGGAGGGCATTTTCATGTCTCTCGTTTTCCACTCTCCAAACCCAAGAATGCTGAAGCACGTTTTGTCCCGTGGGAGCAGAAAAACCAGTTTTTTTCAGATTTGACCTCAATTCTGGCTATGTGCAGTGTAACCTGTTTGTGGCATGGAGATGAGACACATGGTCCTGGAAGGTCAAGCAAGACTGTCATCTTGTTTCAGGCAAGATCCTGCTTAGCCTTCAGGTAATAATTTTCAGCTACTAATGGCTATGATTTGTTATGTATAAGCTGTAATAACATACTGCTTAAATTAATGAAGTCCTACTTCCAGGACTTTAGGCTAACCATAACTTTACTCTTAAGAGCTCTACTTTGGGTTTAACTATTTGGTAGGGTTGTTATGCTTCAGATTATTTAAAAAAAAACCCCTCATAATAAGAAAAAATAAAACCACCAAGTGTTACACAGTGAAATTTCATTATAGATTCTGTAGTACTTGGTAAACATTTGTTGGAAAAGCTCATAATTCAAGCCTTTTTTAACACAAGTAACAAACAAATTATAGTAATTTTCAAAAGCATCTAGAAACAACAATTGTGAGACTGAAGCTAAACAACTCCTAATGAGATGCAGTGGTAGCAATAGCAAGACAGACAGAAAATCTATACAGATAATTAAGAAATTATCCATTTGGGAGATGTTTAACTATCTGTTACCTTCTCGGCTGTGGAAGCCAATACATGTAACTTGTTCTTCCTTCTCGCATCTTCCCTACCTCCAATTATTTAACAGTAACAGAGGAATTGCTACAGTGTAAAGAGGCATCTGGGAATAAAGCACGGGAGCATGAGGATTGGTTAACACACTGTCTAGCTGACTCTTTCTATTGGCAGAGCTAAAATCCCAGTACAAAATACTAGCCCCAGGGGTAAACAAACTCAGAAAAAGACTTTAAGAACATTTTTCAGAAATAACACTATGATGCATACAATGGACAAGAAAAGCAGAATAATAAGTGCCAGTAAACTCGTGAGTCTTGTCCTGATTTGGTTTGCACTGTGCCTAGAATTGGTTTTACCCACTCTGTCCTTTCATTCTTTCCTGACAGGATGAAACCCAGGGATTTTGTTATGCAAGTTTCACACAGATAAAATATAATCAATAACATCTCAGCTATAGCTATCTGTGAAATAGGGGGATCTTTTAGTATATGGAAAAAAAGTAAGAAAGAAAGATTAGATACCCTGCAATGAATGCCATTCTTGGTAAGACATGTAATGACCCTTGGAAAATTAGGTGATATATATAATGCACACATATGAGAGAGCTTCTGTTATTATACAGGTAATGCTATTTCAATGGGGGCCCATCTTGCTTAGAAGAAGTATCTTTGGAACAAAAATAAGCCAAGATGATGAGGTGGTTGAAGCCCAGAAGTTATCTGGGCTGCTTCGTCTAGAGCAGTTTGGGGACTGAAAAGAAAACAAAGGAATTCGTGACTCTGGGTTTGAAAAGAAAAAGATGAGACAGTGCTGTGGGAGTGCCTGCTATGGTCCCTCTGTCTGCCATGGTGGGACCCCAGCATGTTCCTCTCTGAAGTACATCATTCCATGTCTGCCCTTCAGAGGAAAAAGGGTCTGTCTGACTGAAACATATCTTTTAAAGACCAATCTTAACTAAGAAACTCCGCTGCTTCACATGTCTGGATAAAAAGCAAAGACATTTTCTTTTGAGGGAGTGAATCTTGTGGTCCCTCTTCCTCCTTCTTGTCCTTCTCTTTCCCACCATCTCCCTTCTGTCAGCCCTCCCAAAATAAGATATCAGGAGCTGAAAGCAGCCAATTATGTAAAGATAAAGTATTGCATCACTTATGTTGGGGTTAGATTCCTTACTCCCAGCACAGCAGGGAGATCAGAGCTGTACAGTGCGATACATATTGCTGGGATTGCACAATGATTCTAAATTGCCATTCTAATGCAAATAAAAATATGTAAATGATGTCACCCCTGATGACTGTAAAACTGAGCCAAGCAAATACGGGAGTGCAAATAAAACACTAGATGCCTTTTTCTAGCATAATAAAGACTTGCTAATTTGTCTCCATTTTTAGGAAGTAAGAAAGAATCAATGTAGTGATATAAGCACATTTTATCTAAAGTGGTTCTTTAACAAATGTAATTATGCCAAGATATATTCTTACACAGCCTAACGAGTAGGTTGAAGGCTTTGTGTTTATCCATGAGAAGCCAAAGTAAGAAAGTCATATGGTAATATGAAGAAATGAATGACTAGGGATCCTACCTGAGATTTCAGAGTTCAAGTCTCTCCTGCTCTCAGATTCATGGCCAAGTTCCTTGTGAGCAGCATTAGATCACTTAGATTGGGCATCTCTTGATAATGCATTCTTCAAAACCGTGAACTTGCTCACTCGTCAATGGCCTAGAAATAGAAGGAACTTTCAGATTGATCTCTACAATGTCTTTTTTAAACTATGCTAAAATAGAATAGTGAAATATTGCTTATGCCGGCTGTGCACAGCTTTGGTTTTCAGGCCTTTCCCTTGTTGCCTTGCTGTGTGGATCATTTAATTAGGAGGGGAAGGAGAGCAGCTGGATTTTGTTACGCAGGTTGCATTATAGAAGTAACTAACTTTTTCTGCATAGTGATGGAAAGCGGTGGGCTCAAGCTGCTGGGAAGGCTATGCTGTTTGATTAATAAATAAACTGTTCAATCTAATGAACCTTTATTCTGGACTTTGCTCTAAATGACATGTTTGCATTATGAGAATCAATGAAAATTCAACCACATTTATGTTGTATGTCAAGACTGGACCCGCACTGAAATGCAGATGGGAGCGATTTTCGGACTTGTACAGGCCCAGACCTTGAGTACTGCATTTGTTGCTGCAGTTTTATTTTGAGAAGGTCCTCAGGATCCCTGCTGCTGCCTTGCGCATCTGTAATTACCCTCCCCAGAGCCCAGTCTGATTTTCCACTGTAGGGCTGGAAGAAGTCGTTCAGACCACCTCAATGTCTTCAGGCCATGTTTGCATCATTCCTGACAGCTGTTTGTCTATCTGCATCCTAAAATGCCCTGGTGACAGATCGCCCAGTTTCCTTAGGAAATTTATTCAATTCCTTTCCTGCACTCATTGCTTTTTTCCCCTTACACCTAGGCTAGATGTCTAGATGTCTTTTTCTACAACTTAATTATTCCTTAATTGCTCTCATTACTTCTTGTCCTATCCTCTCTATACATGGAGCACAGTCTCTTTCTTTGTGCAGTCATCTTTTACATACTTGTGGCTTAAGATTGTGGAAGTTGCATGGAATATCCTCATCCAATCCCACCAACCCTTTGGCATTTTGGGGAGACAGAGAAGAGAGCAACTAGGGGCTTAAGACTTTGGGAAGGAGTCTTCAAAGATGGGGAAGTCATCTTTAACCACTAACAGGCTCTTGACCTCTTCTCTGAACACCAAAAATAGAAACTTTTTGCACCAGATTCTCATCTTGCTTATGCTGGTTTTAGACAAAAAACTGTTCAGTGAAGTGAACCCTAATGTGAATGAAAAGGTTTAAGATGGTGATGCCCCTTGTTCTCTACCACCCCAGAGAATGAGATGAGGACTGGGAAGTGGTTGCACGCCCGACATTAAGTAGTAATGACAACAGTATCTCTGACTTCTGCACTGGTGGTAAAATACTCTACCCTGTCTTGTGGTTTCCAGTATGTCTGAAGTTCTGCTTTCCAGTGTTTTGTATGACATTGTGGCTTTCAAAGAGACAAAGTCCTGAAGTAGTGGAAATGCAGGATCTCAGAAATCTGTGTGCCTCAGTGCTGCGTACACAGGACCCAGCGTTAGACCAATCTAAAAATGATTCATGTGCACGGACTAGGGAAGGGGTGGGAGGGTAAGGGAGGAAGGTGGGAGTCTGAGGCTGTGAGAAAATAGGACAATTAAGCATGAACCCAGAGCTGACACCCTGCCCTGATTAATTTAACAATAATTAAAGACTTTCAGTGGAGATCAGCGTTCTGCCGGTTCCCAGCCGTGCAAAGAAGGATGAGTCGTGCAACGGTAACCAGCCCCTATTCATCACAGGCAGCACACACAGCAATTACCAGTGCTGTCTATAAACTGAAGCAGACTTTTGCATTAATTGATTTACTGGGACCTTTTATCCCCTTTCTCTTTTGTTTCTTCCTTTCTTCTCTTATGTTTTTATTTGAAGGGCTGGTTCATTTGGCCACAACGCACAGCACCGCCTAGCCATGGGGGATGTGTCCTTGGGATGAAGCGTGGAGCTGCCTGGATTTGAGACACTGTGCTCTGCAACTGTCCCATCCCTTCGAGTCTGTGTTTCCCAGGGTGCTCCCTGTGAGATAGTTTTTCTTCTGAAATCCACTGTAGTAAACAAAATGGATTAGACATCTGCTCTTTCTACCTCCCTTCCCCACACCTTTTCTTGCACTCCTCTGTTTTCAGCGGTGATGTCATTTGCCTCTCATTTCACACTGAATATGAGAGAGAAATCTCATTATTCTTGACTTAGGTATTCACATGTGTCTCTCTACAATATGTCACGCCAGTTGCCAGCTTGTTACAACATCAGAAGAAGAATTCAAAGTGCTGATTTATCTGCTATTGGAAATGTCTCTAGGGATGAAAGAAGATACGTGAAGGAGGTGGAAAGGGAGAGAAGAACACAGGGGAAGCAGCACAGGGCTGCAGCTTTCCAGAGCAAAAATCTAGCCTTATCTTAGTTTGCTTGCTGATTTGCTCCTGTTGTGCTAGCTGGACTGGCAAAATGACCAATGGGAATAACCGAAGATGTAATGGGCAGAAGCTTTTATATCTGTGAAGGAAAACTGTGGAGAAAGATGCTACGAAGTCTGGCTGGTAGCTATTGAACAAAAAGAAAAAAAAAAAAAGTTTGATACTTAAACCCAGTCTTTTGTTGGAGAGCAAACAGTAGTTTTATTTTAGAGTTGAAAGGCTTCCAAACACAGAGAACACCCGTCCGCTCCTTGCATGGTATATTGGAATCAGATGTCTTGGTTTGGTCCTCCATCTATGTTTTTTGTTTCATGTGTCTGGCTCCCTGTAGCATTTGTTGCAGGAGTGGTTAGTTAATGACATCTCTAGCCAGGGACATGACATTTTTAGCTGTACCCACAGAAAAGTAAATGGCAGTGAAATGCTTTGGTATCCTCAAACATTGGTATTTATTTTGCATGAGCATGCAGCAGTCCAAATGAAGGATCCCAACTCCATCATGCAAAAGACACAGAATAGTTGAGGCAAGAAGGCATCTCTGGAGAGCATCCAGCTCAACCCCTGCTCAGGACAGGGGCAGCTGCAGCGGGATGTTCAGAGCTGCGTCCAGCTGGGTTTTGAGTATCTCCAAGGATGGAGACTCCACAAGCTCTCCAGGGAACCTGTGCCAGTGTTTGACCACCCTCACCATAAAAAAATTCATTTTGTGCCCAGGGCACATACCTGCCTGCAGCAGATGTGTGCTGTCCCTACATGGGAGGGTGGCATGGAACACGTAGCATTTGCCTATAGGAGCCACAAAGATGTGTAGGTGCTGCTCCAGCGCTGTATCCTGCGGGAAAGATGGCACTAGGAGAAGGCAGGCAGTGGTGTCTTCTGTCTCCTCCATGTTTGTGGGAAAGCAGAAGCTTTCAGTATTCACAGGTCAGGGCAGCACAGCCCAGCAGTGCTGTGTAGCAGTTCTGCTATGGAAATGCTTCCTGGCTTTCTTCTAAAATGGGAAATAGTCAGCTTCAGTTTCACTTTTTTTGGGGGGGAAATATGGTTTTCCTAGTCTTTTATATATAATTTATATATCAGAACGTACATCTTTTGTGGATAATACACAAAATGGTTCATATGGGTCTTAAGCCGTTCTTGAATCTGAGCTAGTGCCTAGTGAAATGGTTAAACTACTTACCTCAGCGCTTAAAGGGATGTGGTGAAAACAAACTGATATTTGTGCAGTGCTTTGAAGGTTTAAAGTGTGCATTATTTATTTACTGTTATCATCAGAGAAGTGATTGATAGCTTCTGCTTATGCTGGTATTGACATGAACCTGTGAATAATATATATCAGGAGAATGTCAGTTTGTCTGCAAATGGAAAAACCAAATGGAGGGGATCCTTTGAAATTATAAAGAAGTAAGACAACAAAGCTATAAAGCAACCTCAAAAAATGTATTGCAGGGTTAAAATTTCTACTAAATGGGTGTTTTTGTATTGTCAACAGCCTCACGCACTGGCTGGTGGGGTCCAAAATGTTCACATTGTAATACAGGGAGCATTTTTCATTCAGAAAGAAATTACGCTCCAAAAACCCCCATTAGTATTTTTAAATTGATAGGAGACTGGTAGTAACTCTCTGTGACATCTACTTAATAAGCTGTTGAAGTGATTTAGTGATCAATGAGCGCTGACATTTCAAAAAGGGAAAGGCAAACTTTGGCACTTCTTTTGGTGCTCCCTCCCACCTCTTTGCTGTGTGGGAGATAAGAGGGGCATCCCTGGGAACCTGAGTCTGCCCAAGTTGGGACACCTTTGTTGATGCTTGCAGGAGGCTGCTAGAAAAACAGATGCAACAAATCTCCTTTCCTGTTGGAAAGGAAAAAGGAAAAAATATATATTCTCTTAAATATTGATTGAACAAAACATTTAATCTCAGGCATGAGGGATAAAGCTATTCCAGCACGGGTATATGTTTAGGTGCCTTGAATACAACTGCCTTATGTTTATTCCCTTTTTGCATTCTGAGCACTGTTGCAGTGTGATGCTGCAGCATGAGGATGTGTAACTCGGGGAGGGAAGCATGCAGGAGCTGGCTTTCTCTTGCTCCAAGGAATGGACTCCTGCACATGTGCTGGAAGTCTCCGTCATAAGGATGTGAAAGGCACACATCACGGGGAGCCTCCATCATTCCCAGACTGTGTTGCTTGTCCTAGAAGAGATGTACCGGTGGGAAAGAAATTCCTCAGGTTCTAATTGTCACTTCCCTTTCAAAACAGCTGACAACACACAAATAAATGTAGTTTGCTGTGTTACCACAAAGAGTTAGAAGGCACAAATGAAATGTTTGGTGAGGGTAGTTCCTTCTTCAGAGGAGTGCTTCACCTGGGGACCAGTGTAAGGTCCCATGCTTGCAGCTAGCCCCTGTACTGCTCGTCTGCTCTCACCAGTCCTTGGTCAGCCACACTCTGGAGGGACGTGCAAGCCTGCGATGCTGGTGGTGGCACCAGCAAAAAAGGTGACCCAGACTCCAGTGACACTGGGGCAGGACAGCCTGTGGCTGTCCCCCAGTGCACCTGCTCAGGTGTACCTGCTGCTGCTGAAGCGAGAGAGCTGCCATGGCTTCCCTGCTCTTGTTGCCTATGGAAAAAGTCATATGAAATACGATGGGGTGAGACCTGTCAGGCCTTACTGAAGGAACTCTGAAAATTCAAATGATTTAATAGAGAACTGCTCTGTCTGGAAACCTTACTGGAGGATGTGGACAGGCTGGAAATGCCTGCTTGAATGCTTTGCAACAGTTGACTCTACAGAAAGGAACATTTTCTGTCACTGAGAGACATTTATCCTGGTGCCTGGGCAGGCCATGCCGGAAAGTCCGGACTGAGTGAAGGCTTCTCTTTGCGCTCCTGCCAGACATCTGTGCTGTGAGTGTCTACATACAAACATGCAGGCCCATGTATATACCGTATATATGTGTGGGGGTGGGGGTGGTATGCATGCAAATATATATGGTATATGTATGGTATATGCCATATATATGCCACATGCCACATACATAGGATGTTTTTTTGTCTCTCCTTACATACATATATATATATACAGCCGAACATTTTTACTTTTACACATGCTATGATAAATGTGTATTTGAAAAAGAAATATTTTCTGCTGCTGCTTTTACACTGAATTCAAACACAGATGCTTGACAGTGAGGAGGAAGTTTTTCTTTAAAAAACTGAGCCTGTTTCCCTGAACCCAGTGAGAGAAAGTAAAACCCAAGGATGGTGTTAGCATTTAATGGACCAGACCTTTAGTAGGAATAAATTGCTGTAACTTGACTAGTATTACTGAAGCTTTGCTGATTTCCAGTGCCTGAGAACCTGAGCCCATTTTTTTTGTTTGTTTGTTTGATTGGTCTGTTTTAGTGTCCTCAAATGACTCTTACTTTATTATTAGCAGAAAATACTGTGCTAAGGATCAGATCTGTGTACAAAGCATTCTGCTCCCTGTGTTGGCGCACACGTGGGGCTGGGCAGTGGTGGAGCAGGGATTGGCTGTACAGCACAGGGAGCACAGTTTTGCCAATTGACTCTTTCCTATCCCTTCTTTTAGGTTCATAGGTATAGAGGTAATAAGTAAAGACAATTCTACTCTGGGAGCACCTTTACAGATGATTCTAAGGATTAACAGTCCCCATCACCACATATTTGTCAATGTACCCTTCAAATGATAATAATTACCTCTACCATAGATTAGTATCTAGTCCCAGCTCTTCTGCTCTTCCTTTATCCACCTCCTCTTCCTGACTTCATGTGTTTTGGATCTCCTCCCAACATTAAATACAGCGCTTGGGTTCCAAAACTGAGGCAAATGGAATAAAGGATGTGCTGTAAATTGGTATATGTAGGTCACTTTAGCCAGGCAAGCATTTCAGGAAGCCCATCAAAATGCTTCAAGCATGTAGAGCTACTCTTGGGAGATCAGGTGAGGCTTGAAATGCATTCTGTAGTTGGCTTTCCTTGTCAGGTTTGATTGCAGGAGGCTACAATGGGACTGGATGAGATTTGACTGGGATTTCCAGTCTGCAGAAAATGCTGTTGGGCAGGTCACTGTGAGCCTTCCCTATTCTGCCGGCCTCCTGTTCGGATGGCTGGAGTGATGTGCTGCAAACTGACAGCTTGGGGATGTGCGAGCGAGATGCTCTCTGGAGTGCAGCTGCTCTGCTGGGCATTGCTAAGGTAAAGTTGGAATCTGCTGAGATGCCACTGGCTCTCTGCGACGCGGCGAAGAGGAATTAATGCTTGGATACCAGCGCTGCAGCTCTTGAAAGGCATGCTGGCATAACACTTGCACTGCTAGCTGCTAGGGAAGCTCCATTTCTTCTTTGGCTCTTTCTTCCCTTCCTTCAAACTCTGTGAAGCAAAGGAGAGCCTTTGGTCTGCATCGTAGAAATTGCTGCATGTGCTGCCTTTTCAGGAGATGAAAAGAGAACTTACCTCTTCTTTCCCCTCTGCTTGAATCTTTTCTATGCTTTCCACTGTCTTACAGTCCTTTCCCCATCTCCTTCTGGGTAATCTTTATCTTTTTAGGACATACATATTCTCTGTTTTGCTGTCACCTTTGGGTTGAAATGCTAGTCAGTGCAAATGTTACTGTGTTGTCTTCTTTAAAGCTAGCCTGTACAGCAGTGAGTTTTGGTTTGTGTGCGTGATTCAGGGGAATGAAAACTTTAACCTAAGAAATGTTGCTGTTGAACCTTTGGGACCCTGGTAGCTGTGTCCCATTTTGCACCAGGCTGTGTCTGAAACCCCACACTGACCTGACGGATGCTTCAGCCAGCCATGAGTGTTGCTTCATTATCAGGGAATGATAAGCAAGGACATATGGATGCTGAAATTTAACTCTTAAAGCTCGACCCTACCCTATTTGAAGCAATGGTCTGGGAACGCTTTTGTGGACCAGCTGGAGTAGCGCTTATGTCACACAAGCATGATGGAGGTGGACCAGTGGGCGAGTAAGCGTTCAGGGCACTCGGGGCCAGAGGGGATTGCCCTCCAAGCCACCAGGCATAACCTGTAAGCCTCTCCTCTAGTGTCTGAGGATGAGGGGATTGAATCTACCTTTGCTATGTTTTTTTCACACCATTGCTATATTGTCTTCCTGATATTAGGATTTTCTATTGGCATGCATTTATGGTGGCTTAAGAACCTGATTCACTGCTTACTTACATGCTAAACAGATTAAGTTAGGTGGCTACCAAAACACAGGGTTCGAGGGAGGTCAGTGAAACCGTTTGTGTGTAGTCTTAATGCACAATCTGTTCTAGGCAGGTCGTTATATTGATCTCTTTTAGACTTTGGCATTCACTATGCTCTCCTTTATTTGTTTTACTTTTTGAAAACATAATGGCTATGAAATGAAGCAGAGTACCAATATCTGACAAACAAAGAAGATGGATTTGGGATTTCTTTTTTAGTTTTTTTTGCTCCAGCACAAGTAATTACTTGCTGTAAAACTTTATCGCTTTAGAGGCAAAAGTCTCACCAGGAGTTCAACTAGTGATGGAGTCTGAAGTGGCTTAACCATAGCAATGTGCAAATTATTCACTAGCCTGTTGCACTGCATAAAGCTGCTAAATACCTGTAGAGCACTGAGTGTCATAAACATCACCAGCATTACTCAGCAAGAGGAAGCACGATGTTTAAAAACAAGTAAACTGTCCCCTTTCTGCCACCCCAGGAAACCTACAGAATAAACAAAAAACCTTGAGAACTGTACGAGCAACTGTTTTGTAAAGGAAAATGTGTATTGAGGTACAGTACAAGATACTCATCTCATGCACTGTGTGCCCCTCCGGCTATTTGAAGAGCACAACAACCCCCGTTATACCAGCCTGCTAATATTCAGTGCTGGCCTGTGGGGAAGTCTCACTCTTCTCCTCCACCTGGTAATTTCACTGTGTATCACCACTTCAGCCCCGCGTCACCACTCCTTAACAGCAAAGTCAGCTCCTCTCCCGTTAAGCTTTGAGCTTTTACATGAGATCTGCCTTTTGCAGTGATCCAAAGTAAAACCTGTTGGGAAGTTTCTGTTCTCTTGTTGTGGAGGGATCTGCTGAAAGCCAAACAAGTTCTCCAGTGTTCTCTGCATCTTCTGGTTTGATCAGCTCCGGGCGTGGGGTTATCTCCGTATGGGCCAAAACCAAATCCATCAATTTATTAGATTGAGGCTCCTGTCTGGCATCCATTATTAAATATCTTATGCATTAAAAAAAACCCCAAATCCAAAACTCTGTAAAACACAAAACTACAAATGTCTTTATTGAAAGAATACAATTAAGGTTGCAAAAAATATGTGTGGAAAATGCCACAGCAGATGTTGTTCATGCAACCTTATTTTAGCCAACACAGACGTGTGCCTTACGCTGCAGTTTTCATTCTCATGATGAGATGTTCCACTCTTTGGTGCAGGAGGATTAATATGACTAAAGGCCTTTTATAGTGGATACTTGGGAGGAGCGTGCGAGAGTGGCTTCGATCCACCCAGCTCTATTTTAGGCAGATAGTGCAGCAGTCCCCGTAGGCTCCTTGGGTATTCACTGGAAAGAGGTGGGTGTTTCTAGAGGAGGCTGTCCCCATCCCCCCCCAGGAGTTAAGGCATGTGTGTTGGGAAGGCTGGATCCTCCCTTCCGGTCTTCTCATTGTTTTTCTCAGTGTAAATAAAAGATCGCTTACTGTTTTTCTGTCCTCCTTTCTAACCCAACCTTCTGTTTCTTTTATGCTGTTGTGAAATAAAGCCTTTAAAGAGCACCGATGTCGCGGTCCACTAAGAAGGCAGCACCCACTGGCCTTGAAAGCCTCCTGCATCTCTCTCCTCTGCGTGGCACAGATGGGCGGTGCGTGACGGTCAGGTTTTGACCCGGTTCTCACAGCCTTTGGCGCAGGCGGCACGGCACGTCTCTCTATCGCTTCATCTCCAGCTGCCTTGCTCCCACCCGGCTCATTTCTCCCCAAAGATTTGTGGTGGGGGGGCAGGAGCACTGGCAGCTGCCGCGTGTTACAGGCGGTGGGCGAGAGCAGGTGATGGGCTGTAACTTCTCCGCGTGTTGAAACGGCTGAGGGAGGAGACCTGCACGTTGCAGGCAAAGCCGGCTTTGCAAAAGTCGTTAGAAAGCACTTTTCTCAGGAAAGCAAAGGGGTGGGAAAATCCCATCTCTCTTGCTATTAGAGGTTTGAAATGAAAAGCTAAAGCTCTGAGTGCTGGTCCAGGGCATAGGCAATACCTCCACCCAAATCCTAATGTCTTCCAAATGAGCCCAGATTTCAAGCAAGTGTCAGAAGACCTGACCAAGGAAATGAAATGTGAACGTGGCTCTGTGTTAACCCTGGAGTGTCTGCCAGAGGACCTACCTGAGAGTGGTTCAGGGACCTGCCCCAACTGCCTGAGGGCACTGCAGTGCCAGCACTGCCACTGCCAGGGGGAGCCCAGATCCCATGGTGCCAGCCTGGAGTTTGCAGCACAGCTGGGTTAGGAGCTGGGACAGGAGATGGCCTTAACAAAGACACGGGATGTGCTTTGGGAGGGAAGGGAGTGCACTGTCCCACGAAACACTTGCCCTCCCCACGCTCTGTTGCTGCTGGGAGTACAGTCCTGTTGTGGTCAGGGCCTTAGGAGGTGGAGCCCGGTATCCTAGGTCTGGCCAAGTTGTGGATTTACCCTGTGAGTTTGGGCAATCTTGTTCACCTCTCTACACTTTCCCCCAGCAGGGTCTGTCGTACCCATTTATACAATCCCAAGCCATAGCGCCCTAACGGGCTGGGAGAGCTGCTCCTACAGTGTTTGTATAGTGCCTGCTGCCATGAGTGTGTGCACCGCAGCTGGTGAAACTCATTGCCACCACTAGACATACCAAGCAGGCCTGACAGAAGTGGGGGAGGAGGAAGAGGGGGGACACTGAGCCTTCCTTGTTCTCTAGACATTGTTGTTTTGGCTTGTCAAGCCTCCCCATGAATGAATCTAATGACAGCTGAACCTTTGCATGAGCTGTATGAGCTGTAACTTCCTGGGGACACTCAGGTCACTTTGGGCTGCAGAAAGTGGGCTCTTGTTTTCCAGAGTAACTTCCTTCTCAGTCATTCAGCGGCTTCTGTTCTCCGGTGGAGCAGGGATAGGTGAAATAACACAACAGCAGTGTACAAGCAGCAGAGAAATCTAGAAGCAGCTTTGTCATGAAGGCCTGAATTGTGTCTTCCTGTTTCTTAACTGGGTCCTTGGTTTTAATGCAATTAGTGTAGTCTGAGATTACGCGAATTCATTCAGCTTCTTTGCCTTCAGGACTAAATTGGTTTCTCAGGGAGATCTGGAAATCCCTGCCCTAACCCATTACGGTGCAACACGATACGATGTGTATAAAGGAGAGCACAGCATCTGAGCTTAAGAGTGTAAGCTCAGCTGCATGAAAATATCTGCATGTCCAACTCCCACTGATGAGATGTCTAAGTACATTTGTTTTCTAGGCTGAGGTGATGGCATTTAGAGAGAAGGAATAGGGCAAAGAAAGCTTCCCTTTTTTTCCCCCAAAGGAATAAAAGCAGTTTCCATCAAGAAAATCAGAACAATTACCTGAGTTTATTAAATCGTGCTGCCTTTTCTGGTAATGGCTTATCTC
Source organism: Burhinus oedicnemus (assembly GCA_008921705.1). Classification (NCBI taxonomy): domain Eukaryota; kingdom Metazoa; phylum Chordata; class Aves; order Charadriiformes; family Burhinidae; genus Burhinus; species Burhinus oedicnemus. The sequence goes on from VFFE01005868.1 coordinate 353,415, forward strand.
CTCTCCCATATCTTCCAGCCTGCTGACCAGGCTCTCCAGCTGGCCTGCATCTCCCCTGGTGCATCACGGTCTGCATGTGCATGAGGGGAACGGCATGGTGTTGCTGCGTGGTTGGAGCTACGTAGTCTAGGCAAAGAGCATGGGTCATGGAAAGAGACTGAATAATCATGGGCCGCTCTGGTGATAAAGAAGGGAGGAAACTGGTTTAAAGCAAGAGTGAAGACCAAACAGTGTCTCGTTGCAGGAAAGCTGAAAGTTTATTTTGGATCAAAATGTCAAAACAATATCTGTCAGTCTTTCCAAATGGAAAACTTCAATTTTTAGTTCAGAACTGAACTGTTTCACTTTCTGGACGCCAGAATATCTTTGATGGATTTCTATGAAAATTGAAAAATGTCAGCCAAAAGCAGACACTTTAGGGTAAAACTCTGTTTTCCATTTAAAAAAGCAGCCTGAATAGGAGAACTGCGTGGTCGTTTCTTGGCATCACAGCATTTGTACAGCAGCACTGGAATGTGCATTCTGTGTATGAATGAAGAAATGTTCATTTTAAAAGGTTCCTTAAACTACCTCTTGAGACATGCAGGAGAAGGGGATGTGCCAGCATTGATCATTTTGTAAAATGCTAACTATAAAGATGGGGAGAGAATGGCTGCGGTTAGCTCTCATTGCATGGGTACTTACGCTTGTTTTACTGCTCTAGTAAAATTAAATGTACTTTTTTGTTATTCCCGTTAAGAAATACGGGAGATATTTTTCATGCATTCTTTTCATGAGGGACATAGGTGCCGATTTGCTGTAACAGAACATTTTCCTTGCAGTTCCTCTGTGGACATTGATTATTTATACCGCTTGTGCCTTAGTTGCCATACAAGGTTTCTGCCTTGAAAACCCCGATGGTTCCCTGAGGACAAGCGGCTGTCCCCCACTCCGGGACGCACAGCCTCAGTGGGGCACTGGCAGCTGGAGGCGTCCCCAGCCCTCCTGTTCCTGCTCCCCATGCGCCATGGCGGGTAGGACAGAAAGGGAGGATGCTGAGCCGCCAAGTGTGGTGTCTGCTCCCTGTCTCGTGGCCAGACAGCTCTTGGGGTGGTGGGCTGGAGAGGACAAGAGGGAATGGCTCTACCTCGCCTACATCTGCCCTCGCTGCCTGCTGACTTGCAAGGGAATCAAGTGGCTCCAGCTTTCCTTTTCCCACACCTTTCCTCCCAGTCCTGTGCAGAGGAGTGGGAAAGCACATTCCTTGGGTCTCCCCTGGATGGACCAGCAAGACCATAGCACAGTCAAGCCCCAAATAAGCAGTGAAGGAAGTGGGAAAGGCCAGGAACTCGGATACTCTGTCACAGCAGGTTCAGTTAAGGGTCTGTCTTGGGATATGTTTGTTTGTTTGGGTTTTTTAACTTCTTTTTTTGTTTTAAACTTTGATAAGGCTTTTGCTCTCACTGCTGTTCTTGGCCATCAGCCTGCACATGCATCTAAGCAAGAATAGACTCTTTTCTGTGCTTCATTTTTATTTTCCTTCAAAGGAAGTCAGACCTTTTTGCAGACACTTACTGTAGGAAAGCAAAAAATTTGGTGCAGACAGTTCATAATAACCATAACTCTTCCTACCTTCTTGGAGCTCTGCTGTACGCCCAGATGATACTAATTCACCCAAGCTATATTGCCTTTATGATAAAACTGTAGAGGCTGCTTTGGAGGGGAAAAAAATCCTCCTGTAACCTGCTTCACTGTGCTGGGACCAAACGATACGGAGACTGGTGGGAAAGGGAAGCCTCCCAGCCTCCCAGCCCCACGCTGCCTTTCAGCAGGCTCCTTGCGTGTTCCTATTTCTATCACAACCCATTGGCTCCATGCGCTCCTACCATGTGGAGTAGATGATGTATTTCTCTGCCGGTTGCCATGCCAATATGGAACAATAAACTTTGCTCCTCCTCTTTTTGAAAATAGATTCATAGTTTGGAACTATATATATATATATACACACACACACACACACACACGTATGTGCATTTATACTTTTACATATTTGGAAACAAGCAGTTGTTACTGATGGAAATTGCAGTGAGGACATTATCTGATTATTTTAGATTCTAGCCTGGGCACCTGTCTCACAGCACTATTTATCAAACCGTTTCTGGTTTGCAGGTCATCATGAGTTTGTTAAGAGTAGCCCAGAGTGTAATTGGTGGTGACCCATCTATGCAGTTTTAGACTTAATCTTTCTCATCTTGTTTTACAATGTTTCTGTCAACCTGTCTGTCATTTATATGTCCTTCATTTTGCTCAGTAGTTTAAACTGGAGATATGCTTCCTGTTTCTCTTCCAAAATGACTTCTAGAAAGGCAGAAGAAGCATTTCACAGGCTACACCTGGCTGTGCAAAGGGCAGCATAGTCATGATTATCAAGATAATTTATCAGTGGATAACTGAAACAGGAAAACTGTAATTAATCTCCCAGTCCTTGCAGTCAGAAGATATAACCTAAATAAATCTTGGACACGAAGCAAATTTGTTGCAAACAAGGAACAAAGGCAAAATACACATTTTTACTAGAAGTTGCTTACTCCAGAGCAACACATATGAGCAAAAGAGTGTGTGACATAGCCCATCATTCGATTTCATTAGCGATTGTCTTTTGGTCTGAGTAATACCAGTTGTTTTCTGTAGGCAACCGGAGTCATGTGTATTTAGTCTGTGATTCCAGTAATGTCACCCAGATGGGAACTTTCTAATGAAAGAATGGATGGGTTTGGAAGGGACTTGCCTACAGTTCTAAATAAAGATGGTCTTCATCGAGGTTTCCATAGTGAGTGCTGGAGTATATGTGGAAGAGGCTGGCAGGGTTGACAGCACGCTCCAAAAGCCAAATTCCCTCTTCCCATAAATAGTCAAAACTCCATTTACACCTGTGGGGAATGTGGTCTGTCATTACCCCAAATAGCGTTAACTGTTTTCACACCCTGTCTGACAGTATTAACTTTCCCCAGAGGTCTCCATTTGTTATCCCTGTCAGCGATGGCGTGATGACTGGAGCCAGTTAAAGGCCTTTTCTGGGGAGCTGGGTGTGATCAGGAGGGAGAAGGAATCCTTTACCCGAGATTTGCAAACTAGAAAAGCTCGATGGACTTTCACACTTGACATGAATTATACAGCAGGCCTCCTGGAGAGAAATACCACGGACACCCTGAGGAAAGCAAGCCGGGAGATACAGCTCTGGTTTGCGGGGGGAAGGAGAACACTGACTGGCCTTTTGAACAAGTGGTTGTTTGGATTCAGCGCTTGGTGAAGGTGATAAACACGCCCATCTGAGGCATATTGAAGGTAGCATCATTGGCTAAGCTCTGTCCAAAGGAACAGTAATACATTTTAAAAAAACACATGTTTTTTACCTTGTGTCTTCTTCTAAATCTTGCCTGTGTTGTTATCAGCGTAGCTAGGACAGGATGCGTGTGTTTGACAGGACAGTTTCTTCATCTACTTTATTATTCCTCTTGTATGCAGTTGCGATACTCATGTTGCTATTTATGCTTTTCTGAACAGCTCTGACATTTGCTTTTTTTAATCACATTAAAATGAAATAAATGCTAGGAACCAATGATTGTTGGTTGAGTAAGAAATAAGGGTGTCAGGTAATAGAAGAAATAGCAGAACACCCGTTTCAGTCTCAGAGTTACATGTTTCTATAACTAACAGCAAATATAAAAATTAAGTGGTGAAAAATATTTCCATGGTGGTGAATTCCCTATTAGAAGCATGCAAACGTTTCCAAAAGTCACCTTATTTCTGCATGCTATATCTCATCCGCAAGAAATAGCTTGAAGCTAAACTGCTAGGTGTACATTTCTAAACCAGGGAGCACACTTTTTTTTCTCTTAACAAAACTGAAGCTAATTCTGAGGTGGCTATTCTAAAATAAGGATGGAATTTAAAGAGAAAGAGTTAAGAACCTTATTTACGCACTTTTAATTAACCTGCTTACCATGACATGATTCCGCTCCAAAGTGCATCACATAGCTGTTGGTATTGCAGGGAAGTTACTCTGGGCTGATGCCCAACATGGAGTTGATCAGATCCTGGCCTTGGGATCATAGAATCATAGAATCATGGAATGGTTAGAGTTGGAAGGGACCTTAAAGGTCATCTAGTTCCAAGCCCCCTGCCCTGGGCAGGGACGCCTTCCACTAGACCAGGTTACTCAAAGCCCCATCCAGCCTGGCCCTGGATGGGAGCGGTGATTGTGTATCTTTCTAGAGTGCAAATGCCCAGCAATTTTTTTCTTCCATATATTAAACCAAAATGCAATAAAAAAGACAGGTAAACAGACAGCTGTTGGGGCGTCTGCAACAGACCCTCAGCAGCGGGGGTCCTACACACCTCTCGCCATTGGGAGGCTTTGGCTGTGTCTGTGGCAACCCGGCGTTGTGGCAACTTTGGGGTTGCACGAAACCTGCCTCTTAAACCTTCTGACCATTTCAAGGCTTGGAAGGCTGAGGACCCGGGAAGTACCCCCTGAGAAGTGAGTGCACGGTTGTTTCTGGTCTCCTCTCCTCCTGCACCTCAGCCAGTGTTTTTTGGGGGGAGGCGTGCAGCAATGCAGCTGCATCGGCAGGTGTAGCCTGTGCTTGGGGAGGTCATTGCTGGTGGGACTCGGTGACACTCCTGCAGCTCATTTCTGCCTTTGTTACAGCCTTGAGCTTTTTGTAGGTATTTGGGAGAAGAGCTCTTCTCAATTTAAATGGTTTGGCCAAAATAAGCTGGAGGAAGGAGGGTTTGTACGTGGAGATACTTCTCTCAACCGTGGCTCCAGGATAAAGGTGTGGCAGCACCACAGGGGATTTTGCTTTACAGTGTGTGACAGCATGCACAGTTTTAGGCACCCTGACTGGGCTCGGCATACCTGCCGTTTTACAGTGCATCTTAATCCCAACATTCTGGTTTTCACAAAAATCCCTGAATCCCTCTCTTCTCTTGAAACAAGTCCAGGTGTCTTTTGAGTTCCTGTACAGCCTTTGTTTCAGCTGCCTCTCCTGGTAACTTGTTCCACATGTTTATTACCCTTCAGCTGAAGCAGTTCTGCCTGACAACTTCCCTGTTTACTCCCAGTTGTTTTATTTGAACTGTTTGCAGCCTGTTTTGACATCCTTTCCCTTCCTTCCCCCTGCTCCTCCACCTGAGCTTGGTAGAGGTTACCTTGATCACCCCCTTTCATGATTTGGAAAATCTTCTACTAGGTAACATCAAAGTAGTCTCTTTTCCAATGAGAGTAAACATAACATGCCCTCACTTCACTCACCTAATAATTTAGGGCCCGGTAAGAGCCAAGATCTGGTTTCACTTTTTGTTGCCCTGCTCTTGCACCCTCTGAGGCAATAATATTCTCGCTGTGATATAGTGACTAATACACAGCATCTGTTAAGCCTTCATCTCCAGAACAGGCCATTGATTTCTAGTTGTTATTGCTGTATCTCTACTAACACAAGTTTATATCCTATTTCTCTTTTTTTTTTTTTCCTTTTCTCTGATGTTCTGCCATATATTGGTGGCTTTAATTATGTTTTTTTCCACTACAACCCTTAAAATCCCTTGCCTCTACAAAGTGTCATGTCATTGTGGTACTTAGCATATACAGCTTTGCCTGATTCCTTTCTCAGGGATTAATTTATTTTGTGCTTTTTGTGTTGAGCTACATTTGCTGAGTGAACCAAATTCTTCTGCATTGACCGTGCTCAGCCTAGTTTTATTTCCTAACATGAGAGCTAGAACACCATGTGAAGATAGTCTTTTCAGTGTTTCTGTATTAACAGAAGTACAAGTACAAACGTGGTACTGTGAACCAAAAGCGACTCTAAAGGCCGTTATTCATTGCTGCCATAATGTAAGAGCCCTAATCAAACGTAGCATAGGTCATGAGGACGTTTTTGTCTGGAAGATGCTGACACAGAAACAGTGTTTGGGGCAAGTGGGATGGGATGACCCTTGTAAATCTGACCCCTCCACTCAGTACCCTTTTCCCAGTATAAAGTTCCCACCCAATATCTGATTTTATCTCTTGCTCCACAGCCACCGTTCCATCCTTTTACTTTGCAATCCATAACTTTCTGTTTGTCTCCATTAGTCATCTCTGATGCTGGACCTTGTCAAAACTTTGTTTGAAAAATCTAACCTCACTGTGCTATACAGCATCTGTCATGTTTTTCTTATCTGCCATGGCAGCATTATCTTCAAAAATATCCAGCAGGTTAGTTAAGCATGACCTCCTGTGCCTAAATGTATGCTGGCTGTCCTTAATCAAACTGTCTTTCCAGGTGTTCTCATGTCACATCCCTTAAAGGCTTCCTGTACCAGATGTTAATCCTACTGCTCTGTAGTTTCCTGGTTTGGCTCTTGACCTCTTTTGGGGGTAGGGGAAAGAAGCCAGAGTGCCACTTTTAGCTTTAAAAATTTCTTCCAGACTAAGGGTACTTTAGTACAGTATCTTCCTTACTCCCTCTGTTACCACTGTTCTTGCTCAGTCTCATTAATGGGGGCTTACCATTAACGGGCACTTAGACCATCTTCACCTTTCCAAACCATCTGGTATTTCAGAGGCATGACAAATTTTTATAACTGAGAGGATACATTGGTGCTTTGCCAGAAAACCAAAGGCCAAACCTGGTGTACTCAAAATGGAGTAATGTTGTAGCTGCCCTTATTTATTAAAGGGGAAAAAGCTTGAAGAAATAGCTTAGACCTCCTGCACCAAGATAGAGTGCCTTGGGTTTTCTTCAAAGAGATGTGTTGGTGGATGGCTCGTTTCTTTGAATTGCAGTAGTTACGATGGTAGGAACAGTGTTGGTACCTCTTTTTTTTGGCCTTCGAGAAACAACCTGCTGTGCAGCAACTGTATTTCTTCTTGATGAAGAGGGTAAGCTGTCCTGTATGTGATGAGTCTTCCCTCTTCTGTATGCCAGATTGGAGATATTTTTTTTCTATTCCATTTCCTACTCCTCTCTTCTTATGTGCTAATGATCTATAATCTATGAAAGGTATTTTTTTCACACTGGTTGAGTTTTAGGCTGGTGGCCTGTATGGAGGAATTGAACCAAAGATCAGCTGCATGGGTCTCCATTCCCCTTTTTCAGTGAGTAAAAGATTCACATTTCTTAGCTTACCGCTGTGGGTGAGACATCAGTGCCAAGAAAGATAATTAGCGTGAGTAGGTGTGGAGGGGCCTTGTTCTTCCTTGTGGCTCTACAGAAACAGAGTAAGAATGAAAGAATAAAGTGGCAGATAGATTATCTCATATTGTAATAGAAAATATTGAAAATCTGCATTATGAAATGTGTAAGTAAAGGCAAATATCATTCTTCACTGTGTGAATTCCCAAATTCATGGCTCTTTTTGAAATATTACATTAAAATGGTCCCATTTTAGCTCCATTAGAAATGATAGCATACTCCTGTGTTTCTGTGCTAAACGCTATATTCTTAAAGAGGCCATGATAATATTTAACTAAACCACTTTTTGGGTTTGTTGAATACCCAGAGCAAAAGCATTGCATGCCTTTACAGATCTGAGTAACTGGAATTACCTTTATGGAGTGTCCTTATTTGCTTTTTAATTAACCTCCATACCCTTAATGTTGTGATAATTAAGGGGTATTCTTTATGATCTCAGATCAGCAGAGCACATACTGCCATCAAGTACAGGAGATCTTCTCTGGATAAGAGGATTTGTTGAATCAAGGCCAAACAGCAGACTCTTCCTTTTCGGTCCGTGGGTCAGTATGATAAATGGGATTTAATCTTTGTCCATGCAAGAGCAAAAGCACACAGATAACTTTATATATACAGGTGATGGGAGTCTTGCTGTGGATTTCACTGCATGAGCAGGGGCAGTTTGTAGCATTTAAAGAAAAGCAGGTACGTAAGGGTTTGACTCACTGGTGCCGTAGGATGAACTTGGCCTTGAATAAACCAAGTCTTGCTCTCTTCCCCTCAGTTCCCATTCACTGCTGCTTCTGTTAGAAAGCTGCCAATATTCCTAAAAGTTTGGGAGGATTGTGCCTCCAGCTCAGGCTCTTCAGAGCCCAAAGAGCGGCTGAAATGCCTAGGAGATTCCCAAATGGTGCTGACATTTTGCTCCCTAATACCTAGGTAGTAACTGCAGAGTTTTATGTGTTTCTCTTACAGAGTCTTTACAGACCTTTTTTTTTCCCTCAGATTTTGCATTTCTTTTTTTCATATACAATCTCCTTTAGAGATATGCCAAAACAAAAAAAAAAAAAAAAAAAAAAAAAAAAAAAAAAAAAGAAAAAAAAGGCAGAAGCATGAATATGCAACTGAGAAAACTCTTTCAACAAATATTATTACCACAAACCTGCATACCAGTCTGGTTTCGTTACTATAGCAGCAGCACTAGTGAGGTATGTTCTCAGGCTGTGAGACCATAAATCAAGTGCAAACTCTCTAGTTGTGTCCGGTAGGATCTTGTCCCGTTCTTCAATATTCCTCTACCTGTGGTTGCTGTGTAGTTCTGGTTTGGACAGTGGAACATCTGAAGCATAATTTGTCAAGGAAATCACTTTATTCTCCAGCCACAAGCCAGAAATGCCGGATTTTATGTTTCCATCAGCTGAGAATACATTTTCTCTTGCGAGTCAGCTTCATTCTGGTTGCTTAATAGGTATTAGTAAGTGTGGAGGCCTGAAAACATCCAACTAATTCTTTTTAAAAATTAACAGAATATAAAATTATATTCAAATTTTGTTTGAAAATAGTCCAGAAGAATGTGGATTGCCTCATCATTGTTACGCAAATAACTGGGCAAGCAGGCTGCTTAGTTTTGTTAGAGGAACAAATGTGGAGTGAAATGACTGGCAAGACACAAATAATTGGTTTGGCCAGTGGCCTGATTTGGCTGGTTGGTCAGTTTGTCTGTCTTTGTTTCTTTCTCCAACAAAAACAAGTGAGCTTCCCAGTTCATCTTTCATTTTCAGTAGAGGAAGTCTAGCCAGTCAGTTTTCTTCCTTGATTGATCAAAAGCTCCAGAAACAGAAATGCAACCAAACCATGTGCACGACTTGAAGGAAGGCTGTCAAATTATTTTTATTAAATTGATTAATTGCAGGAAATTCCACTTTCTGACTGACATGCTGCACTACGGATGCTCTTCAGAGAAAGGGATTGTTCTTTCAAGAAACCTACCATGTGTTGGGTTTCTATGGGCCTATTTTCTACAGTGTTGATCTTTGCATCTGTAGTCTTTTTGTTTTGCCTTTCTTTTTAATGCAGGGGAAAAATATAAGTGAGTAGAAATTTTTGTTTACATAGCTCTCAGATTTCTTTGACTCATATCTATTTTAATGTGATAAAATGCCAGTGGAGTGAACCTAGTCTGTGCAGTCTTTTGCTGATAGGCATGCCATCTATGCTGCCAAGACTTGCACATGTAACTTCCACTGGAGAAATGGAAAGCTGAGCATGACTAGAGATGACAAACTAAGAACGTGGTACGGACAAGAACATGCCACTCAGAAAATATGCAGAATGAGCTGCAGAGTAATGGAGAAAACCCTCTGTTCCCGAGAATAAAGGAGAAAAACCTCCTTTTCCAGTCCTCCCATCTTCATTTGCTTTGATCTTGGGTGACTATTGAGGAGTCAGTAGATGTAAATGTGTTTTTTTCTGGCTGGCTACATTTTATTAAAGCCACTGGTGAAAATAGTTGCTGGTGGACAGTTTGGTTTTGCATACAGAGCAGAGTAGTCTGCACACTAAATACAAGGCTGCTGTAGGTGGTCTGGTGACTTAACTGCATACTGCTCTTGCTCGCTCTCTCTTGCTCTCCCCATCCCCTCTTTTTTCATTGCACTACAAATGCTTTTAATGAGACTCCCTCCTTGCATATTCCCTTGCCCGCTTCTGTAGTGGACAGCATTAATCCGAGATGAGCTCGGAGCAGGTAGCAACTGGACAGCGAGAGCACAGTCTTCAATGAATATGAGATCATTCTTTCTGCAGAAATGGTTCACCTGGTTTCCATGCATCCAAACAGCTAAAATTTCAGTATGATCTCATACGTTGTTTCCCCTGGGCAGCTTACAGATGGCTTATCTTCCCCTGTGCTTTGGCTTTAAACCCCATACCTGTTTACTTCTGCTGCACTGTATTGTTGTTTTACCTATCTACCTTTAATATACCACCCAGGTTTTATTTTCAAGCTGATCTCCTTTGTGTCTTTGGCTTTACTGTGGATTCAAATGGACTTGCCTACACACCCAAAGGCATCCTTTTTTCTGCACGCTTTCCTTTTTTCAGTAAATGCTTTATTTAAACATATGATGAGTTTAGTCTTTTTAGCCGCGTAGTTGTTCTCATCACTTGTGCTGAAAGTTATCTGTTACGTATGATTTTGTGAGGAGACTAAAAGTTTGTACTTTTTACTATGTTTGTTGTCGTTACTGCTTTTGAGTATGGTCCAAGATTTGTGCGGTGGGATGTGCATCTATGCATGTGAGATACTTTTATCACACGTGTTTATGATTACCTAGGAATACATTCCTAGGTTTCTGCACCAGTGGAATAAATTGCATTTAGTTTGCAGTTCTGACCTCCTCACCTGCACTCTGCTCGCTATAATCTTACTCTGCAGGAATTGCTTTGAACACCTCAATTCAATAAGGCTGTTTTTATACAACACACTATTTTCTAATAAAAATAACCTGCTATAAAAATACTTTTCTTTTTTCCCCTCTGCCATCTCTTGCAGCCTCCACTGAGTCACAGCAAGAAATGAATATTATGCTGATCTAAAACGTAAGCACTACAGGCTTAGGACTGTATATATTAAGAACAGATTATCTCATGAATCAGCTACACTAGAACAGAAGATGTTTCACCAAGGTCCTTGAAAGCTTTCTTTTACAACTGGCAGGAGTAATGAAAAGTGATCACACCTTAGAAATAAAAGAATTATGTGGTTCAAGACGGAGGATAGAAATGATTTATCCTATTAGGGAAAAGGAAACTAAGGCAAAGCAGAAGGCGGAGCGGGAGGCAAGGAGATGAGCCAGGTTGTCTCTCTGCTTTTCTGTTCCCTTTGTTCCCTTCATTGCCACAAGGAGAACGGCAGAATTGCTGTTCAGGGCCCTGCTCAAACTATCTCACTTCTATGAGAATCCCCATGTGAGGCACCTACATCTTTTATTTTCTAGAACTTTATGCTTTTCCTCCTAATTATCTGTTAGGGATCCAATCCAAGAAGTTTGAGTATAGTTCAATTGCATCTAGTAAAAGATAACTTGTGCAAATGGTTGCTTCAGAAATCTTCTTCTATTTTTAATCTGCATATGAAAACATTTGGTTACAAGCTCATGTTGGAATGGTGTGTGTAGATATTGTCACCCAGACATCAGCAGGAAAACAGTGCATTGCGTCGTCTGTCTATATATGCGTTCCATTTTGAACACTCGCCAGTTTTCTATACTTGAGCTAACTACTCTGTTGAGCTCAATTAAAGTCTTACAATATATGATATTTTAAAATGGTGATCGCTGGCATGCACAGCAGATGTTTTGGGAACATGTTTTCAAGCAGAGATAGCAGCTGACGGTGACTGTTTTGGTGCAATAAAGTAGTAAGCGCTGGACAGGAGGTCTCTCATCTCGCCTCCTCCTCCCGTATTTAGTTTGATGGTGCAGAAACTCAACAGTGAAGACACACCTGTGTGTCAAGAGACGGTCTTCTAGTATCTGCACAGCCCAAAAGGGTACGACAATTTGTTTCCAAAATGCAGAGGGAGGAGTTAGAGCAGGGCTTTGCTTGCTGCAGCGCTGGAGAACAGTGGGACATGCCCTGAGCAGACCCAGCAAGGAAGGAGAAAAAGCTAAGAAGGCACCATGTGTTTGTTTACACCCAGTCTAGGTGAACTTAGATCCTCCTAACTTGTGAGCCAGCTCTGCTGTAAGATCTGAAACGTGATTTGACTAAGAGTAAGTCTGATTACCCTGACTTTGTAATTAAGTCAGACTTAGTCTGCCTCTGACTAAGAGTAACTGCATCAAAAATGAAGCAATGGGTCTGTGCGCAGGGCTGGTTCCAGGGGACCCATGTGCCTCTGCCGGTTCATGTTTGTTCCAAAAACAGCACCGGGGGAACTTTGTACTGGCAGGCTTTATGTGGGACCAAGTGTCGTCCGTCCTCCCACAGCTGGCGTGAGGCCAGCATAAACTCTGTATCATGTGCTCTAGCTAATTCATCTTAAATGTGATTATGTGCCCTGGGCTGATCCAGATCAAATGTGTACTGAGAGCAAAGAGCCAGGATTAATGATCTTGGAGGCGTGACCTGAATTCAGCTACGGAAGAGAAAGCTGTGATACAGTCTGCTTGCTCCGACAGAGCTGCTCAGCGCCTCCTTCCTCGGGGAGCAGGGCTGGAAGCAGGAAAGAACCAGATCACTCATGGGAAAGGTTTTTCATGGTGGTGGTGTCATTTTGTTCCTCTCCAAAGGCACCTGTGTTTATTCTCCTCCTTGGAACTATTTAACCGCACATGTGGCAGGTGACACAGGAGTTAGGAGATCCCTCTGTAAAATATCAGCTTCTGTTTTGCTGTAGTCTCTCCAGATCTGATGTCTTAAGTTGGACCTTTCCGTTGCAAGGATTAGACCCAAGGCTCTCTTAAATTCTTAATTTAATTCTTAATTTAAAAGACTCTTGTCGAACAGAAGCGACACGTGTTTCTTTCTTTTTTTCCTTGACTTGAGGTGGTGGGCAGGGCTGCTGGATGTGTTCCCGGCACATCTCTGCACTGGAATGCAGCGGTTTCTTCCTGAACCTCCTGCCCCCCAACCTGTGGTGATCGCTGTCTGAAAGCCCCGTCAGCACTGCTCTTGCCTGCCCAGCCACGTGCGTCACATTTGTCACGGGTGCTAGTGATGGATAAGTCTTTGGGTGGGAGACATGGCTTTTCCTGGCAGGTCGCTGGCAGGAGGGCAGGAGGAGGAGGATTTGTAGGTCTGATCCCCATAACCCACAGGACCTTCTGACTGCAGAGCCATTGCAAGATATGGGAGTTAATGACAAGCGTTCTGCTGGGGAAAGGAGAAGCTCTAGTGTTTTTGCTAGCGTTGCAAGGACTACAGCAATAGAGAGCATAGGGTGATGGTCTCCTATCACCTTACAATCCAAATACAACTGCCCAAATGTCAACATTGTAAATGGAAGCTCAGATGGTGGCTGGCTGAAGAGAAGCCACGGTTGCTTGAGGTTATTGTGGAAACCCGGAGGTAGTTTTGCAGAGAGGCCTGCTTGCTCCACAAAGGTACCTATTTTGGAAACATGGGGTTGTGCTTCACCAACCTACTTGTCCACCAGCCTGACCCTCATGCCAAAAGCCCCTGATCACCTTTGGCTCCTCCTGTTCTCATGTCCCAAACCATCTGCAGCAGAAGCTTTGGCCAGGCTCCCGTCTTCCACCCAGAACTTAGCCATCTCCATAAAACCTACTTGTATTCTTCCACAGCGGTGCTTCTTTATTCTCCCCCTCTATAACCACATTGCCATCCACTTTGAATGGCTCCCTCTGTTTCACCACTTCATGCTCAAGCCCCCTTATCCCCTTACTGGTTTACTCCTGTGTGCATGCTTCTCTTCCACACTGTCCTCTGACTTATTTGCTCCACCAGCGCAGCTAACCTTGCCTGCAGATTTTTCATTTTTTTCACGAAACATACTTTAGATGTGAAATCTGCAGTTGATCTGTAAGTAAAGTCTTTTTCTGGCCCTGAAGATGCTCCTTAACCCTGTTTTCTGCATAGAATTACACAGCTGAGAGGCACTGGATGAGAGGAGTCAGCACTTCATAATAATATTTCAGATCTACAAATTGGAAGCATTTGCTTACATCTTTCTTACCATACCTTTGCATATTACTTTGGCAGACAGTGATGAAATACTTAGATCACCAACTCCCCCAGGCAGTGTGCAGGTCCTCCTATCTGTTTTTTACCTGGCACTGATGCTGTTATCACATGAGCTTCTCATGATGGTAATTGGACCCGAAAATGGAGGGGTTTTTTTTTCCCCATGTAAAGTTTGTGAGGTTTTGTTGAAGTATTTTCCCTAACACCCAAATATTTTGCTTTTGAAACACTGCCAGTGCACTTTGTGAGTTTTATAGTTAACAGATGCTTCAGGCTTCAACTCTTCTCTTTAGCCTGGTCAGACCAATGTCTCTCCTACGGTAAAGGGTCACAGCCCATCCCAGACAGGTACCTAATGCGGGGTTGTGAGGGATGCAGGACATGACTCCGGGGGTGAGAGCATAAGCAACACATGGAAATAGTTGCCCAGGTTCACTACAGCAGCATTTAACACCTGTACTCTATGGGATTTAGCGCACTGAGGTTTTTCAATAGAAAACAGAAGTTTAGTAGAAAGTATTCCTTAAGCAGAAATCCAGTTTTCTGCAGAGTTGTTTTCCAGAGGAAAAATTTCTGTCAGTTCTCATAATAATAATAATGATAATAACAACAACAACAATAATAATAATAGCTGAACCCTGATCTGCTGCTGTATTTTAAACCTCCAGGATCTTTGGAACCGTGTTGAATGAAGGCTGTACATAGCTGTGCAGTGTTGAAGGCTCTGCACCTCTGACTGTAGGTAGTGGGGATGCAAAGGTATCTTTGGAGAAAATCAAGAGGGTCAAAGTATCTGTGTAATTAGCAACAAAATCAAAGGAGGTTTGGAAATTCATTCCATCGTCATATTTCAAACCCGTTTTTAAAGTGACCTGGGAAACACCATCTCACAATGTTGGAGGCTGCTGGCACAAACCACCTGAAGGATGAGAGATGGTTTAGTTTTTGCAAATTTATATTAAAAAAATGCTGAAAATATCTGTGTGTGCAACTGCCAGTGGGCAAATTTAAAGTAGTGGATTGCTCTTCAGTATTAATCATGTTAATTTATGACTAGATGTGACTCATTTGATTACTTACGAAAATCAAAGCCGAGTGATTTACTTTACTGTATGTAGGAAGAGGGCAAGTGTGTGTATGTGCATGTGTGTGCGTGTGCATGCGTTATCAAAAGAGGGAGTTACCTTACCAATCACACTCCTTTGCTGCCTTTTCATCCTTGCAACCCATGAAACAAGAATTAATGCAAAATCAGTTTTCGGTGCTTTTAATTTTTTATTTATTTATTTTTCATTAAGGACTGCCTGTCCCAGCAGTTTGCTTCATTTTTTCCTGGGGATTTCTCAACTCAAGATGTCTGACGGAACACCAGGAGGTTTCACATTCAGCATTTTGATGGTTTCCCATGTTCTGTTCTTTATTTTTGGAAATTATCACAAGAATAGCTTGAACCAGTTTGACCTGTTTGTACATCTCATAGCACAATGGGGCTCTAATTGAGGCATCTCACATTACTGAGCTGATGCCATTATTATTTAAAAGCAAGTAGGTACCTATTAGGAATATTTATTCCCCGTCTTCTATCAAGAAAGCAATTTTCTAAAGAGAGTCGTGTTTTTGTCTTATTTAGGGTATCGATTACCTACTGCTTTGAAATAAAAGGAGATTTATATGCTCTGCTGATAGATAACCTGTGAAGGACTGTTAAGGTAAGATTGAGCCCCTAGGCTGGGAGCCAAGAAGAGAGAGGATGTTTCGCAGCTTGGCTCTACCTTTCTCACATGATTCATCGGATGCTATTTAAATCCCTTTGTACCTCTGTGCAGTTCTCGATTTCACAAGAAAGTTGTAATCGTTATAATTGTCGAAGCTGAGCTCCCTGGCTCATGGGGCCCGCAGAATGCATGCCATGATACAGAGACAACGTGCAGACAGCTCTTCCTCTCTGCTGTCGGCCCCAGATACTGAGAAGTCATGCCCAAGTCACCTGAGATTTGTTTAACTTTTTTTTATGTTTGTTTGGTTTTTTAAATCTGGAGACATTTTGAAGTGTTTCAAGTCTTTTTTATTAATCTACAGTGAGATTAGCTAGGAAAATTCTTAGTTTTAAATCAAAACAGGGCCTCTTGCAATCAGGTGATGCCAAGACCTGAGGCTTCCAGCAGAGCTAAAGTGGTGAGGGTGGATGTACAGTAGTATGCAGTTCTGCAGATGGGCTCTTCCTGGGAAGCGAATTGTGGAGCTGCAGGAGGAGCGGTGAAGGAACTTGCATGTTCCATAGTGGCAGCACTAGTTTCCTAAAGCTCCCCTCAAGACGAAAAAGGGCTTTTGATAAATGGGAGACATTGGGGGAATCTGTAGGCAGCAAAAAAAAAACAAAAAGAAAAGAAAAAAAGAAAAAAGAGCAGTTTAAAAAAAAGGCGGAGGAGTGAATCTTCATGCTTTCAGACAGATGCAGAATTAAGGGCATGAGAGGATGCTGAAGAATTTAACATTCCTATCAGTGTGTGAGTAGGTGTGTTTTGCACTGCTTATATTGAGTGAATCTGAAGGAAGCACTGAGTAACATGTTCCTGGTAGTAGTATTTGCAGGGATGGAGGTGAAGGAGCGCTGTCTCTCAAGCTGTTCTTGAAGTAGTAACACCATACTTTGTGTTGGTGTGAGCAGCTCCAAGTGCAGGCTGTGTGTTCTCCACACCCCCAGAAATACCTACTTGGTGCTGCTTACAGATCACCTATACTGAAAAGACTGGTTCCCTAGCTAGTGGCATGTACAGTCAAGATCTGGTCCTACCTATTTTTCGGTTGGTTGTTTATTGTACACATTGACTTTGACTCAGTGGAAGATGGGAGCAGAGCTTCTAAGAACAGCGTAATTCACAGATCAGTCTCAAAGCAGAGGACAGTGACTATAATGGGGTGGCAAGAGGGGCATAAGAAACACAGAGGGGCGGATTTTCTGCTGCTGTATGTTTTCGTAGCCCCACTGACCTCAGCTGATCATTGACACCCAGCTGGGGCGCTGGCGTGAGCGTTTTGGGCACCACAGCATGAGGGCAAAGGCCCCGTCCGACGGGCTCCCCGCTGTCCTCATGCAGCCTGACCGGTGGCATGCTCCTGCTCCTGGGGGGCAAAAAGCTGAAAACTTCAAAAGCTGAAAGCTTCCACGAGTGACCTTTTCTCCAGGCTACTCCAAACTTCATGTTTCCCCCATGTGCAGTGAGATGCCTTGCCCAAATTGCCAGTGCCGGCACGTGAGGAGAGGGCTGCCGCCCCTGGAGCAACCTGCTGAGCATCTGCCCCACAGCTGGCGCCTGCAAACTTGAAGCCACCATGTGCTAAAAAACCCCATTTGGATTATAAAGCCCGCAGGGCGGCAGAGCCCCAGCAGGAGAGCATCCCGTCTTGTGGCAGCATCCACAGGGACCATTTCCCATCCGAAAATTAGTTTTAGGAAATTTAAGTGGTTGCTTTTTTTTTTTTCCCCTCTCTTTGCCAGAACAAGTGTTGCAGTGAGGTAGTGATGGGGTGGGAGGTGGTGCAGTAACCCCGACCTTGGTGCTTGCCAGTGGTTCACTGCCGTAAACTTGTGCCTGGCGTCTGCTGTGTGTTGCATCTTCGCTAGGGAAATCACCTATGGGGGATTATTGGGTCTGCACAAACCCAGTCGGAGGTCTGGGAGTGATGTGTATTTAAAATGAGATAAATGAGGATGTCGCTTGAGTTCAGCCTTTTCCAGAGTTGTCGGAGATTAATGATTTATTTCAAATTCCTAACATAGTTCTCAGTCTCAGATTCTGGCAGCATCTGTTAATCCTCCCGGCTGTACGAAAATCTGGAAAATAGGAATCCTAAAGTTTCAAAAGGCAGAACATAAATTAAGATCTCCTCAAGACAGTTTTCCAAACATTTTTTTTTTCTAAATTGAGATTTTAAAATTACTCTCATTGCTGCTTGAAGTGTAAGTCATAGTTTTTGGATTGCCTGGGGCAGGCAACGCTGCATAGTCTATGTGTTTTGAAATTTCCAGTCGTTTGCTATGTGTATGCATGATTGTATTAATTGGATTATATTCTGAGTGTGTAGATACTGCGCTATATTTATGGAAAACTAATCTAACAAACACTAATCCTCAGAATACACCAATAGAGAAAAAAGTGGTACATTATATGCAACTGATAAGACAGATTTAAGTGATTTGCCCCCGAAGTGGTAGTAGAGATGGGACTTGAACTGTTACTATTATCGTTCTTCAAAACCTCTTTCCAGTTGGGATTTATCTTTCTCATCCATGCCTCTTATTATGATCTGAAACTCCCATTTGTTTTAATTTCCTTCTTTTTCCTGTCTTTGCGCATCTCCTTTTGAAAAAGCTGTCATAATCTGTTGAGTGAAAACTCAGTTTTGCATAATAATGCTGAGATGTGATTGTTCTCACAAGTTTTGTAATGGGTTTCGCCAGACTGCAGGGTGATTCTTGGCTGGGCTGATCAGGTTTCACATTTGCTTTTCCACTCATCGCACATATACACTGGATTTTTAAATATATTTTGCAACGTGTAAGTGACCCCTGGCCTGCAAGGACGTGTTGCCGTGTTTGCACCCAGCAGAGCTACAATTTCCACAATTTGTGTCGCACCACCGTTTTCTGATTCATAACAAGCAGTCGCTGCTTTGTTGGGCATGTCTTTGGCGGGGATGGGATGGGGAAGGCTAGAAAGGAAACCACGCTGCAAACAGCTCAGGCATTGCAAGCCTGCGTGTTTGCCAACAGAGCTTTGCTGGTTTTATGGTATAGGTTTGGATCGTATCTTGTCGGATACGGTCTGTGTTTCCTGCACGTGGCGATGCAAAGAGGAGCTGCTGAAAGAGGGCTGCAGGGTGGCCTTCACTCATCGGAGGAGCAGCGTTGTACCCCTCCTGCGAACGGGCTGCACCCTCCTCCTGCAGAGCTCACCTGGCAGAAGACACAAAATGGCCAAATGATTTCTTTCGGCCAGGTTTTATGTTGTCAGTACCAGTGGGGCAACAGGCACTAGGCTGGGATTCAGGAGCGCCGGGAAACTCTTTCTGCCACTGGCTTCCCTTTTGCTGTGTTTGATTTCCTTTCTAGAACTGTCGTAGCCTTCAAATGGGGATAAGCCTCACAGGAGTAAGCCTCATAGATATACTGAAGATGCTTAATTACTTTAGGTTTGAGAAGCAGATGAAACAGGTCAAACAACCTGCAAAAGTAATTTTTTTCTCCAAATTTTACAGCTCTATGCTCTCCTAAAACTCCTCACCTAGCGACCAGGTAAGTTTGGAGACGAAAGCAGCTCCTGTGCAGTGGAAGTATTTCCTCTGCCGCAATTGTGGCAGCTCGTCTTGAGTTCCTAATTCCTCGAGCCTTGACCCACACTAGTCACAAAAAGAAACTGTCTGAGGATGAAAATGCTTTTCTTTTTTTAAAAATATAATTTGAATTGTGTTTTTACTTAAAGGACGTTTGCCCTTTTTACATCCAGCGGGTTCGTTATATGATTCTGTAGAGCAATTCTGTCCTTTCAGTTAGGATGACCTTTATTTTATATTTAAATGCAACAGCAAAACAAGGAGAAAAAAGAAGTAATGTGAATTCTTCTCCAGAGCTCCTTCACTGGCTTGCTCTCTGCACATGAATGCAAAATGGCAGCTGCCACTGCAGCGCAGTCGAGATTTCCCATTTAAAAATTCAGTGCTTACAAAAGAAGCCCTCACAGCCATAAGCTACAAAACCCAACATCTGATAAATGGAAAAGGACAAAATCAGGTCATGGAGGCAGTGCGTATCTTTTGCCCTGGTATCGCATCTTTCATCCATGGATCTAGAGTCACCGTACAGGCATCATCCTACCTCCCGAGTGAAGTGGGAAGGGGCAGAGAGGACCTTGGATCCCAGGGGGATGAGGCAGCCATGTGTTTGTATACAGCACCATTTTTTAAGAGGGGAGGTAAAGAACTTCAGGCCTGGCTGAAGCTGCAAGTGGCATTTCTTTAGGCACAGGTAATTAACTGAACTGGAATTAATGCTCCTGTGTGCTACAAAAAGCGCCCCTAGGATTTTAATCAAGGCTATTAGCATATTGGTAAAGCAATGCTGAATTCTGCACCCCCCCTTATGCGGCAGTCTCAGTCGATTATGAATTCACCGAGAGCCTTCATTTTTCTTCAACTGCACCTCCAAAAGCACCACGTGATAGAAACCTTCCACCCGTTCCCAGCACTCTGGAGGAGTGCCCCAGCAGACGGGGGTCTCTGTCCGCGGGGCAATGTGGAGGGGCGCCTTCCAGCACAGGAGCCACCCGGGCTGGCTCAGCCCTGCCCACCCCGGCCACCCTGGACTGGCAGCCCCGGGCGAGCAGCGGGGGCAGGTGGGGAGCCGGGCTTTTTGTCTCCCTGCGGGTTTATGTCGTGCAGAATCATAGAATGGTTAGAGTTGGAAGGGACCTTAAAGATCACCTAGGAAGGTAAGGTGTGTTTGCGTTTGTGCAGTGTCACTTTGCAAAGAGCCCTCATGGGTGAGTTGCTGGTTGCCCAAAAACGGGCTGGAAGGAGAGTGTCGCTGCTACCAGCAAAAACTAATGGCTGCCTTCCCCACTGGCTCCACTCCCTACTCATTTCAGAGGATTTTTGGCCCATTCCTGTGTGGCTTCTGATAGCCAGTGAAGTCCCAGCACCATAAGCCAGGAGTTACGGTGTTAGGCATATTTTGCATTCTAAGTTAGTGCCAGTGATTGGCAGTTTCTGATTTTGGCTATTTTACCATTCAGCCTGAAGTGTTAAGGTATTGTCCAAAATGAAATTTGAACACACACACACACACACACACACACACGCAAGGTGAATTTTGCACCAATTTTCCATCGTGTATCTGAGTCATTGGTGCACACGGGCTCTTTGATTTTTATTGATAGTCAGAGCAGAGGTCTGCTGATTGGGGTTAGGAAAATTTGTACCTGCTGAAGGAGACTGCCCAATTCAAAATGGAAGTACCCCTAGGTTATTTTTCGGGCTTAGAAGACTTTCTGAAGAACAAGCCATGGTGACGCCAGTTCCCTTTGTGTCGTATCTTTTGTGTGGTCTTTTACTAAAAGAGCCTCATCTGTGTGACAGGGTAGGATGGCACCCACAGGCTTTCCTGCCAGCCAAAGACTGGTATCAGCCCTGGGAAGTCAGGAAACTGGCCTGGACTGAATATCATTAAAAGCTTTTAGAAGAAAGTCGGTTAATTCCTTTTGTCTCTGAAACTCCCATTAATCTCTGCTCAGATTCTCTCCAGTTCCTACTGCCACACCTGGCTTTTAAAAGCAAAACACCCTTGGTCTCCACTAAGCATAAAGAAAGCAACATGAAAGAGAAGCTATAATTGCTTTCCTAAGAGTGTCTCTGCTCCCCCACCCCCTTTTCCTGCTGTTTGGTCACCTTTATTTTTCTCTCTTTCCCTGAGGTTTGATGTCTTTGCTCATCTTTTAACTGTCAACAGTACACAGCAAGCTTTGTGGAGCAGGGACCTTGGGCCTGGTTTTGATCTCATTTTCACGGATGTAAAGGGAGTTATGCGAAGTTTCTGGTGGTGTAATTGATAGCAGAATAAAATACTCTTCCGAGATACCAGGAACATGGCATCCACCCCTGGCGTGGCATAAGTGTTTGTTACTTCCATAGCGACTCTGCAGAGAGAGCCTGGTACGCTTTTGAGTTAACTGCAAACCTTTGTGTGTGTGTGTGTGTGTGTTTGTCCGTCTTTCTCACTCTCTTTTTATTCCTGTCTACTCTGTGGCATTTAATTTAGGATTAACTATCATTTACTTTCACTATGTTGCAAACTAATTACCAGAAAATTCATTTTTTCTAATTCTCTTTCTTTCTTCCTTCTTTTTTTTTTTTTTTTTAACCTTTTCTCCCCAGTCCTTTGTCAAGGATGAAGTTTACTGCGGTGACCTTCTCTTGCTGAGGTCCCTTTGAACTGCTAGAGGAGCACATAGGGGTCTTAAATGCACCCTTATCACGGCAACGGAATATTAGCTCCAGGGTATTTGTGGCTGGTACGGGGCCAGCCCAGCTTGATGCCAGCTCCTCCTGGCTCTCCCGGGTGCAGGAAGCATGTCAAGGCGAGGGACGGTGCATTCCAGCAGCTGAAGAGCGCTGCGCTTGGATCTGCCTTGACAACGTAATGGCTCCTCAGAAACCATTGCGAGTCAGCACTCATTAACAGTCCCCACTTTGCTCTGGTTTCTGCCAGCAAGGAGTTCAACCCCGGGTTTGGTGAAAGCAATATAGTGGCTTAGAGCTGAGCTGGGCACCAGCAGAGAGGCTGCGGAGTGAAGGAGACAATGCAGGGTTTAATTACGGCTGGGTCTAACTCATCTCTGCTGTAACTCTTTGGTAGCCAACACGGTTATACCACAAATGAATGCTGTTTTGAATCGGAGGTGCCTGGAGAGGGAGATCAGAGGCTGATACAAGGAAATAATGTCTTGTGACTGATTTTGGGGAGGCAGCGCTCCTTTCGATGTTCTTAAAGGCTACTTACAAATGGCAGAAATGGAAAAAAAAGAATGTTAAAATTCCTGCGGCTTTCTGCATTTGGAACATCAATTTGGATGTGAAGAAATGGGGCCAGCTGTAGTTCTTGACCTATACTTGCAGGGCTTAATTCTCTGTGGCAACTATGATGGATGCAAACAGACCGGAGCTGGCATTAAATCACGGCTAACTGTGTAGCTGCATCAGCACAGCACTAACTGCTTGAATATTTACCTGCCTTGTCAAGCAGGCTCTGCTGCATGTGCTGAGCTCTGTGCTTTCTTGTCTCTACTGCTAGCAAGCGTCCGAGCCGCGCAGCTTAAAGTCCCTGCGTGCCTGTGGCCACACGAGCTATTTTTCCTGCTATGATAGGAGCTGCGTGCACAGGTACAGACTAACACCATCGTTCACAGCCGGTTCAAGATGACCCCTGGGGGTACTTGCTGCTGAGGGAGCTGATTTTGCCCTTCCCACTGCCCTGGCCACACATTCCTGGCCCTGTGCTGTAATTCATTTTTGCTAGATTAGTTTCAGCCTGGATTAGTTGCCTTGGTCCGGCTCACCGCAGAGCTGAGCAAATGTTTGTGGCACCACAAGGCAGAGCAAAGGCGGGGATGGAGGGGGACAAAACGGTGTCTTTGGGAAGTAGGGCCAGGGAAAAGGAACTGTGTATTTGTGGCCTCTTGCTCTCCCTTGCTTCTTCTTGTTTGATGAAGAAATATTGCTATTGTGTCTCCCTGTTGGCTTTTAATTTCCTTCCTCAGGCTGATTATAGAAGTGAAGAAATGGTGACAGGTATTATACCTATAGGCCAAGTTCTCTCTGGATGAGCCCGGCTGCTGTTAGTTGCTGTATTTTCCTTCCAGGGCTTCATATAATTCACTATGGAACCATTGCCCCAGTGTGCCTAGTGAGTTTGGCCGAGTGCATTTCCAGTAGTCCTCTTATGTACCTGCCGCCCATCAGTGCTGCGTCCTTCCTTGTTGCCCCAGCCAAACCCCAGCGCTCAGCCTCCGGCTGGGGACCAACACCGGGCCGCACAGAGCAGGAGCCGAATAATATCTCGGTGGCCTGCTTTGCATTTATTTCTCAGCAGCGCTGTTGCCTTTAAATACGCACGCTGCCAGGTGCTCTCGCCTTTGGAAGGCAGGCAGGTGGCTCAGCACGCTGCTGTGCAGGTTCAGGTGATGGAGCGCTTTGTCCGGGGACTCCCGGGAGAGCTCCTTGCCCATTTCTTCCACTGCAGCACAAACCGAGGATGGGTTTTATTTTTCTGAGCACATCAGGTCTTCTAGCAGAGCGTGATGTTCTGCATACTTGTCAGCTACTTCGGGCTGCTTGTCAAGGAGGGGTGCGATTTAAGCTGAAATGCTGGTCTAATTTTTGCGTTATCATTCCTGTTGCAAATGTCATTATTTAATTAGGCTGTGCAGTACTTCCAGAGGAAATATTTTGAAGGGAAGGCACGGGTGTTCCTGCATCTCGATGCCTTTATTACATCTGGGCTAGCTGAACACAACATGCAATAAAGAAGCAGAATCAGTGGCTGGGGTCCAGCGAAAGAAATGGCTTCGGCAACTTCAGCCTGGCTCCATATTTGGCCATGGTGTGTTCTTCCTCTCGCTGCAGCCGTAGCCATAAAAGGGTAGCTGACCAGTTGGTTTCCAAGAAAAAGTGTGACCACCTTTCCTACAACATATGGACTAATCCCAGCAGGATCCTTATGAAAACAAGTTTAGAGTTTTTTAATTCACTGAGTAAGTGAGTGGGTCTTTGCAGCGCTGCGCAGCTAGCTGCTGCTTTTCTGCTTTTTTTTTCGTAACAGGGCTTTTGGCAGTATCGAGGAAAAGAGATTTAGTTCCACATTAGCCTTAAAAAACAAGTCATACTCAACTCCTTTTTTCCAGAGGAAAGTCCCAACCACTTATCAGATTGCTGGGGTGTTTTAGAAAAGGTTGTCAAATAAATCCCCACATTTTCCCTCTGTTGCTAGTTCATGCACTAACTACTTTCATTTTTTGTCTGGTGGCCTTTCGTATCTATCAGCGACTTCCTTTTCCAGAGCCCCAAAACTACTCAAGTCTTACTCTGGTGTTGCAGATAGGAAAGCCCAGAATGCTTTGCTATGTTGCCTTTGCCGTAAGGATTTATTTATTTTACCTTCCAAAAGGTGACTCTAAAGTCACTGTTATTTAAATAATAGTGTCTGTAGCTGCTGCCTGTTGCTTTTTTTATTGCCAAAGTATTTTTCTTGTACTAAAAGGGCCTGTGCTTGTTGGTAACAAGTATATGAAGTGCTCTGACATGTGAAGTACCTCCTGGAGGAAGAACTAGGCAGTTCATATGGTACTGTATTAAAATGATTTTTTTCTAAGTTTATTGCAGGGGGTAGGCTGCACAGGGAGAGGTTAAAATAACCAGAGGCCTGTTGTTGCAAAGTTTTATGGAAGTAATATGTAATATTTACATAAATAAGATTTAATAATGATGCTCATATTTGACTAAATCCTGCCACAGTTGCCCAGGGATATTCACCTGGAGGACAGCTGGTTGCTTTCAGTGGGGCTGTTGCATTCGCTGCCTTTGGCAAGGCTGGTTACTCAAATAGGTCTTCGCAGACTTGGACCTGGTGTTGATCTGACCTGACTTAACGCTTCCCTTCAGAGCCTGGATGAAGAAGGAGGTCACCCTGGGCTCCATCGTTGGACTCCCTCTCACACCACCACCCGGACAGAGGCAGAGATTCAGGTCTCTGGTGAACTCCTGTGAGATACCTCCAATAGGTTGATAAAATTGAACGGGTTGAATCTGTCCCTTGTTTTCGAGTTTCCAAAAAATAAGCGTATGAAGCTGCTTTTTTAGAAATTTACTTGTATGGATGGAGAAAGAATTTTCTAAGACTTGCAAGATGTTACTTGTTCACAGCCACCTATATAAAAACATCATAAATTTTTGGTTCTCTAATTCTGCAAATCTCCTAAATAGTAAAGTCATAGCCGGCTATACTTTCTGGAAGGCTTATCTGTATCTGGTAGTTTTTTAGTGAATCTCATCCTGCCTTCATAGATGAGGGATTTTTCTTTCAAAGATGCCTCTGCTTGAGGATAAAGTCCTCATATGAAGAAATTCTCCAGCATTAACAATTACTTTTATAGAAATGAAAAGATGAAATCCCACTAAACAGACTGGTAGTTTTTTGTTGTTTTGTTTGTTTTGGTTTTTTTTTTTTTTTTGCTATGTAGCCAAACAGTAAGTATAAGGAGACATTAAGGAAGATCTAGAAGGTTGGTTCCTGCACCTCACACCCTCTCACATGTTAGCACCTTTGCACATTTTCCAAATCTCTTTCTCCATTCTGGAGCATCATCCCTGAGTCAAGGTTATTTTTTGTTTGCCTGTGGCTTTCTTTTCTCCTGTGTTGTAACCCAATTCATTTAACAGTCCACTTAAGAACTTAATTTGATCCCTTATCTCTTCCTAGGTTAGTTGTTAACCTTTTAGAGAGTCCTGGAGGAATCCACCCACCTCCACGGTAGTCAGAGCAGGTTCAGAGCAGGGCATCTGCTGCTCTGCAGGGTCACGGCTCCCCGGGGCCCGCAGCACTTAACACGTAGGTAGCTTGTGAGGGGGTCCTCCAACTTGCAAATGCTCAGCAAAAGGAAGAGCAAAAGGCATAGCTTGGCAAGAGGGTGAGAGGAGGCGACAGCTGTTCTTCCAGTGGGTGACACAGCCAAAGCCTGGTGGGCACTGTAAAACAAGAGGGTACTGGTGGATTATGCTTTGCTGGCTGGGGAAGGGAGAAGAGAGTCATTCAAAAGCAGAGCAAGCAAGAGCATTCAAAGTCACAGCAAGAGAGGGGAACGGGAACGGGGGGCAGGAAGAGCTACCCAAACACTCAAGCTCTCCTGAAGTGTACCCCTGGACAGACTGCATTTTCTCAGGCTGAAGAGCTGAAGAGCTGTGTTGTGAGAACTTGTGTTTTACCTCCCCCACTGCTCATCCCCTTATCAGCAGTGATGTGCACATGTAAGAACTACGTTAGTCTGGAAAGCTGTGACTCTGGCATCTCTGGCACACGCGTGCTTATATACCAGTGAAAACCTTCTACTCGAGTGTGTAGTAATTGGAGTGATTTCCGCAATGCTTTTGGTAAACACAGGCTGGAGAAGGTCACAGAAAGGACAGCATCACAAGCTGTGGTTGAGACTTTACTTTTATTTCTGTATGTAAGGAAAGATTTCTCCCCTCTCTCCTGTGTGCATCTCCAGCCCCTCCTTCCCTTTCCCAGCATCACCCTTTGCCAATGTCTAACACTCTTGGGGGACATAGATGTTAATGTAATGACTTGGTTTTGTTTGTCCTGGCAGCCAGGAAGGAATGCCACGCTTGGTGGCACGTATTTCAGAGGCATTTAATAATCTTCAGTGTCTCATGTTTTCAAGCAGAGTAGCTATGAAATGCAATGACAGTCTTTGTCCAACGCAATGCTCGCGCTGCTGAACCCAGGAGAGTTTCCCAGCATCTGTGCCTGGGTGTGTGCCACAGCTGTGTCCAAACTCCACGCTGGGGCACGACCAGAGCATGCACCGTCCTTTCCTGTTCTCTGCTGTGCCAAGGAGCCAGAGCACGCAGGCTGGATGGGAGCCACGGATTGCTCCAGCAGATCTCATGCATGTCCCCTGAGACTTGCTGGGGCATGCCCTACTAGGCAACCTCGATACAACCACTGTGGCACATAGGGAAGGTGACAGAGAGTGGATTTTGAACACTATACCCAAGGGAATAGTGCTCAAGTATGAGCTTCACGCCGGGGTGCAGGGATAAAGGTGAGAGGAGAAATAAGGGATGCTCCCATGAATGGCTGTTTATATCCTAAAGACGGTGCAGGACCTGGGAGCAGTGTGCGCCAGCTCGAGTGAGTAAGTAGTTTGGCTGTCAGATGAAGAGCTGGGTGAGATGCCAGCATGCTGGTTATAACTGATGAAGGTAGGAACTGAGCGTTTGGAATGAGGTAGGGCAAAATCCCACAGTTAGATAAAAATGCTGTGCAACAGAGGAGCGTAAATCATAATTGCTAGGAAAAGCCCTGTAGGTAAAGGATGTGGGCACAGGAAAAATGCTGTAGCAGCTAAAAAACACTGCAAGGAACAATGACTTTGAAGATGTGGTTTCCACAAAGATTCCGTAAGCCGTGCAGGATGAATGCTGGGCATGACCAGCCAGCTGAATCTCGGGTATGATTAGTTAGGAAGATGAGTGAGAATTTGGAGAGGGACATATGTGCTGTGCTAGCCTTATCTGCTGAGAGCATCTCTTAAATGAAATAGGTGGAAAAGACTTGCGAAATTATTTTTTTCAGGGGAAAGGTTGGAGAAAAAAAAAGATATAATCTTGCCCGTAATGTGTTTTTTTTTTCTTGTGGGGTCTAAACTCATCGTAGGGTCTATGGTACCAGTCATATAATACCACTGTCACATAAAGAGTTTTGAGTGCTAGGATATTTATTGCTTATAAGAAGACAATACCGAACACATAAGCTGTGTTTCTGCCCCCATTAGCCAGGCAATCTCTCAGAAGTGTGTGCACGGTTTCTCTGTGTGTCCATATTGTTATTTTCTGGTACAAATAGTTCTGCATGCATAACCATATACAAATGTAGTATGATTAATTATTCAGACACCACCACCAAGTGCTGAGAGCTTTAAAAAAAAAAAATCTTGAGCGCAAGGTCCTTGCTCTACAGATTTTCTCCACAGAACAGGGGAGCAGGGGAGGAAATACGAAGGCCAGCTCTGATAATGTAGTCTATAAATTTAGTGTGGGAAGGCTGCATCCTCCCTTTTAATATCTTCTGAACTTTTGCGTTTTTCAGCTTGTCAAAAGAGAAATGAGATAAATGTTTATCTTCCCCAAATGATCTCTGGTTAGGCTTATCTTGACTATAGATTGAAAATCAAAATATAAATCATGAGCCTTTCTTATGCAAATACCCATTGTTAACATTTGTCAGACACAGAGAGAAAACACTCAAAGTCCTCTCTCATCTTTATGGAGGATGAAAACAAATCACACAAGTAAGTAATGCTGAAAGTGCTAGTATTCTTTGAAGCCTTTGAGCAGCATTAAAATCCCAAGAAACCTGAAGGTGAACTGTCTATAAAATAAATAAAAAAAAAAGCTTGGCATAGTAATGACCCAAAGCCACCATTTTGTAGGAAACTTCATATTATGATGGCAAAAATACCCCTGGCAAAAAAGATGCCAAACACAATGGCAACTGGAATCGTGGGATTTCATGTTTCTGTTGTAAGGCATGATGCTCTCCAAGAGAAATAATAGCAGAAAACAGGAAGGTTTACATTGGCCACATCAGGAGGAAGTCAAAGAAAAGCTAAATTTGCTAATTGAGGAAATATTTCAGGCTGTTCTCTACCCCTGGAGGGCTCTAAGTTTCTTTTTTGAAAGCTGTCACTTTGTAAATCTGAAGTACTCGGAATTCTCGAGTTACTACTGTCACCAGCTTGGAGAGGCTTTTGTGATTGGCGTACTTGGCTGGGAAGGGTTAGTGAGACTGTGAGGACTTTTGTAATTTTTTTTTTTTTTTCTAATTTGGAGAATATTACAGAGGTCTCTATCACAGCTTCATAAATGTGGCTGAGTAGTATCATCACGATCTCAATGGCTATGTTGGGAGATGAGAAGATCTAAGTAAACCAAACTGAACTGTGTATTTATGAACTTGGCAGTCTTGATCCTTGCTAGTTTTGAATGTGTCTGGTTTAGTGAATCTCTCCTTCCTTCCTTCCTTCCTTCCTTCCTTCCTTCCTTCCTTCCTTCCTTTCTTTCTTTCCTTCCTTCCTAGTTTTTCACTTAAAGATGCTCAAATTTTCTTGTGTTTTTGATGTATTACATGGAAAAGTAGATCCCTGGGCTCTTCAGAACCTCATTTGTCTCATGCCTTTGCCATCAATCATGAAGTGCACATAGTGGAAAAATATATAGAGAAGCTCCCCAGCCACCGTAGGCAGTTTGAAATGAGGAGCGAGACTGTGTCTGCAGGAGAAGGGGTAGCTCCGGTCTTCCCCAGTTCCCTCCTCCAGCAGTAACAGGGCTGGTGGCCTTCGATGGCAGAGGCTTCACAGAGTTCTTCCTGGATGACTCTATCAGCGGTCATGGGAGATCTTACAGACCTGCTGTAGAAATGGAGTTTGAGAGTATTTCAGAGTCCTGAGGCTCTGGGTGGAAACGGTTTTAGTAAATCTGATAGTTTGGTTAAGTGCTAGTTAACGTCTCTAGCTGTGGGTGATCCTCAGGAGTTGTCTTCTTTCTGAGACCCGTGGGTGAACTGTGTCTCTGTTGGGCTTAAATGGTGCAGGGTGATGTAGCTAAGAGGAAGCCAGTTCAGCTCCTTAGGCTTCTGGCCAGGCTCCACCAGCACAGCGCGAGGAGAGGCTTGCCATGTGCTGGAGCCCTCACCTGCTCTGTACATGGTCCAGGTGCTTCCCATGGCCCTCGATGCTGTAGCCTTCAACTATGTCACTGCACTTAAGGTCTTTTGTCTGTCAGAGGTCCTGGGAGACAGGGAGGGGTATGTATGCGGCAGAGATAAATTACTTGTCCTGAGCCATGCGGGAAACTTTTGATGCGGGAGATTTAGTCTAATGTCTCTCTTCATCAAAACTGCTGTACACGTAGATGTCTATTACACAGTTTTGTGTAAGGGCAGGTGCTATTACTATCCCCACTGTGAACTAATGCTTACCTCATTTTGGCTGGAAATTCTTGTTTCTCACTGTAAAATTCATTCTTTTCTTTTCCTCAGTTTTCAATCCCATATCAGCAGCAAGGTGATCATTATATATTTGACTGGCACAGTAGGTCCTGTATGAGTAAGTACCCTACATCACATCGCAGTGGAAGTTAACAAGAATTCCCAGTCAAGAACAGAAAAAGTCCAAGTAGGTGTCTGTAATACAGAATAAGTCTTTCCTGCGTCTTTTTTCAGTGCTTTTCTCTTCTCTTCTCTGCTCAGGTGAAAACCAGGTCCCTTTGGACAGTCAAAACTTTTAATCTCTCCTTTCTCTACACTTTTTTCTCTTTTTATCCTTAAAAAAGAACTGCAGTCAGCAAATGAGACCCCTATGTTCCATCAAGTTTCTATATTGATGAGAAGAAATGAAGGATGAGCATACGGAGGCTGTGTGGCTGTGCTTCGATCCATGGTTGCAGGGAACACAGGGATGCTGTTGCACAGAAATGCTGTAGCTCAGTTATCGACTGTTGTGGCTTAAGGGTGTACATCGCGATGCGCAGGGTGCACTGCCTCTTGTGTCTGCTGTACGTGGTTGTAAAGATACTGTGGAATCACTGTGGAAATTTTCCTACGTGGAGATCATCTGCTGCACGGGGAATGTAACCCCTGGACGGTGTTAGGGCCTTTCCTGCATTGCTGTTTGTTGATTTTCGAGCTGAGGCAGCCCAGAAGGTCTCCACAGCTTTCGAGCTGCACCGGCTTCTTGATGGGTCCCAGCACGGATCGGGAGAGCCATCTAAGCATACGCTGGAGGGAGGATGCTCTTTGTTTCAGTGCTTTTTTGATGCGAGGTCAGCTGAACGATTCCCAGAGTATGGCTGGGTCAGGACTGGGAGGAGCGGGGAAAGTCCAAGTTCAGCTGCCTTTGCTGCAGGGCTGATGTCAGAAGGATTTACCCAGCTCTGGGGACTTTTGTTTGGGGAGACTGACCGCTTTTCCGGAGACAATGGCCGTGCCGGGGCCAGGGCTGGGAGCAGCGGGAGAAGGGCACACGGCTGCTGAATGGGCCCAGCCGCCGCGCAGATGGAGGGATCAGCCGGCGAAACAAAAGTAAAGCTGCAGCCAGCACATTGCTGAAAGGAGAGGGGCAGGACAAGGCGCCCAGGCCGGCGCAGGAGCTGCCTGCACGGGTGCTGTGGAGCCAGCGGGGCTTAGCGTCGACTTTGGTCCCTCCAGAGAAGGGACGCAAGCCCTCGTTTTAAACGGGGAGAATGAAAGGAGGCTCGCCTGATGTCTCTTGGTGTCGAAAGGGTCAAATCCCACTGGGGGCTGGCGTTGCCCTCATACCTGCCCGGCCACTTCTGTGGATTTAGTGATGAGCTGAGCAGGTTTTCGCTGGATAACAGGTTCCCAGGGAAATTGCTAAGATCTCTCCTTCACCATTTGCACTGAAGCAAATCCTGTGCCTCCGTGGGCGTGCTTTGGCTTGCGAGGAATTTGGGATTTTGTTCCAAGGGTAAAATCCTATTTTTGAATGACCAAGGTTGGTGGGAGAAGGCATCTTTGCAGGTTGAATGGTTGGTTTCTCGCTGCTCCAAGGGAGTGGCCACGGCCACTGCAAGCCAAGGGTGGGGTGAACGTGGGGAGCAAACCTGCGCCTCTTGCGGGCAAACCACACAGGTGTGGGGCAGAGGCATGTGAGCAAGGTGCCAGGGCAAGGCCCTGACATGGCTGCCTGCAAGGTACCAAGCACAACTGAGGGGTGCCATATTCTCTGGCCAGCCCAGCCTTTCATAAACATGCTTTCTCCTCTGGGAAGAAAATCCTTCTTTTTGAAGACAGCAAGATATCTTCTTCTGCCCCGGTGATGGATTAAGTCATGTGTGGGTCAGGGTTTTAACTCTGCCAGTGGAAAGTTTGGCCATACCTGGCCAGCAGATGACTTTAAGGGAAATAGCAACAATATAGGAAGTCTTCTGAGTTGCTTTGAAGACTTTTCAGGACTTCGCTACTCTAAAACTTAGGGGGCTTCTAATTTCTGGCCTAAATTAATTTTGACCAGTTTATAACCATTTATTCTTGAACCAACTTTAATAGCCTCTGCCTTTGGTTTTGGCTTTTATCTCCATGATGAATTTAGAGAAAGCACCAATATAATCCCTCAGCCTTAATTTTGCAAGGCTGAAGCTGAAGTCTTCTAGCCTCCTCTTGTAAGATAGGTTCACAAATCCCCAGTTCCTAGTAGTTTTTCTGTTCCAGAGCTCAGTTTAAGAGCATTCTTGGAAATGTTACCCCGAAAGGACTGTGGGATTTTGTAGTGCTATGTCCCTCTAGGTTTTGTCACTTCTACTAGGCTAACTGGGAAAGTGGTGTGTGTTCGTAAATGTATGTATGAATATGTAGAGTGCATGCACATGTGTGTATTTCAGGTGTGATGTCTGGGAATTGTTATACGTATCACATTTTTGTACAGATAAATCCTTATATTCTCCTGAACAACTTGATTTATTTTTTACTCCTTACTA
Source organism: Burhinus oedicnemus (assembly GCA_008921705.1). Classification (NCBI taxonomy): domain Eukaryota; kingdom Metazoa; phylum Chordata; class Aves; order Charadriiformes; family Burhinidae; genus Burhinus; species Burhinus oedicnemus. Next base: position 386,147 of record VFFE01005868.1, read on the forward strand.
TATCAAAGAACACAACTAACTTTGTAATTTCGGAAGGGGCCAAATCAAAATTACTATCTCAGTTCAGTATAGAAAAGGCATCAAATACAGCCCTGGAAATCCCACTGATCTCCAGTTTTCATCTCTTATAGAGAAATACTTGTTGAAGTAATTTTACCCATCAGAGAAGCAAGTGAAAGAAGATGTTTCCAGGGAAGGTGGTATTTCAGAGATACAAGGTTTCCGAGGAATTAAAAAAGGTTACTCTTTTAAAGCAGCTGGTTCTGGCAAGCAGGAAAACCGACTGTTTTGCTGTCTTATCTTTTTAATTTCTATTGCAAAGAGTATTGCCGGCTTGAATGATGGGGCATTTGGGAGTAGGTTTTTTTAAAGCAGTGTTGAAAAATGAGAGCAGATAGAAGAGAAATATGTTCATGAGCAAAGGGTAGCAGCCACTGAAAACACCCCTCCTTTCCAACCTCATCCTGCGAGGCAAGCGCTTCCTAGCCTCAGACCTACTGCCCTGCAGCCCTGCGGGGACTCCTTTCATTTTGGTTTCCATGGGCATTAGGCATACTTCTTCTTAATAGGGCCTCCGTTTGGAAGCTGAACATCATCTCACTGAGCTCCAAAGGCCATTTTCTTCCAAAGCTAGTCTCCAGGGTGACCTGATGTTATTTGGTGTGTAAAAATGCTGCCTTTTCTATCTCTGTTTTTACAATGGAATGGTTTAACCGGTGGCAAGTACGCTGAACCCAGCCTGCTTGAGTTTTCCCAGAGAGATACTGGCAATGCCTGTGCCAGAAGAACCAGATGCTGCTGTCTGCTTGCGTTCAGGAGCTGGGCTGGTGATGCGCCCGTGGAGCTGAGGCTGGCAGTCACTCTTGAGGGCAGAGGCAGCTTATAGGGGATCTCAAAACCTGCATCTGGATGCCAGAGTTAAACCATCTTGTCTTTGAAGAGGTAAACCAGGGTATTAGTCTTACAGAAACAACAGTACTAGAAGGTGAGATCCTCCACTGTGGCTGTGCAAGGGTCAGTGGAAAAATATATGGACCAAAAAGTGGGCTTGGAGCTCCTGCTACATACTTAAGCTTTAAGCTGACCAACATCTAGTTTGTCTCTTGCCTCAGGTCCACTCTGCTATTTGCTGGCTTCCCACAAGTTCAAATGGTAGTTGTGTCAAGGAGAGGGGACTTGGCCAAGTGGAAGGATGCTTGGGCTGTGTGCTGTTTCCCCAAATATTTTTATGACAGTTTTGCACTGCCAAACTCCTATCAGTGACTCTAGTCCCAAATCTTCTTATAATCAGAATGATAGTTATTTGGAGATAACTAATCTCGGCAGTAAGTCAAGGGCTGCTTTCTAAAGTTGTGCATCATGGGGAAGGTCCATCTGCTTCTATAAAACAGAAGTAAAGGATTGTAATGTGCCCATACCATTCCCACAACGATCATTCCAAACAAGGAGCTCTCTTTAGAGCCTTTCCTACTTTCTTGTGATATGATCCCAAGAGCTCTCAATTAGGCTTCCAAGCCTCTCATGTTGCCAAAAGTTTAATACCTATTAGATTGAGAAGAAGGAGGCAATCCCAACTGATTGATATGCCGTGCTCATTTCAACAGAATATGGTGGGTCTCCAGAGTTGAAAGTGTTAATGTGACCTTGACGTGGTGTGGTGTTTAATGGTCAAGTGAGGTTTCAGAATTTAAGCACAGAAACCTCTGCCTGCTTGGGCATATTGCCAACAACTTCCATTGAAGTCTCTTACTTAGAAAGACTTCACTTTATCACATAATATTCACTTTACAATACTAGGTTGTTAAAGATACAGATGAAAAGGCAGGGGAGCAACTGAAAGGTGTTGTATGGGCAGATTTCATTTTGCTTCTAAAGTGCTTTCTGTTTTGCTTCAGCTACGGGGGTTTACAAGGAAAATCCAGTTTGAGAACTTAGAATTGGCATTAAATATAGCATTAAAGACCATCTTGTTGGAAGGCGAAATCACTGGAGATAAGCTGGAGTAGTTACTGCTGCTTTTTTGGAGAACAGTGTATTCTTGCTTGAAAGATAAAGAGGGAAAAAAAAAGGCAAATAGAAATGATAAAAAATGCTACTTCTGTTTCTGTTGCTGAGCGTACTGGCAGCCTCAGCAAGGGAAGAAGGCTGAGCACAGCCTTATCACTCACTCCAAGACTTGGCAAATTAGGACCAGCATTAAGCTGTTTATGACTGCTTTTAGCTGTCTTTTTGGTTATGAGCTCACTACAAAATTGCCAAATAAATACTGTTGACAGCTGGCTGGGCTTCCTTAGACAAAGGGAGAAAAGAGGGAATTAGGAAGAAGTAGAAGAGCCTTTCCTCTCATTTTTGCTCAGAGCTAGGACCAGTATTCATTTTGCAAATTTTGATGGATTGATTTCTGTTCCTGAGGTCTTCTTACTCATGAGACATGACTTCATAGCAACCTTGGGCTTAGTTCAGCCCCTATGTGACTTACTCCAGCCTTTAATTTTTACTTTGATTTTAACTTCATAAATAATTGCACATAACAGACTAAGCTCCATTGGTTTCCATGGAAGTCTGTGCGTGTTAGGAGCAGGGAGGGAACAGGACAGAATATATTTTGGTCTGGCCTAGACGTGGAGTGAAAACAGGCAGTGGGGAGCATCCCCAGATGTGCAACCTCTTCGCCGCAGGTTCAAGCTAATTTACAAGCACTCGATCATTGAAACAGGGTTCTGGCCTCAACTCAGCATCAAGCCTTAGGGAAAACACTTAGAGAAGCCTGTCTTGTGTCATCGTTGCATGGTCAATAATCCATCCATTTGTTTGACATAGTCGTGGTGCTGGCAAGAGTCCCAGTCTCAGGTACTGAGGCTGGATGAGCCCTGCCCTGTTACTGGAAGAGGTTTTCTCTTGGCAGGTTCAGTTCCTTCACAGAAACTGTAGCCAGGAGATATGTTGCAAGTTTTAATCCGTTAAAAGCATGTTCATATTAGAGAATCTTTCATTTTCATAGAATCATAGAATGGTTTGGGTTGGAAGGGACCCTAAAGGTCAACTACTTCAACCCCACTGCCCGTGGGCAGAGACACCTTCCACTAGATGAGGTTGCTCAAAGCCCCATCCAACCTGGCCTTGAACAGTTCCAGGGATGGGGCATCTACAACTTCTCTGGGCAACCTGTTCCAGTGCCTGAGCACCCTCATAGTGAAGAATTTCTTCCTTATATCTATTCTAAATCTACCCTCTTTTCAGTTTAAAGCCAGTACCCCTTGTCCTATCACTACGTGCCCTTGTAAAAAGTCCCTCTCCAGATTTCTTGTAGGCCCCCTTTAGGTACTGGAAGGCTGCTATAGAGTCTCCCTGGAGCCTTTTCTTCTCCAGGCTGAACAACCCCAACTCTCTCAGCCTGTCTTCATAGGAGAGGTGCTCCAGCCCCCTGACCATCTTCGTGGCCCTCCTCTGGACCTGCTCCAACAGGTCCATGTCTTTCCTGTGCTGAGGGCTCCAGAGCTGGATGCAGTACTCCAGGTGGGGTCTCACCAGAGCGGTGGGGTCTCTCTCGACCTGCTGGTCACGCTTCTTTTGATGCAACCGAGGATATGGTTGGCTTTCTGGGATTTTGTCCATACGTTGTTGTATTGATCCAACTGGCAGTTTACAGTTGGAAAATGAGACTTGCCTACCTGTTCCAGGTTGAAATCAAGCGGAGTTCTTGAAGGCGGACGAGAAGAGAGTTTGTTCCATTGAGTGCATTGTGGTAGGTAGCTGCCATGTTGCAAAGGAAACCTTTTTATTACCATTAGAATAACTTGAACCTCGGCCCCCCTGCCCCTGCTTTTCTTAAATTACTACTACTGGGCAGCAAGCACCCAATGTCATTGTACTTACAGCCTTGAGAGTTTGACTTCATGTGCATTTTAAATTTCTGTTGGTTGAGAGATGTTTCCAGGCACTCTTTGGATTCCTTCCTCTTCAGAAACAGGCTTTTAGATTGTAATGTGTGAGGGGAGCAGAGATGAAGATGCACGCACACAATTTAATATGATGGAATCATAATTTGTCAAAGGATGAATGGATATGGACATAAACTTTGATTACACTCTTAAGAAAAATGAAAGGAAACAAAAATTCAAAATGTGTGCCCAATGGTGCACCACAGTTTCACACCTGCACCATCTCATGTATCTCTGCATACACATTTTCAACTATAACATGAATCTCACAGCTTGCATCTACAAAGTCAGTTTGAATTTTAGGTTTCATTTACACAGGACTAAGCATAAAAATTACTGTCTGTCTGTCATCTTCCTCTCTCCCTCTGCGCACACACATCAATGATGAAATGGATTGCAGAAATTTATGAGCAAAAATCTCATGAAAATTGGAATGGGTTATGCAATAAACTTAACTGCATAAATAGAAGTTTATTGGTGCTTCATTGCATCTTTCAACACTGAATTTGAGGTTATGAAACATGAATAAACATTGTAATTGTGAAGTTTCTAAACACAAGCAGTTGGAGGTTGATACTGAGGCTTGAGAAAATGGCTATTTGTCATGGAATTGAATGGGCTAGTCAGAAAAATCTGATGCGATGTATTAATTTAGGAATTATTGATCACCAGATCAAACGAGTGTATTCCCACATTTAAAGAGAGATTGCTCAATTTAATCTGACCACTGGTGTACTGATTATCAGAAGAAGATGGATCCAGACCCTTGTTGTTGATATCCAGTGATAGGACAAACTGAAATCACAGGAAATTCCATCTGAAAATAGGAGAAAACATTTGTATGTTTAGCGTAATCAAACACTGGAGTAGGTTGCCCAGAGAGGTTGTGTAACCTCCATCCATGGAGATACTCAAAACGTGACTGGACGTGGCCCTGAACAACCTGCTGCAGCTGCCCCTGCAGGGGTTGGACTGGATGTTCTCCAGATGTGCTCTCCAGCCTTGGCCCGTCTGTAAGTCTGATCCAGAGAGTTTCTGTCCACTGTGGCTGATCAACACTGTACTGGAAAACCTTTCTTCTGAGGGACTATCTGAAAACCTTCTTGTTTCTGCTCTGTGTTCAAAAGTTAGACACCTAAATCTCAACTGGCTTCTGTAATGGTCAGTGGCTGTTTATGGAAGAGCCACCTCTCCTGTGTACTAGGTGTTTAAGGTGGACGAGATATGCATTACCTTATGAAGGTCTCTGTTTCCCTTTCTTGACCCACTCAGACATAGAGGTCTAGCTTTTAGACTCCCCAAGTTGGGTGATGCCTACCATGAGTTTCTCTCAGTGGCCGGCCAGCCATGATGTATGCAAAATTAGCAAGCAGCTGTGAAAATACCAACCATAAATGCACTGTGCCAGCTGCACTTTCTCCATGTGCAAAGCGGGAATGGTGACACCGAGCCAGGTTTGTAAAGCATGGTGAGAGCTGAGGACAGATGTTCCCTGGGGACTCTGGGCTCTGTCTGCACAGCAGTAGTGCAGGGCAGCAAGAGTAGGCACAGAAAGAAAAAAAAAGTCAGTGCTGAGAACTTGTCCCCACATTGTGCATGTTGCACGGGCTCATCAGATCCAGCCCCATGGACTGAACACTCTTCAGCAGCTGGAACATGCTAGATGTGTTCTGCAAGCACATCTTGTGGTTGGGTTTTATCTGAAAGAAATCCAGTTTGCACACACCCAAGGCACTCTCTGATGTGAGCCCAGGCACTGTTCATGGGAATGAGAAGGAAATTCACATCCAAAGCACACTTGTGAACAGGACACAAAGATGCAGATGTACCTCATGAAAGTCAGAGGAGGTTAAAATAATTTAAAAAAACCCAGCAAAAATAGAAGTGCACTGCTGTTATATTATTAACAGAACTGCCTTAAGAAAGGTGATAATACAGCAAGGTGTGTTTTTATCATTACATGATTCGTTCTGCCTAAAATGTAATTTCAGAGGTACTGAAATTGTTCTAGAAAATGGGTTAAATTTGATTAGTATTTTTGACAGAAAAGAGGAGGAAGTGAAGGTTTAACAAAGTCAAAATACTTCATTGCAGCATTTTTCTGAGCATGAAAATATGTCATTTTCAGATTTGCTAAATGAAACTTTTCAACCTTTAATTCTGAAACAGTGAGTTCATTTGACTATATGATCTGAATTTTGAAAAATCATAGAAGGCGGCTTTAAACTGTGCTAAGTATACCAAAACAGAAGCAAGTTTTAGTCTAATGCAATAGAGTTTACATCTTTTTGTGATATATGAAGTCATCTTTTATTTGTTTGTTTTTTGGATGGGGGAAGGTGAAGAGAAAGAAAATTGGTTGAATGACAGGGTCATGAAGGTGTTTAGGTTGGTCACTGAATGTATATCCTATCCGTACCACCTGACAATGGCATGTGGCATTTACTAAATTCTGTAAAATGCAGCTGTGAGTTTTGCAGCCAAGAAGACACTTTCTTTAAGTAAATTTTATCAATCATTTTCTATCTTCATTTCTGAAAAATCAGATGTCAGAGGATATGAGTATAGGAAATGCTGCCTAGTTTTGTGGCATGGATTTTGACCACATGCATATAGATATCGTGGCTTCTCTGCTCTTGTACAGCAGGGGTTTCCAGGAATGTCAGTGCATTTAGCTGTGCCCTGGGAGTATTCTCATAGTATGGTTTTCACAGTTGCTACTGGATGTTGGGTTTTTTCTCAAAGAATGAGCTACACTGGCAGCCACAGCTCAGCCACAGACCTCGCAACCTTAAGTTAAGTTCCACTTTCATTGTAAATACGATAAAGCTTTTTATCCAAGTGGATGCCTCTAAGAAAATAGGATTAATTTCCTTCCATGCTTTTCGTAGATGTTGCTGTTAAGTTTTTCCTGGCTAAAAATTTCACCTGTGAACAAATCCACATCCTGCATCAGTCTGCAGCCATGTTGGTTATCACACGCCAGAGGGGTTTCTGTGTGTGGGAGCCTTCTTCCAGTTCAGGTGTTGCTTTTGTCCATTTTTCACGTTCCCTGTCCTGCCAGCTGCCCAAAAATGGGGTATGAGAACTCGATTACCAAAGGTACCATGCCACGAACCCATCCCACTGCCTGCAGTGACCTGGTGCCATTGCCCTTGCCTGTGGTGGGACGCAAATTGGGGCACTCCCTGGCACTGGAAAAGTGAATGTAGGAGATGGAGAGGAGTTACTGACAGTTACACTCTTCCCTTATAGTGAAACGGGTGAATTCACACATTGGTGCAACCCCTCTTGGTCGCACATAACACTTTCAGACATACGCAGAAGAGGAGATTTCCCTAAAAATGCCAAGAAAATGTCAGAGGAATTAACATGTGCATTTTGCATGTCCACTGCTCGTCTCTTGGATCACCCAGCTTATCCAGAAGTGGAGGGCCTGGATCTCTAAGGGTGGCGTGTTCCATCCTGCTATGGAGGAGAAAACACTGACTGACGCTCACCTGGCACTTTAATGTAGGTCATGCATGTTGCAGCACAGCGACTGAGCACATGTGAGCGCTGTGGATGGTCCTGAGAGAAATATCAAGCAGTTTGCTTTATTTCTACCTTCCTATTTTTCCCTTTTTTCATTCCCCCCCACCTCCAAACCCAATGAGGTATAAAACAAATGCCACTGCTGTCAAAAAATGTGCTGGTGCTGGCTCTGTTTTCTGTCAGTTCCTACTCATTTCAGAGCCTACAGAGTTTAGATACGTGCACCATCCACAAAGTTCAGGGGTTTTCATATGTCAGACTCTGACTCTCTGAAACGATGCGCTGCTTTGATTTCTGTCCTTACCTATGTATGCTCTCGATGTATGCACAGCGGTTGGCGAGTTGGAGGGAGGAGATGCACTGGCCTGTTTTAGCTTTGCTATATGTGAGACTGAATTTTAAGACACTGAATACTTGGACCATACCTGTGAGTATTCATATGTGACTGACTGTGTGTTTGTGTGGGTCCAAGCGGGGTTTTTTTTGAGATTTTTGAAGGGTTTTGAGTGTGGCTGCCCTTGCATCAGAGCAGAACCAGAATGGTGGCTATGCAGAGCTCTGAAAGCCTGGGGAGATGAAGCCACAAGGGATGATTCCATTTACTGACAGCAATTGAGGAGGGGACATCCGTATTATTCAGTCATGGGACATTGTAGTCATGAAGGTGCGTGACAGAGGGGTCTTTACTACGTATATGTTTCTGTGACTTAATAGCATGTTCAATGTGGGACTCTCAGGGTAGATGACCTGGGAACAAGACATGGGGATGACTTGGAGGAAAACAGGTAGATGAAAACCAAATCTCTCTCTGGTACTCCATGGGAACTAGTAAAAATGTTTTTAGTGAGTGAAACGGAGTCAGTAACTCTGTCCTTAAGTTGTATTTCCTCCACTGTTCAGAAAAAGCTGGAGGAAAGGCAGAGAGATGTTGTGCTGCTTCTCAGCACTCATGCGGCGTTGTGAGGACCTGGGATTATGCGCTGTGGGTCGGTCTGTCACGAAGGCTTATCTTCACAGTGCACAGCTACTTCTCCCAGGGTGCAGCAGAAGTACAAGCCAACCCTGATAAAGAGGAAAAAAACAGAAGTTAGCATCAAATGTCCTTTTTCATTTCAGCTGCTTTCCAGGTTGCCATGCACCGAATTGTCTGTTTATTTGCCCCTGGAGCACTTAGTTCCAGCGTGTATGATTACATACTACTTTTTTGGCCATGTTTGGAGACAATGAGTGGGTGTGTTTGTTCTGGTAGCTTTAGGGTAAGAAATAGCAAAAGAGGTACCGTCTCCTCTGTAGTTGGGAGGAAGGTGAGTACTGATTCTGTTATTACAACAGACTCCATCCTGAGGTTTGCTGAATCCATGCATGGACATGCACAAGTAAGAGGATGAGCAGGGAAAGGAATAAATGGAAACAGAACAGCAGTACTGAGCACGTTTAAATGTTTAATGTTATTTTTCAAGGCAGGCTTTCATTTCACAGAGGATGCTGCCGGTTGCGTGTTCAAGGATAATTCACCCATAAAAGGTAGCCCATCGCCGGGATGGGATCTGGGGGTCACTTCCCAGCACACCACACCATTTTTCAAATTGTTAGGTTTTTTAGGCAAGGAGGGGAAGGAGGGGAAGTGGTTGTGAGCTTGGCATTTAAAACTCTGAGAAGTGTACTTTCAGTGAGAGGATAATCTTCTGGCACTCAGCAAACAGCAGATGTGACACCCAGCCACTGAACTTGCTCCCAGAGTGTTCTGGGCCACAATGGAACAATTTCCTTTAAAACTGTAAGACCATAATGTTTCCAGATCCTGTTGGAACCAGCATCTAGGTGAGCAGCGGAGAGGAAAGCTTAATTTTTGTACTTGGCTAGGGCAGTTTTAGTTACATTTCTGGTAGCAGTTTCCTCACCTCCTTACTTCACCCGTTATTCCCATAGGAGCACTCGGAAAGTGTGCAGTGGGAAAGATGTTTGTAATTCACTGCTCAGCCCCACATGAATATCCATAGATTGGCACAAGCTATAAATCCAGGGGCGCAGCCGTTTTCTTCTCCCCTCTCCTGCTGTCTCTTAGCCAAGACTGAGTCTTTCAAATCCTGTCAGTTGAGATCGTATCATTTTCTCTGCTGGCTTTCCCTCAAAAGGAGGGGTGCTCTTTCTCCAAGTCCCCAGAAGCCAGTGGAGAAAGACAAGAAAATGGGAAAAATAGGCCTTCTCCCTAAATTTGCCCTCAAGCCTGAAACAGACCTATAAAACACAAAGTCGGTGCCTTTGGGGATGGGGGGAGCCCTTGGGGCAGAAGCTGTCTCCGGCAGCTGGGGTTGAACATTCTGTGTGGATGGCTGCAGGAGGGAGCCCTGGGGGGAGCCCTGGATGCAGAGGCCACGGGGTGCCGGGGACCCACAGCTGCCCCAGGGCTGCTTTTGATGCAAAGGCAAACAGTGGCCGGCTCAGCCCCACTCTACCCGTGGCCTCCTGGGAAACCTGCACCTCATATTGCTGTCCGCTGCCCCGCTCCTCCCAGCTGACCGCAGCTTGTGCCCTGGGGAACAGCATCGCTCCCCCCACGTTTTGTGATCTTATCTGGGGAATGATGAATGTTTTCTTTCGCTGGGTTGGGTTGTTTTGGTTTGTTTTCTAGGACAGGACACTTCCTGAGAGGATCAAATTAAGCAGCATCACTAACTGCATTTTTTGTTTCTTCTTTGTTTGCTTCCATTCCTGGTTTTCTTCTTCTTTACAGATAGATTTTAGACAGGATACTCAGTGACAGTGAAAACGATTTCTGAGTGCTGGGAAAACCAGTAAACCATGGGAACCTTCCTGCAATTTAGAGAAGTCTCGGGAAGCAGGGAGGAGAGGAGCAGCTGTTATCATAACTGCAAAGGCTGCAGGACACAGCTGACAATTTCTGTGGAAGAAGCAGGACAGTCCACAGATAAGCTTCCGTAATCATTAAGAAAGTAAAGGGAAAAAATCTTGAGTCCGTAGGTGACATTAGGGATGATTGCATCACTGCCTGTTGGCTCACCCATATTTGGGTTAAGGTTGGGATGAGGGAAAAATGTGGCACAGGGACATGCTTTGATTCTTTACCACCTTGACCAGTTTGCAAGGTCTTGCAGATTTTTCCTGTGTAAGAGGGGGAAAAAAATCTTCTTCAACAGTGAGTTGACTAACAGATACAGGATCATGAAAATGGCTGGCAGCAGTTTCATGTCTTTGTTGTGGGAAGTTGCACTTGTCTGCACGTACTTGGTACCCATCAAAATAAACCTCTTAGCCCTGGTTCGTCAAGGTGTATATGATCAGCCATGAAGAAAAAATTCATTACAATGGAATCAAACTATACTTAAAGTTAGGCATGTTCTTAAATACCTTGTTGAATCAGGGCTATTACTTTCATCTTTTAGCACAGAAAATTGTGTTTGGGAAAAAAAATTTAAAGGATTTTCCTGAGTTTTTGGAGAGCAGATAGGAAAAGCTTCTTTCTTGCCAAATAAGTAAAATATTACATCTTTAAAGGAAATACATAGCCATGTGCAAAATGCAAGATAAAGAAGAATAACTTGAGGGTAGTAACATGGCTGCAGGCATGGTCATATCTGTTAGAGAGGTTCTGTGGTAGGGAGGTGGTTATCCAGGTGCAATGTCAATCATAGAAAAGATAACAATTTTACAACTTTTGGGTTGGTGCTACAAATACCAAATTTCATGTTGTGTCATAGATTGGTGAAAAAAACGTTAGGGAGCACAGCATTCCTGCACTTTCAACAGCAGTGAGAGGTCTTGTGTTTCATATGGAAGAGGGAAAGAGACACAGTTAGGGGCTTGACTTGGTTTTATTTTGAGGTGTAACTTGGCAACCCCAGCCTAAGAACACTTGTATGGCTTTCCTTGTCCTGTGGTGCACAGGAGACAAGACACAATAACCTAAGGATCTCTGCTGGGTTAGTGAAACCAGCTGAGCTGAGTTTGCACCAAGGGAAATTTCAGACTGTGAGCTGAGTACACCTTTAGCCCCATCTGCCTGTGGGTAGTATCTCATTTTTCTGTTACCTAATTCTATGATTCATCTAAAGAGCTTTCACACTTTAGAGTCTTTATGCTCTCTCTGTGTCCCATTAAAGCTCTTGGGAACTTCCATCCCTTCCATTACTTTTGGTTTTCATGCTAAAATTATGGGGTTTTTCTATCTGATTTCTCAACTTCTGTGATGCTGATTGCCCAGCTCCTCAGCCCCGTGAGGTTCCCACCCAAACTATAGAGTTTCTATGAGCTTTTCTACAAATCCAGACCCTTTTCTACTAATGGTTTTGTTTCAAGGTATGGTGATCTACCAGTGGGGTGACCTGGAGAGTGACTGTGTTATGTATTTCAGTCTTTAGCTCTCTGTGAAAGAAACATTGGCTTTTCACTTGTATAATATCTGAGTTAAAGAAGGAGTAGTGTTTTGTTTTTTGCTTTAACTTAAGATTACTTCTTTTCACCCACATTGGCTCAGTGTTGCCTCTCTTCCTCTCATAACTAAGATGAGCAACAAGGGGCTTAGCAGTCAGAGAGGAGATGGGATCAGTTTGGTGGCTTCTGTAAAACCCCAGGTTTTTATATTGGGGTAATTTACAGTGCCAGTGATGTACTGGAGAGAGTCTTTGGGATACAGTAGTCTCCGTTTATGAAGTGGCTGCTCCTGTTCATGTTAACACATCAGACACATCGTCAGGAATGATAAAATGGTGCAGAGCCCCTTCTGTAGAGTCCTGAAGTGCAAGCTGCCTGTTTCTCAGCCGGTGCTGCAGAGATGTCTGCAGCAGCTACGCTGCCATGACATGGCACAGCTGCTTCTCTGAGATTCCTCTTTTAACGGCTAATTCTTCAGTCCTTCATCTTGGACAAAACCCTCCCGTGGAAGCCTTTAAGGCACTGCATTTTCTTCATTTGTGGTTTGCTGTTCTTTTTCTCCTTCACTTTCCCAAACAAATAAACCCCAAATCCCTGAATGTATTGATTTGATGACATGTCTGGACAACGATGTCACTAGTGATGTCACTGATATAATACAGATATATAAATGCATAAAGCATGCTTTTCTGGCCAGTTCAAAGACTTGCCCTGGGGAGTATGCTGTGTAGATTGACAACTAAAGGATGGAGAACTTAAAGAAGCATTGAACCTAAACAACCTAGTGATGGAGGATGAAGTTAATATGCATCTTGTTTAGCTTGCACTAGGCTTATTGAATTTCCCATTTGGTTTGTTCGTCCATCCTGGAGAGAGAGATGAAATTGAATAGTCCTCTGGGATACGTGGTCATGACAGAACTGAGCAGATGAAGGACACAGTGTGACACACCGGGCTGGAGAGTTCATCTCAAGTAAGAGTGCTGTGGAAAAGCATCCATAGTGGAGAGCAAGAGCAGGAAAGAGGCAGAAGTCAAGGCAGGCAAAGGGGGAGATGGGGGTTATGTTACAACAGTGACGGAGAGTGGTCATCTTCAGTTTACTGTCTCATTTCTTCCCCAGGCTTTTTGTCCATCTTTGGGTAACATTTGGGCTCAGAGGTTAGGTGAGTTTAGCTGTCTTCCCTCAGTAGTGTTCTCCTCCCATACTCACTTTCCTTTGTGAATGGAAGAGCATCTCTGCCCAGTTCAAAGTTTCCTTTCCTGTATCAGCTATCAGACTGGGGTGAAGTCAGGCAACACAAGTGCCCCTGTGCTCTTGTGTTCCCCTCCTGTACAGCTGTTGCTGGCCCAGTGATTCCCCGCTGTGTATTAGTGTGGCTGACTCTTCCAGCCTTTGTGTAGAAGCTTTCCCTTATCCGAGCTGAATTATAGTGCATTATTCTCAGACTGTTTTTCCAACTTGAATTGTAATCCTGTCCTCAAGGGCATGGGCAGCCTCTTCCAGCATGCTGTTACTGGGAGTTCCCTTGCACCTCCTTCCCTCCCTCTTTGGTTCTCCCCATGTCCCAGCCTGCACTTCAGGACTGCACAGAAGGGGCTCTGCACAAAAGTAAGGATTCATATTTACCCTTTTCCAGTCTCTGGGCCTTCACCCATCTACAAGTTCTCAGAGATGACCACTAGCGAGCCTGTTAATCATTGCTTCTGTTACTTCTGTAAGTACTTCTGGATCAATTTCCTCAGTCTCACATGATGTAAGAGCATCTGTCCATTTAAGTACTTTCTAACCTGGTCTTCCAGGTTATTCCTCTTCGTAGGTACTAGTTGTTATAGAAACACTATTGCTGCTGACCTTTTTTTGGTAAATGCTGATGTGAGGAAGACATTAAACACTTTTAACAGGCTCATTCCTGTTCGGACACATGCTTGGCTCCGAAAGGGGAGGCTGCCCCGGGCCCCATGGCTGGCAGAGGGCAAGGTCTCGGGCAAACCTTTCAGCTGGCTTTTCTCTGCAAGGAAGTCTTTTGATTATATGCTGGGCTCAACCAGTGCCTGTGTGCCCAGCTGATGGGGCGGGTGCTGCGGTGTGCGCCCCATTCCCCTTTTCGCACGGCTAGCTTTCTCAGAGCAGGAGGAAAGAGCAGGCAGAGGACCACTCGCGTCCCACTCGCTTCCTGCTCCTTGTGGTATGAACTGCCCTGCAGACTGTTTGTTCAGGTGGTGCTGGATTATCATTATCAGACCTCACACTATAAAAAACCCCACGTTTCTATGCTTTGAATTAAAAGAGTGATGACACGACAGATTAACTTTTTACTACTTCACCCCCCTGCACACACCTATGTTCTTTTCCACAACCTCCATCTAATAACAATAATAATAATAATAAAAAAAATAATAACAGAAAACAAAGCAAATCCTCAGCCCATGCAGGAAGCCACTCATGAGTTGCAGTCTCAGGGTTATTTTTTATGTTGTGCCTGCCAAAACCAACATGAGTCTGCCTCAGGGATGTGAAACCATCTCAGATTTATTAGAAATGAGTATTTTTCATGGCTCCTCCTTCTTCTTCCTCTACCATTTTGACAACCGGCCAGTCCGTAAAAGCTTTCCCGCAAACCCTGCTTTGAGGGAACAACATGCCACACCTTCAGTTTTGCACAGAAAGGCAAAGGGTTGCCTTAAAAACCACTGGTATTGTTGATTGGTTTCTAGAGAAGGGCAGTCATTAGTGCACACCTTAGAAAGAGACCAGGTCTTTTCTGCAGTGGTTGTTTCTTGGCTGACTAAAGTGTGTGTGTATATATGTATATATACATGTCTGTCATCACCACCTCCTCAAATCCTAGGAATCCCAGTGGCAGCCCCAAAGTAAGTGCTGTGTAGAGAAACACGAAGTCCTGGTCCTGCATGCTCTTTGCTGAGCTGGGGCACGGTGTTTGAAGGACTGCGTCTGGTGGATGTGCCATCAAACACGCCATGGCTTGGTACAAGCCACGAAAGGCATCAAGCGTTGGAGCTGCAGAGCAGAGATGTGCCTTTGGCCTGCCTGTTTGGGCTTGGGGCTGAGGGCATGGCTGCCATCTGGGTCACTGTCTGCCCCCCTCACGGACACCCTGGGGTGCTGTGGGGCAGGCTCCCCAGGACTGCTCCTGTATTGCTTCTTGGGTCCCCATTCTTGGGGACATCAAGTGCACCAACTGCACATCCTCTCCTTCCACATCTGTAGCTCCAGGTAGACAGGTTTAAGACATGCTGTGAGATTTTTCTGCATTATTTTCAGCACTGTGCCTACTCTTGCTGCAGTGTTTTAAACACAGCAGGTGGATTTTCTTTGCCAATGGAGAATTGGAGAGCAGAATCTCATAGAAAGTGCATGCTGGGTATTAACAGGCAAATTACCACTTCAGCTTTTGATGGCCATAGATGTTTCATGAAGCTCATCAGAGGAGTCAGAATTGTTGCCAGCAAACTGGCTGCATCAGTTTTGCCAACACTTGTCATTCAAGGACCAGAATTTTACCATGGTTATTATATACTTTTTACAAAACAATTTGCTTTCAGATTTCTTAGCTTTATTTGGTGTAAGCTTTTCCCTGCAACTGAGAAAGCTAAAAACTTTGCTTTCCTTCAAATATACCCCTGACTCTCACTTAATCACCTGACTCCAGGAACCAGTGCTTTAAGAAAATCATCAGAGTATGAGTAGGCATGTGTTCACACTCAAAGCATGTAATATCCAAGGCCTGGAGTGTCCGGTGCACAGATGTCCATTTGCCACCATAAGTGTAGCCAAATACGCTGTTTGATCCAAATGATGTGTGACAGCTCATCAAATGAAACCTCTAGGTTACATGTGGGCAGAGTCCTGGTGCTGGCCTTACACATTTTGTCACAACTGAGTGCAACACTGCTGAATGTTCTTATTTTGCATGAACCTTATTTAGCCCCTGTTCCTTCTAATGTGATGGCTATCAAATATTTCTTCTAAAACTCTTTTAGACACCTGGAGTTGCAGAGAATTGTTGGAAAATACATCCCCCGGTGTCTAAAAAAAAAGAAGCTAAATAAAATAAATACCCTGATGCGTTATGAATTGTTCAGGCCAATCTTGTGAGTGCTTAGGGTCTGATTTTTGAAATACAAAGTGTCATTTTAGAAGTTATTAACAGACCTCCCCATCCATGTCATTGGGATGATTATTGAAACTCACTTGACTTTAGAAATTGATGAATTTCAGTGACTGAATTTATTCTAAGATAAAGAAACAGCAGACCCAACATGATTTATTAACATGGTGGTCATCCTTTATCTAGGAAGAAGAGCAGCTGGCAAACTGCAAAAATGTGGGGTTTGCCCTTTGTCATTTATCTTTAAAATCACATTATTCTGAATAGTTTCATTCTTCCCTGTTCTCCTTTTCATGCCAGTATGAATGTGGTTGCCACTCTCTAGAAACACATTGTGAAGTTCTGGAAATAGCCTGTGGACTTAGACTGCAAAAGCCTTTGTGTGGGTCCCTGTCAGCCCCCGACATGGGGGATACAGCTAGAAGAGGGGTGTGCTTTTCGGAGGAGTGTCTGTCTCATGGGCCGACAGGATCTGAAAGCCTGGGGCACCAGTGCGGTCCTCCCAGAGCAGCCAGCTTTTCTAAGCTCTCATCATGCATTGGTGGCCAGAGGAAAAATGGGACTGTCCCCTTCTGTGACAGACAGCATGAGGTTCAACTCAAATGTTTAGGAGGATACAAAGGTTAGGTGTTTATACAATTGGTTACAAATATATAAACTCCAGTGTTTTAAAGAAATGTGTTTATGTGCTTCAGTCTGAACATGGAGATGACCTGTCTCATTTTGCAACTTTTACAATGGACAGACACTTTTGGGAGCCATAATCGGGAGAGGCTGATGTTTTTGAAGTCTGTGCTGGTTGGAAAAAAACCCTTTTTGCTCCACAAACCCTTCTCAAAGTAAGATAGCTGTGACAGTGATTTGTGTCAACTTAGAAGTAATTGGTGCAGGTACATGAAACTCAGCCTCTGAAGGGACAGGGGAAGGTTGCTGAACCTGGCAGAACTGGAGGCTGGAGTTTATTAGCCCGTTCAGGCAAATGTCTGAATGTGAACACAAAATATAGTATGTGGATTTCTATTAGAATGATGATGCAAGCTGTAGGCACCTAGAGATGCGTGTGTGAGAGAAGAAAAGCTGGGTGTCTCTCGAACATGTGCTGCAGTCCAGATTTGGGACTTTTGAATGTGGATCTGAACCTTTTGGGTTGGGCTCACCCTGCTTCAGTCATTCTGCCCTTGATCACTCCTTGTTGTTACTAAAATATGCCTGTCTGAAACACGCTCTCTGCTAATCCTGTCTCAGAGGTCTGGCTTCCTGGGCAAAGGAGAACCTGTGTTTGGTAACGTTAACGTATTGTCCCCTTTTAGCAATGGAGATGACTCCTCGACTAGGCGAGCCAACGGTTGTGGTTGCCTGGCTGGCTCTTTGAGGGAGCTGCAGGGCCATGTGGACAAGCCAAGCTCACCCTTCCTACAAGCTTCTGTGTTTAGTTACCCATGCACAAGACGAAGAAGCGGGCTGTTAATGGGTACCAGATGGAGGTTTATGTGTTTAAACAAAGACACATTCTGGACAGTTGGAAACAACTGAGTGGCAGTTTATACATTAAACCCCAATTTAACAACAGCACTTGCTCGCTGACCTAGAAGAAAGAGGGCAGAGGGTCCTTTGTGTTGCCCTGACTGAACGATTCCCTATTGTCCCTGCTTCTGCCAGGGGGGCATGTGTATATAAGGAGAGGGTGTGTGTAGGAGCATCACTTTCACAGCTTGTGGAGAGCCTTCCTTTCAATGGGACATGGCCAAGGTCAACTAGTTTTAGAGTTAAGCCACCTTGTTGGCTGCCCTTGTCATGTTCTTGTCTGTGTTTCTCCCTAGACTGCGAGAGGGAGTGTTGTTACGTTTGTTCCTGCTGGTAGGTCTCTGCTGCAGACTGTCGGTGTGTGTTTTAAACCAAGCCCTTGGCAGTACGCAAGTGGATGCTACGGCTCCTGCCATAGAAGATAGCATGAGTTTGGTTACAGCTAAGCTAAGTTCATCTGTATTTCTGTAAACTAAGTTGACTGAACGAATGGAAGATCTGTCCTGCACTACCGCATGGATGTCTGTTGAATACAAAAACGACACTGTCATCATCTCTGCAAGCTGTAACATCACCCTCTTGTGTATACTGAATATCTTGTTTGACTGCATGTACTGATACGCTTTACAATTTGACGCATTATATAAATAAAAAAATCAAGAGAATGGTAAATTCCTAAACTTAATCTCTCAAAAGCCAAACAATAGCATTTACCCTTAACTCTGTCCGTTTGGATTATGGTTAAATAAACTTCCTTGCATGTTATTCTCAAATAATATAACCTGTCAGCACATGTATCAGTCAGCAAAGATAGTATATTATTTAAAAAGCCAGTTCTGTCAGTAGGAATTGAACATGCTCAACACTTTGCAGGAGTATTTCTTCTCCTTTCACATGTGGCAGCCAGTTTTTGTTTCCCCAAATGCCAAAAAAGCATCTAAGCATTTCTAAAGGGGAAAAGAAGGAGAGAAGCGTGGCCCTCGCTAGTCTGATGAAGCTTCCTGAGCTGGAAAGCGAGTCACTAGAACAGCGTAGGAAGCTCCTAGCTCCTGCGTGCTTCCCCATCAGTAGAGCGATTTCCTTCAGACCAAGTAAGGGTGCTTTGCCCCTCCTGTGGTTTGTGGGTTTTTTGTTTTTTTTTTAGGTTTCATCACACAGAATTTTGCACATATGGCTACACAATAAAAGTGCTTTCTCCACCGTAACTGCACCAGCAGCCCAGGGCGATCTGTCTCTTCTGCTCAACCTGACCCTCTTCTGTATTTTGTTGCATTTGTGTCGGAGGAGAGATGAAACGGATAGGCTTCCTTGATGGTGCACATGATGGATGTTAGCCTCTGTCTTGATTGAGTTAAGCAAAGAGGTTTCTCTGTTTCTTCAGGGATTGTGGAGAAACAGAGGGAAAGGATGCTCATCCCTGAGGTGCATTTGAGTTCATGTCAGAGCTGCGGTCCCCAGGCAGCAGCATCTGCATTCACATAGCCTCGTGCTTGGGCAAGAGGAATAAGGAGACAACATTCCTGTGAAATAAGACTTCTCCAAGGGAAGGAAAAGGAAAACCCCACTCAATCTGTATCCGTTCACTGTATGGGGTGAGCTATAAATAGAGCGTGGTTATAATTGACAATGTACGATTGTGTGCTAGGGATGGGCAAACCAGGGAAAATACCATTGCAGTATTAGCAGGATAATCTTCCCGGAACTGCATTACTGAGCAAATATGCTGGAGTAAATAAAACATTGGTGGAGCATCTCACCTAGATGTCCCCCAGCCAAGACCAGTCTGATGATGAAAAACTTGTGTGTAACTCTTTCCTCTGCCCCATTTCTGTGCTTGGTTTTGCCAACACCATGTCCCACACAAGACCAAATATACAAGTTCTGCAATGTTTTGAGAGAGACAGAAGTTGTGATATTTCTGGTCCAGCAAGAAGCAGGAAGTCTTAGTTTCCTGTTTCCTCAGCAGTGGAAATCTTCGCTTTCTCTTGTGGCCTCTTGCCATCTGGTTTTGTTTTTTTTTTTTTTTCCTGACAATTATTGTCCCACTTCAGTAGTTCTTGCTGTAGCTACCTACTAATGAACTAAAAAATCCCTTTTCTTGCATGGACTGAGAGCCTTGTGATGCCAGCACTTCCAATTGCAAATCCCATTGTATTTGAGAAATGTCTATACACTCCAGCTTGTGCATTTATGTGATAAGGTGAGACTCAGCTTTCAGTGGGGAAATGTGGCCCACGTATGTTGCAGCTCTTCAGCATGCAGATGAAACACAGAACCTACAGTGCTTCCTAATTCCAGGTTTTCCGGCAGCGTAGTTAAGATGTTAGCAGTACTGCCATCCCTGTCTGCTGGTCCATTTGCCGTGTCCCAGTTGTAGACTGTCTCTCTAATGAGTGTAGACTTTGGGCAGATTTTCAGGTGTGATCACGCTCTTCATCTGACTGACAGTCATAGAGGCAGTTGGCCTTGAGCAAACTGTCCCTCCTCAGTGCTACCCTGTCTGTGGGTCCAGAAACCTACACGCATTGCCCTGGTTGTCACCATCCACTGTCTTTTTGAGACCCGTAGCTGTCAGCTGACTTCTTTCAGCCATGGTGTTGCTGCAATGTCAAGAGATCACTTTGTAGAGAGCCTGGAACTGAGCTTGAGCTAAGCCCCTCGTTTGTATTGCTTTTACAGTCGGTGGTGGTGCCAGTAAAAATGCCAGACCTCCCCCAACCCTTTCCTTTCCTTCTCTGAGGACTGGATAAAGAGCTGAGTTCGACCCAAAATCCCAATAGGATTTTGCACAGGGCAGATAATGGGTTTGAGGGGTTGCATTTTCTATCTCATCCGCTTCACTTCCAGGACACCAGAGCCACTCCAAGGCCGAAACATGGGCCGCGAGCAAGCACCGGGCTTGGTGAGCTCCACCTCAGTGTCAGTTGCAGACCACAGTGAGCTTTTCCCCACCAAGGGAGGTCTGTTTAAAACCAAATAAAACAACGTTTCAGATCGCTTATGAATTAGGATCATGTGGAAGGGGGCAGCGTAATAACAGGGTAGAACAACTTGTCAGCTCTGCAATTAGGATCAATATGTGCTATTTAGCTCTCTTTATAGACATATAAACACACTTCAAACAGCCATCTCGTTAGAAAAATCATGACTCCTATCCATACAGCATAAAGATTTCAGGCTGTTGAATACCACTCACCATTATTTTTAGTTTACAAAAACAAAAGTCTTAATTATGTTTCCAATGACAACAGCATCGTTAGCAGCCAGATGTTTTCCCCTTAAATTAAAACACACACAAAAAAGATTGTTTGGGGGCTTATCTGAAACAGAGGTACACTTAATGAAGTTGGCATTGAAACATCAGGCTCTCTACAGGTCAGGATGACATTGTGAAGCCTTTGAAGAATTCTGCAAACCCGTCATCCCAGCCACGTGCCCTCCGTAGCTGTTTCTTAGTGTTGGTTGGGATAACGGAGTCATCTGAAAGACAGTAATCTTACGTTGTCTCCCGAGGTACATCCACAGCAGTACAACAACCCAGGGCCAGGGCACAGGGCTGATGACTTCCACATCATCACTGTGGTGTTGCACCATTGGTATACGTTCATTGGTCCTATAGCAGCTAGCACCACGGTGTCCTGGTCTGGCACCGGGCTTGCTACACACTGTCCTGGGCCTCAGGGTCACTGTGAGCGGCTGTCCCTGGCATTTCGAGGCATCGGGGAATCCTGGAAAACATCCACTATGCACACAGAGAGTGCTGCTGCAACGATGGTGGGTGCCCATGCCTCCACATGTAGGACATTTTCCACCTGCCTCTTCCAAATCTGCCGATACCAGCAGGTGGATATCTGGGGGAGAGAGGGGGTATTTCTTGTGTTCCCAAAGCCTACTAGTGGATCTTCAAAACCTGGGAAATGGATCCTTGTTGTGCTTGGTGACTGAGCTGTCAGAAAGCAGGAGAAAGCTCCGTCCTGTGTCCTCTCCCTTCCCCAAGGCTGCTTCTCTGTGCAAAGTGTATTTCTTGCCCAAAAGTGCTGTGTGGCAGCTCCAGTGACCAGCTGGCCCCGCTGGTCCTTCTGCCCACCCCTGCCAGGGGGGCTCCCACCACCCTCCAAAGCCACCCCCTCTGCGTTGCTGTCGTGGCACAAGGCAAGGAAGGGGAGCCAAAACGTGGCTGGTGGGGCCCTGGCATTGCCCTGCGCTGTTGCAGGTGTGGAGGGGCTGGCCTGGGGCATGGCGGCATGGGCGGCTTGGTGGTGGGTGCTCTCCTCCCCCTGATTTATTGCTCCTGGCAGAATGGTCACAGTTGCCGCACTGGAGAAGCGGATATCTTGATTAACAGAGCAGGCAAGAAGCAAGAGACATCCCCCCTCCCCGGCCTCCTCTCCCCGCATCTCGCCAGCTTTTCGTCTCCCAGAAGATCAGGGACAACCATGTCCTCCGGCTGTGCCGTCCCTGTCTCCTGGGGGACACAATGCAGAGCCAGAGCCATCTCATCCCCCTACCAGGCAGGGGACCCTCACCCACGCCACAGTTATTTGTGCTGACTCTATTTCTCCTCGGTGTTTTGTTTGTCTCCATTGGTTCTCGCTTGGCCCAAAGTACAAAGTCAGGCTGCAGAGAGCAATTTTTGTGCCTGCTGCTTGTGGTGCAGCCTATATTTTGCTCGCATTTTACAGCACTTACAATCTGAAGATTTCTCTTTGCACCATTTCTGCAGTAGAAATGGTAGCTCTAATGGTCTTTTCACTTAAGCTTGCTTCTAGCCCTGTCTTATTTTGCTGTTTACCAAATTTCTTCTATTTTGACAATATCTTTCTAGTGCTGCACAATCCGTGTGAAAATTGCAAGTGCAGTAAAAGCATCCCTTCCTGCTTCTTGCTATGAAGTCTTGTAACACTCAGCCTCCTTTTTCATGCTGCCATATCAAAATATTTACAACCCATCTTTCGCCGTCATCAGATTGTATGTTTTTAAATTCAGTTTCAAAATTAAGGGCAGGGAAAATTATGATCATTTCCGCATTAGTCACTCCATCCAGTTTCTTTGGAGTGATGAGTGAATCAACTCCCATTCTGACTTACTGTAGGGGTAAATATGTGTAATTTGAGCAATTTTTGGTTGCTCGATATAACTGTTTGCTGCTGTGCTGCAATGCAAAATGTGGGGATGTGTGAGGATGTACTTGCAGCAGGCGCATGCTTCTTGCCTTTGGTCCCTGCCAGTTTCTATTTTGCAATGCCAGGTTTGATGACAGCCTGCCTTAGGATGCAAACGGGCTTAGTAAAAGGACCTGGTAGACAGTTTCCAGTGCACCATCTCTGCATCACGTAGGGCTGCGTCTTACAGATGGGATTTGCTTTGCAACCCCTTGTGCTGGTCGTTGAGGTGCTACTCGATGAGAGGACGGGACATGTCAGCAGCAAATGCCACGTGTCACCGCCGCAGAGGAAGAGGTCCCCTTCTGTTTGGCATCCGTGAGCGTGGCAGCAGTGGGGGTGCCAGCTGTCCTTGGTGCAGCTGGGGCTGGCACGTCGTGGCCGTGGGATATCCAGGAAGCACGGTGCATGTGGTGGCACCCCTGGGACAGGTGTTGCTGCCATCAGGATGCCTGACTCTGTTCAGAGCAAGCCTAGAAGCACGAAAATTTTGAGTCTTGGCATGAGTTACAGCTTGTATGGCAACACGAGATAAGCTCACTGGAGATGATGGGCCAAAAATGAAAATAAATTTCACTGGGTGTTTCTGTGCTGTCAGGTTGGTTCACTCCCTGCTTTGCCCTGGGGCACGGCTCTGCTCTTCACCCACGCTGTAGGTATAAGAGTTTGCATTCAGGGCCCCAGTCAGAAACAAGCCAAATATTTCTCTTGGCGGGGAAATCGCTGGACCCCACATTGAGAGCAGTCGTGAATCAGTAGACACCGTTTGGCCCTGGGGTGAGGGGTGACTCATGGCATGGAGAATTGACTAGGACTGAACTTGCCGCTGATCACCAAGGCTTTTGTGCAAGTCTAGTGCACAGCAGCATCCCTCAAGACATTAAAAATCTGGCACGACTTTGTCGCGGCAGGTCTGCTGAAGCAACTACTTCATTATTCAGTCGCCAGCACGAAAGCTGTGGCTGCTGCTCTACTGGTACTTGCTCGTCTGCTTTCTGGGAGAAAGCCTCTTCCAGTGGCAGAGGATGCAATCAGACAAAGCAGATGAGTCAGGCTGATTTCGTATTTGTGTTTCAGGTAGACCCAGGAGCTGAAACCATGCCAAAGGAGCAGCTCTGTCTTTTGAGAGAGGCCGCAAAAGAGCTGGACTTTAAGGCATGGCTTTCATATCTGAGGGCTTTTCTAATAACTTCTTAACTAATTGACTTGACTTTGGCGGGGAGACAGCTAGCGGCTGAAAAGGATTAAAAATGTTAGAAATGAACAGCTTTGAAGTGGCTGAAACCCTATTAAAATTTGGATGGCAGATTTCTTTCCAATGGTGTTTCTTAACCGCTACAACCTGGTAGGGTGAGCTCTTCATGCAAAACTTAATGGTGAAAAAGGAAAGTCTAGGTAGTGGAGTGGAATCTCAGAGCTGCTGCCACTCGGTTATTTGATAGCTGTAGGATACCTGTGTAACCCATGTATCCCACAGATTTTGTTTTCAAGAGAGAGTATTTTATGTTATGGGAATCTTTTCCTTTTATCATATTTCTGATCTGACATAGCAACGCACCGTGGTAGAACTAAATAGTATATCGTTTTCTGTGGCCAAATGAAGCTTGCTTGGGGAAACAATCTGCTATAGAAATTACTCCAATTAGGACTTTCTGCAGCAAGCAAACAGTGATCCAGTTCTGTAAGGCTGAAAGCAAGATTGTGGCAGATGATAGCCATTTAAGTAGAGGTGACAAATTTTCCAAAGGACCGTTTTTATCTTAGAAATGCTGATTTTCTCAGATGTAAAACGTCATATGGAAACACGCTCCTTTCAGCTGATTTTCTGTCACTCACCCTCTTTCACCCAAGCTCTGGTGTGACCTTGCCTGTCAGACAGGTTTCAAAACTTTCCTGCCAGCCAGGTTTTCTCAGAAACCTCGCAGGCTTACTGCCAGCTTACCTGCCCAGTGACTTAGAAATCTGCCTGAAAGACAGCATCAGAGTGGGGAGTTCAGGGGCTTTTGGGGTCTTCAGCTCCAGGACATCCCTGCTGGATACTGTGCCCCAAGGAACTGGACCTCATGGTTTTCAGACTCCCAAGCTAGCTGGTTCCTCTGGCATCTTTGTCATTGTGGGGGAAGCCTTGCTGTTTGACCCAGCTCTTCAAACAGATCTCCAAAGGCTCTGAGGCTTCTTGCTTGCTTTGGGTCCCCCACCTAGTTCATGGTCTGGAAGTCCTATGTCCATGGTCCTAGTGTGGTTTCCATCATGGTACTGCCAGAGAGCTGTGACTCCCCAAGGTCCTCAGCACAGAGTTATATTGGCTGTTGCTGGAAATCGGGAAGACATGTTGTGTATAAAGAATGAAGTAATTCTGGATTTCAGTCCCCTGAAAATGTCTATCATTTGTCTTTTTGCCCATGTTAAAATGTGAAAAAAGCCTTTGGATGTCCAAAAGTGATCATGGAGCACATATTTGGTTTCTCAGGCTGTTCTGCTTTTAGCTCTGGGTTCAGCGAGTATGTGCAGGAGCATGGCTTTAAGTTCATGAGTAGTTCTGCTGAGTCAAGTCAGTGTATCCACTAACTTAAAACCAGGCTTGGGCTGAACACTGCCCTGAACTGGGCCTATAGGACTAAAGTGTGTTTTCTAGAGATCATAGAGTAGGTCATAGTTTCCTCAGGGGCATTTCAAACCAAAACCTGATGGCTAATGAAAGGCAAATTGTAGTACTCTAATTTACATGAGCACTCAGCTGCAGACCTTTGACACATGTTCAAGGAGATCATGGCTGGAACTACTTTTAATCAATCATAACTCCTGCTGGCATGAATCTGGAACAGGAACAACTCAATTAATTCAGTGCAAATGAGCTTTACAGCTACCATGTAATGAGAACAGACATTATATAGCTATTTTCCATATAGCTATGTAGCCACTCATGTAAAAGCATTATCATACCTACACACTGCAGTAGGCACTTGTATACAATCATAATTTCAGTCTACCAGAAGATAACAGTGCTCTGGCGTATCTCAGTAAAACATATACATATTTTATGTAGTTCTACGTCATAGCTATAGATTAAAACCTCTTCTTATTCTAAAGCAAAAGTAGAAGTTGTTCCCATAAATAATATTGTTCTTGTGGTTTCTCATCTTCTTTTACAACACTGTGTGCTCTCATTGTGAAAGGAGCTTGTCCAGAGCTCTGGAAAGCCTCCATAGGTAAGGATCAGTGAGTGGTTCTACTGTAAATGACTATGTATGTGTCTCTTACGCAATAGTTTTAGCTAATTTTGGAAAGAGAAAGAAAGAAATACAGAAAGAGAGAGAGAAAGAAAGAGAAGGAAAGAGCGAGGAAGGAAGGAAGGAAGGAAGGAAGGAAGGAAGGAAGGAAGGAAGGAAGGAAGGAAGGAAGGAAGGAAGGAAGGAAGGAAGGAAGGAAACGGTGGTAAGCTAAAAAGCTGAAACTCAAAACCATGAGAATGTATCACAGTAGTTGGGAAGGTCTCCCATTTCCTCATCACTTCCATGGGCGGATGGGACTGGCACTGACGCAGGGACTTCCCGCAGTCCCCGTGCCATTGAGTTACCCAGCTGCCAAGCAGAAAGGGCCTGTGTAGCCTTTCTGGCAGTATTTTTCCAAAGGTGTTTTCCAATCTTACTCTGAATAATCTAGGTGACATGGTAGTACATTTTCTCTGGCCCTCTGTGTGTTACCACCCTCTCGGCTCTGGTCACAGCCCTATGAGAAGATACTTCTGATAAACACTGGCAGAACCATTCCTGAGTGGCTCAGACCCCCTTGATACAAAAGCAGAGCTGCTGCTTTCCTTTCCACAGGCAAGGTGATACTCTGTCCCAACAGGCAAGGGAAAACTATGGCTGTCACAGTCCCATTCTTGTCAGCCATTTCTCATGGAGACGCTCCTGCTGAAGTACGCAGGGTATCTGTACCAAGGAGGGCTCTTGACAGGTTTGCCAGTGCTGTGCAGGCTCATGGTAATTACTGAAGCTTCACCCAGTTTTCAGACCATTATACAAGACCTCAGCCATATGAGTCCACTTGATTTTAGGGAGTAAAACCCCGAGAAAATGACTTTCAGGATTCTTGTGTTCTAAGTGTAAGGAAGGGTCCATGTTTTTCTGTGATTAATTGCATGTTTACAGTTTTGCTGAACAAAACCTGGCTTAGCTTTGTGATATCAAATATGTCTACTGAAGAAAAGCATCCAATTAACATGGCCTAATTAAAACTTTAAAAGAAATAATCTTCAGTTAACAAACACCAGATGTACTTGTCAGGGTTATCTCACTGCTGTTATATTAATCATTTATAAGCTCTGTTCATTTGAGCACTTACTTGATAGAGAATACTATTGAAGATCATCTTTCTAAATATTATGCCAAAAATAACCACTTCCCTGATCCTGAAACTGTTAAAACATCAGATTAAAAAAGAGGGAGAGAGAGAGAGATTGGGAAGGAAAGCACACTTGCTTATTTTTTAAACACAAAATGACCACTTAACCTATTAAACAGGTTGACTAAGGGACTTTTTACTGCTTAAAAAAGTCA
Organism: Burhinus oedicnemus; assembly: GCA_008921705.1. Taxonomy (NCBI): domain Eukaryota; kingdom Metazoa; phylum Chordata; class Aves; order Charadriiformes; family Burhinidae; genus Burhinus; species Burhinus oedicnemus. The sequence goes on from VFFE01005868.1 coordinate 413,393, forward strand.
GAAATGTTCATTCTATAGCACGTTACTGCCTTGTGGGGAAAATTAAGTTATTTGTCTACTAAAACACCACATGTGTGACAAGTGTAGAACTGATCTGCCTACAGAGAGATGGAGGAATTTTCCAAGCAATGTAGACCGGAGCCAAGAAGAATAAACCAAGGAACAAAAAAGTCAGAGATTTACTGTAGTCTTTTTGCATCCTGGATGTTCGTGTTAGGTTGGTGCAGAGTTGCAATTTCCCCATGCAGGATTTCCTAGTCCTTTGAGCTTCAAAAGGAACCGCTAGACAAAGAGACTTGTTCATTAAGACCTGGATTCATCCCACCTGACAGAAGGTCCCACATGAGCAATGTAGTCACCCTTGGCTTAAGACCTGAGCTGCTTTCTGACAGTGCCTCACCTCCAGCTGCAGGAGGGACCAACTTAACTGTGTTTCTCACCTCAGCCCATGGGGTAGATGTCTAACGTTAGGTCAGATGGACTTGGACATAAAGTCCCAGTTCACAAAACTGGGCCAACAGTCAGTTGCTGAATGTTTCTTCAGATGTGCAGGGTGGCAGTAGATGTCAGTGGCTATAGTTTCTCTTAGAGACTGAAGGTCCCCTCTGTAGTGGGCCAGTGTATTTTGGTGGGATCTGCTGTGTGGCAATAAGGTTCTGAACATCCCCAGCCGCAGTCGCCCCATCGCTTGGGCCACAAGTCCTCGTATCTCCCTGCTGCTCTGTTGGGCAACCTTTGTGGAAACTGCGCATAGGAAAAGGAAAAAAGCTGCTTTTTTTTTTGTCTAGCTCCAGTCTATTCAGCATGGCCACACAGAAGAAAGGAGGGGTATATGTGGGTGTGTATTTTATGTCCATATTGGATTTATGTTTGGAAGCACATTATATTGGTAGCTATTTTGCATTGTAGTAAATCTGTATAATAGATATAGGTCTACATATATATATATATGTTTTGTTTTGTGATCTGTTTTCCCACTTTTGACAAATGTTATTGCTATTGCACTGGGCAGCTCTGGGAGGGTAATGGGTCAAGAATGATCACTCAAACAGGAAAGTAACCTTTCAAACCACCATGCTCTGTATCTGGGATTTTAATGCCTTCAAAACCACAACAAGGGAGAGATAATCCTCATGAAAACAGGAGGGATTTGAAAAGACAAGGTTCTCTAGGGAGCTGGAAATTGTGTGGAAAAAAAATGAAAATTCAAACCTGAGTGAGGATGAAGAATTGTTTCTGTAGCGCCATTTGAGAAATGAAACCTACAGGGTCTCTGTGGTCAGAGAAAACACATTCTTGGTTTTCCTTATCTTGTGCCGTGACAGCTAGGCTGCACAAATCCAGAGCAGACCTTGTCAACTGCATCTCCTTACACTCTTAGTTTGGACTCTGTGCCATTTCTAACAGTTTTGCTTAACCACCCATCAGCCTGAAATCTTCTTCAAATATGATAAATACTGAATTATCTCACCTCCTCAGGAAACTGTTGTGAGAACAAAAAGTAGTGATTGTCTAGAGTGTGCTGGCTTTGTTTTCCCTGTGTATTTCCCTGTGTTCCTACCTGCTGCCGCTGCCCCGTTGCATGGGTCCTTTACCCTGCTTTGTCCCACCCCCTACTGTCACCACCTTGATGGAGACCATCCCCACGAATGAGGGGACAAGACCAAGTTTTGGCAAGAGTCGATCAGGGTACAGGTGTCATTTTCCTCATCTCCCTCTCTTTTGTTACACAGCTGCCCACAGTATTTAGAGCACTATTTTACCTACATGGACATTTGTCCTTTGAGGGGAAGATGTCAAAGTTTTAAAAATTATTTTGTTTTTACATCATGACGGGGCGTCATATGGCAGTGTCTTTTGGGGCATGAATGCCATGATCACTTAATTCTTTTCCCGAAGTCTAAAATGACATTATCTTTCAAGATTGGGAGAAAGAAGGTGTATTCTCCTTGTTGGTTAACTGTGATCCCCATAGGATGGGGTACTAAGAGGCAGAGCTCAGGCCACAGGTATTTTCATGCTGCATCTCATCAGCAAGACAAGGCTTCCTCCAACTTAATGCAGTAAAAAGTATTGTACATCCTTCTGGGAGGCTAAAAATACTTTGGATGACTCTTACTCTTGCATTAAAAAATGACCACAATGCCACAGTAGTCTGAATTTGGTGATGAGTTTCCCTCTTTGGCAGAAATGGAGGTGTTGGAAATTTTTCTGATCTCGCACAGTGAGTTGAGAGCAAAACCTGGTAGAGAATCCAGAAGAGAAATCACAGCCTTGAAGTTGCTGGGAGGCTACTGAATATGGAGGGGATTTCACTGAAGAAGCCCAGCTTGCCTGCACCTCAGTCCTTCCCCACCCTTTTGTATTTTGTTTTTGTGTTTGAGTAATTTTCTAATGTAAGCTTATGATAATTTAATTCATTGTATTATTAATTAATTATAGCCTGTTATTTTAGATGATTGATGGACTCATTTGAGTTCAGAACGGAGAGCGTTGTTGTTCTTAACACTAAATGTTACTTTTCTAAAGGGTCATGGACAAATATATTTGTTCCTGATGTTCTCTCCCCTCTCATTTTTCAATATTCCTAATTGTTTCACATAAACTGAATTTTTCATAAACAACAAATGGCAATGGTAGAAAGCACTGCTGCATGCGTTATGGCACAGAGAGAAATACATTCTTTTTCTCACTGAACTCATGCCAGTTTTAGTGGAAGTCATACATATGCAGGCAAGGGATTGGCAGAGGTGTAGGCAGGAGCTCTGTTGAAACTGTGGGAGTATTTGTGTACGTACTTGTGTGCAAAAGAGAGAGAGAATGTTGAAACCTGGGAACTGTATCATCTGACAGCTCTGTTGTGGCACGTATAGTTCTGATTTAACAATTTGCTTTAAAAGGCACCATGGGATCCTGGTTTGGAATCCTGTGGGACCTCCAACTGTGCATGGTGCAGTTTTGTTTTCTGTTTTCGCTAATAAGCTGTAACATCCCAAAGTTAGCGTTACCTGGGCTGTTTGTTTTCAAATTAATTTTGAAGTGAATGTAGTGTTAATACTAATTACCAAATTGACAGCCCAGAAACTTAAGTCTTCTGGTTTATTGGTGTTAACAGCATTGGCTATGGTAGTACACATTGCCCCCTCATATTCATGCCTGAACATTGTAAGCTGAGCTGGAGAAGCCACGTTTAAATTGCTGTCACGAGTCACGGATTCATTAAGGCATTGGGAACCCTACATGTATCCCACATGGCACCCTTATGGCCCTGCTCCTTTGCTGTCCCCACGTTAGCTGTGGTTGAGGCTAAGATGAACATGGACTGCTTAGACTGTGTGAAACAATTTCTTGCAGGCTTCCTACAGGTGGAGGCAGACACTATTCTTTGGCTCATTTGTAAATATTTCCTTTACAGCTGTGGAGAATAGAAATATATTTTTTTTCAAAGTGAAGGTTATGCTCTCACCACGTGAAGAAACTGAGACCTTTGACATGCCCCTAAGATTACCATGGCTAACTCTGATCTTGATTGCCACACACTGCTTGCTGTTCTCAGAGTCCTACCAGGCCAGAATCGCTCAAGGCTATGGACCTATTGGGAAGTCTTATTTTCATTTTGGGAACCTATTTGATGTAAAAAGAGAAAGTGCTTCTGCAGCTCATGCTCTGTGAAAGCTAAGACAAAGCCAACTCCAGGGCAGGCGGTCCTACCTCACTACCTTCTCATTTCTTCTGCTATATCCTTGCTATTTGAGGAGCAGTTGCGACTCGTTTAACATAGAAATCATAATAAACCTGTGTGTTCAGTTCTTTGACAATCTCATTGTAGGAGGTTACTTCCCTTTAGATGCCAGGGGAGACTTGGTGTCTCTGTACTGCCCCTCTCTTTCTTCTACTGTACTCATTGATCGTTTCTTCTCCACATGCTGTAACGCTGCTGAGCATAGATACTGTGAGAACATGTGCCTCAACAGTGCCCTGGAAACCTAGCGTGAGTTTTACTAATCAAAGAGCGAGAGAAAAATGTCGGGGAATTCAATAAACTGAAGCCTCAGCAAGAATGTGAAGACTATGAATAAGAATTCATTCTGCTAAGCTATTCTGAACCAAAATCTTGATTTGTTTTTACTTTTCCAAGAGATAATGTTTCCATAGTTTAGATGCTTTCAGTTATTACAAAGAGATGTGTACAGCCTTGAGCAATAAGGCAATGTTAAGAAAGCAAGCAAAACTACTGAGACACCCAACATCCAGCCAGCCTTCTGAGGGATAATTAAAATGCAGTCCTTCTGGATAGATACTGTGTAAGAAGTTTCCAAAGATGCCAACGGAATAAAATCTTCTAGGAATATAAGAACTGTAACAGTGAGTGGTGGGTGCTGATACTGGTGGTTTTGAATGTAACACAAATCATGAGATGAACATAGCACAAAACATTGTGTGCAACAGCATTTCCCATTGGTAGCAACAGCAAAGTCAGTGTTTAACCCAAGTCTTGATATTACGTTTTCTTTTTTAGCTGTAAACTGTAGCCCCTATTTTACTTTTTGTAGTCCTTTTTTTTTTTTTCTTTTTTCCCAGAACAGAAAGCTTTCCTGCGTGTTCCACAGTTGTAAAAATAAGTATTAACTGCATAGGGCAATCAAAAACCTCTAATAAAAAAAAGTATATACATTTTGTGGAGAAATAAAATTGAGAGATGAAACCCATTTAAGTAGCAGAATGCTGCGTAGTGACTGTACGTCCAGCATCACTGGTTTGTGTATCTGAAGGTAACCCATTCCTTTTATCCCCCATTATAAGCATAATTGTTCTGATCAGCAAAACAACTTTTATCTAAAACCAGAAAGGTAAAAATAAACCTTTTAGCAGTGCACATTGTAAGGCATTTAAAAGACCTTTTTTAAACAACTTTTTATCCAGCTGTATTGCATGAATAATAGGAAAATTATTTATAACTTTTTTTTTTTTTTTAATCATTACCTTTTCCCTTTTTTAGTGTCTCAAAAGCACAGGCTTCTTTCCTGCTCACATTTTGTTTTTCATTTGCTGAGATTAAGTGTTTGATTTTTTTTTTCTTGTCTCGGTATGTAGTTTCTGAAGATCCGTGCTGTTTCCATGTGCTCCTAAACTTGTAATTAATTTTTCAGACAAGTAGATCCAATGGCACTTAGAAGTGGCGGTCTTAAAAAACAAGGCCAAGTGTGCACGACATCAAAGAGTGTCCATATAAAGAGTAACCAGGGCCCGGAGTGTGAGCAGAGAAATATGATTCTGCCCTGGCTTGGCCAGCTGTGACCTGGTCTCTTCATTTCTTCTTCTTCCCTTTCCACAGCTACCTTCTTGGTAGTACAACGTGATACTCTCTTGATGTGAGAGAAGTTGGAAACTGCTGCCTTGGGGAAAGTATGAGGCAAGCTGGGCCTTGTGCTAACATGATCAATGATGGCACAGGTAGCCATCACATTAGGTTTCAGACTTACTGGGTCCATTGAAATAAAGTGTACTTCACGAGGCCAATATTGCTGATACAGCAGAACACAACTATATCATAGAATCAGAGAATCGTTTAGGTTGGAAAAGACCTTTAAGATCATCACGTCCAACCGTTAACCTAGCACTGCCAAGTCCATCACTAAACCATGTCCCTCAGCACCACATCTACACATCTTTTAAGTACATCCAGGGATGGTGACTCAACCACTTCCCTGGGCAGCCTGTTCCAATGCTTGCCAACCATTTCAGTGAAGAAGTTTTTCCTAATATCTACTCTAAACCTCCCCTGGTGCAACTTGAGGCCATTTCCTCTTGTCCTATCGCTTTTTAATTGGGAGAAGAGACCAACCCCCACCTTGCCACAACCTCCTTTCAGGTAGTTGTAGAGAGTGGTAAGGTCTCCCCTCAGCCTTCTTTTCTCCAAGCTAACCAACCCAAGTTCCCTCATCCGTTCCTCATAAGACTTGTTCTCTAGACCCTTCACCAGCTTCATTGCCCTTCTCTTCAATGTCTCTCTTGTAGTGAGGGGCCCAAAACGGAACACAGGATTCGAGGTGGGGCCTCACCAGTGCTGAGTACAGGGGGACAATCCCTTCCCTACTCCTGCTGGCCACAGTATTCCTGATAAAAGCTGGGATGCTGTTGGCCTTCTTGGCCACCTGGGCACACTGCTGGCTCATATTCAGCCGGCTGTTGACCAGCACCCCCAGGTCCTTTTCCACCAGGAAGCTTTCCAGCCACTCTTCCCCAAGCCTGCAGCGCTGTATGGGGTTGTTGTGACCCAAGTGCAGGACCCGGCACTTGGCCTTGTTGAAGGTCATTGCCTGTCCGCCTTGGGTAAAAGGAATTTGGAACTGGTTTTCAAAAGGGGAATTGCTTTATCACAATGATGAGAGGCTCTCCTGGATTGCAGCGCATTTCCCCGGAGGCAGGCATGCATCTGATCTGTTTTTCCATCCCTCTGTCAGTCGACAGCAGCGCTTTGTTGCACAGCACCATTAAACTTCTCCTGGCAGCGGAGACAGAGATAACTGCAGATTTCCCTTGAAGTCTGTCCAAGCCCCCTTCGGCCAGGCCTGTGAGCTATGCACACGGGGATCTCCAGATCCCTTGGAAACAAAGTATGCCTGAAACATTCTTCCAAAATTTATTAACTTTTTCTACAACTTCACATTTCTGCGGTGGCTTGGCCCGCCTGGATTTCACACTGCTATCTTTACTGGCTGCGCAGAACCTTTCTAGCTTTGTGGTTAACATTAATAACAGAACATAAAAATATCTGGTTTATGTTTGCAGCCTGTGAGTAAATCAAGACAGCATCTGCTGGTACCTTCCCCCCTGCCCCGGCAGTGCACGCTGCTCTCCAGCGGCTGCTCCACCTCTCTCAGTCTGGCCCCAGCACCTCGGCACAGACAGATGCTTAAGCACACGCCTGACCCTGGCCCTCAGACCTTACACGTACACCACAGCTCTTGCCTTCTTTTCATTCTCCTACAAGCTAGGGTGACGCTGTATGGCTTTATCCTCCCCTGCATGGGCGAGGGTGCGATGGCTCGTGTCCCCATGGTGTTTGCAGAACAGGGATTCCCACCTGCTCGGCTCTGAGGGGAGCTCATCTCCTTCCCCAGACCAACCTGGGCCACCCCTGTCTGATAGTGTGGGCAGCGGGGTGAGGTTTTGCCACAGAACTGCTGCTGTCGTACGAATTGTGAATGCTATATTCCTCCACAGGAACTTCATCACTGCTTTTTTGCTTATTGCTCTTCCCTACCATGTGACTAAGTGGGACACATTTGCTCCTCATCAGTAGGAGAAGAGGACACAGAAGGAGTGAGTTTATCAGAGAACGTATCTGACCACGTCCTTGGAGTCCAGATGATGAGAAAGTGCACTTTCTTGCACGCTTCCACACTTCTCTTCCTACTTCCCATGACAATTGTTTATCAGTTTGTCTTCCCCTGAATAACACAGGAATTATAAAGGGTGCTTTTCAGGTAACAAAATAGCACTCTTGCATTTTTTCAGCATAAGCCAGATATATGAAAATTATAATTACAGCATTAAATTCTGCCATTCTAGTCCTATATTAACTCTGCAGGAAAAATTGTATCTGAGCAACTCATAAGAAACTGCTGCTAAACTGTTAATCTCCGTTCTTTTCAAACAGTAGCACATCTGTGCACGTGTCCTATCCTGAAGAGCCACTGGTTTCTGCAGTACTTTTTCTCCCAGAGCACTGATGAACCTTAAGGAGCCGATTTTTTCCAGAAAGGGAAATAAAATTCAGTCAAATCTTTGTAACAAACTCATGGCAAGTTGGGATCAAGTCATGTATATCCTCCAGCCACATTTTGAATTTCATATTGGAGTTGTCTGTCTTCCATTCTGGCTTTTGTGAACCAGTCGTCTCCCCAAAAAGCAATGTTTTGATTTATTGGCCAAACAACAAGTTGAAGGGGGCAAAGAGTTCCTTGATGCCTGTGAGGTAAATGGGAGGCAGTATGCTTCAAGGGAGGTCCTGCAGTGATTTACAGTGGACAGCAATTGTTAATAGGCCAACATTAGCTTTCTACCCCTCCAATAAATGTGTCAGGTTGGAATGCAAGTGTGCAGTCCCAGTGTCAGCTTTATGGCCCAAGAAACGTATGCTATTGAAAGCACAACTGCTTTCTCAGCCCACTTGTGTTGGCTGCCTAACTTTCTTCTTGATCAATCTCTTCCCTTGATGACCCTGCTGAGGCTTGTTATTCTCTGTGCTGTCTCCACTCTGATGTCCATTTATTGGTTGTGCTCAGGCCAGTGGGTCTGTGGCAGACAGAAATATTCGTAAGGGGGCTGTGCAACAGCTTTCGTGTCGGCAAGCAATGGTCAGGGATAGCCACAGCTTGGAGCTTTCCTCAGGAGGGGTGTGCGCATGCATGTGTTTGTGTGTGTGAATACTACTGTCTGCTTAATTTTAGTAAGAAATTACCATAACTGTTTATGAAAATGTTTGCCTACCAGGCAGCATGGATTATGCTGACAGCCAGGCTCCTTGTTTTTCCATACTTCTTTTGAGAAGGAGGTGAAATTCTTTAAAACCTTTCGTCAGTGTTCTCTTCTTCATGGTCAAGTGGCCTGTGATGCTATTTATTATTGTGTGATACTGCTTTCAGGTAGGGGATGTGAATTTGTTTTGTGTCCTCAGCGTCCCCCTGTACCTCCTGTACCCTGGCAGTGGCTGGAGATGCTGAAGAGGCAATACCCTTGAAATGATGACTCCTCCTATAAAGGGAACAAGAACAAGATGGGCACATGTCAGAGGAGGAAATTTTTTTCTAGAAGCTTGCCAGTGAGGTGGGAGCTAGGAGTATTGTGAGGTGAGAGCTAGGAGTATTATGAGGAGCCCAAGAACAACAGCGGCAAAAGTCAGCTAATGCAAAATAAATGCTTAAGAAAGTTCAACCAGCAAACAAAGGTGCTGTAAAAACGTCACAGACGTGACTGATACAAGGTTGTTGACTGTTCCCAAGAACAGTGACACCACTAGTCTGGGCTGGTTTCTGCATACCAGTGACTCCTCCACCTGCCCGTCCAAGCGCTGCCCACGTAAGGGTGTCCCCAGAAGACCTGTCTTCGTGTAGAGACTGGAAATCTGAAAACGTGAATAAACCCCCAAAAACCAAAGCCAGCAAAATGCTCAACCGCATACATGGCTTTCTCCTTTGGGAGCAGATAAGGGGGAGGATGAAGCACACGTACCAGATGACAGGCTGGGTGCGTTCTTGGAGGGAGTTCAGGTATTCTGCCAATGGGGTAGGGCTGGAAGTTGTGGCGAAGTGGGATAATGCAGAAAAGATGTGAAAGACAGCCAGCACTTTTGATGGATGTTTGTCCTTCCATACCAGTCAAAGCTCTGTATTTGACTGTCTTTAGGGTTTTGATATTTTGAGGAAGAGATATTTTCCTGCAAGGAGGAGAAGCAGATGAATTTGACAGCTGCTTAAAGTAGAGCATGCATTAATTTTTAAAATGTTTCATAATTTATTATTTTTAGTCTATTTTTAAAAAAAAAGTGTTGTGCCCACAGATACACTGAAGTAGTTGTGTTGCTCATAGATGGCGATTTACCATAAGAAAACAAAATCTCGTGTTTCTCATTTCCTGGTACTCATTGATACCTGTGTCACTGGAACTGAGGCTGGGAGAAGGGAAGAGAAAAAAGAACACAACAATACTGCTCAACTTGTTAATGCGATAGGATTTTCTGATGGGGAAAATTCACAGGGTACGGAGGAGGGAAAGCAAGCTTCCTTTTCATATTATTCATCTATTCACTAAATTGTTTCGGAGAGGCTGTTATTGGTGACAGCACAGACCCTTCTTGTTCTCGTCTCCGTGTCTCCCCCTGCCTTGTCGCACCCAAAGCACTGTGTTCCCACATGCTCTCTGTCATAACCTCCAAGGAGACCGGGTTGTCCTGTCAGAAGAGAAAAGGGGATTCCCTGCCACGTGTGCGTTTGCGCTCAGGAGTGACCATGCCGAGCAGACATGTGCCCGTGTAGGCACGATTCATTCAGAAATACCGTTCTGAATCGGGATATTTAAAAAGTGCTTCCTGCCATCCTTGGTGCAGCTCAGCAGTGACTCGAGCAGGATGCCGCTTGCCGCAGAGAAACTGCAGTTCCAGGAGATCTCTTGCAAGACGACTGATAATTGAGCAAAACCCAGAGAGAGAGGGAACCCCTCCTTTCCTCATGAGGAAGTTTCTAGGCTTCAGCATACGCTTGCTAGTACTGGAATGCCCGGAGGACATGTGGTATCTAGGAGTTAATGTGGAGTTGTATGGATTAGTAACTGCTCAGTTTTCTAATGTGGCAATGTAAAAAAAAAAGATAAAAATCCTTAATGGGGATTATTGTCTTGGTTGTGTAAATATGTAGTTAGCTATCCTTAAAATGCATATTATCAGCCTCTTTGGAATCATTGCATTCTCTCATGTAAATATGTATTTAGGGCATTTTTAAAATGCAGTTTTTTGCCCTAATTATGTAAATATGCTTGTACACTAAAAATGCCAATTTCTTCTTCACCCCCCCCGCCCCCCCCGCTTTTTTCTTTTTTAGAATATGTAAGTGAATTTCATGCTTAAGGAAGTGAGGAAGTACTCGCACAGAATGGCTAAGAATATTTAGGGCAGGTCCTACGCAGTCTTTCTCCAAGAGCCTGTCAGTCCACCTAATACAGCTATCTCTGTATTCCAGTCCTTGTTTTTTGCTGAGCCCGTTCATTAGGACTGTCAAAACTACCAGACTGGAAATTACTAGGCTGGCATTTTGGGCACAATCGACACATTTTCTGTACCTCATGAATTGCAATACAAAGCTTTCTTTATAGAAATATAATGTTCTTCTAATGACAGTACAGATAGTAACCATAAATTTCACTCCTTTACATCAGCAGAGAACTTGGATTCCTTTATCTTGTCTTGACTCCTGTTAATTCCTTTTCGTCAGTATTATCCTGAGCCAGTTCATTCCACTGATTAATCATATCAGTCAAATTGCAAGAATGGAAGGAGCCAGTTTGGACACCTGGGTGGAAATAATTTCATTTCTCTTAGCTGTCTAAAAGTATCTAAGATGTCCTCTAGAGAGAGTGGATAAAGACAAGTACATCTCAAGAGTGATCCAGCCCATCCTAGGTGGGATGAACTCTGCTGGGGAGGTGCATGTCTCTCTGGACTATGGAAAGAACATAGGCTGAACTTTTAGGCAGGTGAAATAAATCCCATCACTTCTGCTCACTCAGTTTTATGGTACCTAAACTCTGCAGAGGGGAGAGGACTCCCCACGGCTGCTACATGGGGAGGATTCCTTTGGTTGTGCACCCAAAGGTCCTGGTCTTTTGATGACCCAGACTAGGAATGGCATTGGATTGCAGAGTGTCTCCCCTGGTGGAGGGCTACCCACGTACACCTGGGTTTCCCTCCTTCCTTCCTTTAGAAACCAGAACCTTGGAAGAGGGAAGAGTGGGTGGCAAGTCAGGTGGAGCTTGCCATTATGTCACTCCGGCATGCAGCCAGGATGTTGCCAGGGTTTTGGGAATTACTCTGAGTCCCACTGTTTACAAGGCAGAGGCTGGTTTGGGTCCCACTTGAGGCTGGCCCAATCCTGCAGGCAGGGAGCCGTGTTTGCACAGTGCTGTCTGTGCCCTGTAATTCCCATGGGACCCATGCTGGAGCAGCACAGGCAGCTCAGCTGGTCTGAGCGCACTGTGGTTTGCTACACTGGTTGGTGACTTTATAACCTGCCCTTACGTGAGAGGGACTTTCAGTACAGCGCATCAGCTCCGTTTCAATGCTAACCAGATGATCCGCAAGGGAAAAAATACGGCACTCCTCCCATTCATCCCATAGCCTGCTCTGTGCCCCTGCATACTTCTTCAATTGTACTTGGCCTGGTTGCTAATGTGCTGTCTCCCATTTGAATGTATGGGACTATAGAGGGAGGGGAGAAATTTATGGAGAGAATAGAAAAGGCAGAATACAAGAAACTAAGAAAATGTTTATTAAAAAAAAATGCAGCAACTATAAATTCTTTTTTTAAAAAAGAAAACGTACAATAATGTGTTCTTTAGAGACAGGCTTTGCTGGCGTGTTTATTCACTGGGGTTTTCCATCATCATTTCCATGTGGTGCATTCTGATTCCTCACAGTTTTGTGGGTTTTTATCCAAGCCTCGAATAGCAAACGTTTAATCTAGGGAACTCCCTTTCTGTTCTCTCCTCTTCCCAATAGTATGGAGTGAATTAGCGTACAAGATATATATGATTTTGTTTGCATGGTGAAGGGGAAGGAGGGACAACAATTGACTGCATTTTGAGCCCTACAGGCAGATCTTTAGCTGGTGTAAATTGTCACAGCTTCAGTGACTTCAGCAGAGCTCTTAACAACATCCAGTGGCTGAGGATCTACCCCCTGGTTTTGGCTTTCTCTGTTGAAGGCCTGCTGGGAAGCCCAAATTAGCAGCCAGATCAGAGAGAGCAAGAGAGAGAAAGAATAAGAGCAATGCCACAATTTTTTTTTTTTGCCATTTTAAATACAAGAGCATTGATGGAAATGCCTTTATCCTGGAACATTTAATTTTTTGTCATAGCTGTTGTCACTGACACAAGCTATTTTGCAAAATGGGGCATACCTCATCCCCGGATGGGTAGTATTTTAACCACCTGCACAGGCAAGTTTTTGCTTAAAATAAGAGAATGGTGGGTGATGAAGATGCTTCCTTTTAATTTGTTATTTCTGATAGGTTGCAGACTAGAAATCATCCCCACAAAGCTGTGAGCACTGTCCTTCATAAACAAATTAATGCATATTTGAAAAACCCTAGAAATAAGAAAAACAGTTGACCAATAGAAGAATCTTTCTGTTTCTTTGATGGCCCTTGGTTGAGGTTAGAAGAATTTTTTTCTAGGGAGAACATTCAGAGTGATAACTTCCTTGCTTCAAAGAGAAGAATTGTGGTTGCTATGGGAGTAAGGACCACTCCATTTGAGTATCAGCTCTGCTAATGTCCTTGGAAATGTGCCCTTCAGACAGCGTACATCCTTGCTTTACTGCACTGATGGTCTTATTTCTGGTAGCTTGAGTTGAGATACCAGCTGGGAATTCAAGCTCATTTTGGTATTCAGGTACATTTCTTCAGAAAATTTAAATCTAACTGCCACAGCGTTTTTCATCCTGGGAAAAAGCCTCTGCTTAAAACCCTTACCACCCAAAACAGGGAATGCAGTGTCTAGACTGATTGGTGCCCAGACTGGTTACTGGTTGGTAAACCCTGCAATTTGCAGGACCTACATTATATGATACTGATCTATCTGTGTATAGATTTAAAATGTTACAATTAGATGCCTTTTTGAGTCCCTGTGGAATAGTTCATCAATGGATTATGGGAATCATTAGTTAATTTATTAGTGGGAACACTGCTGTAGTAGTGGTGAGCTGGACAGAAGACTTGGTAGACTGTTTTCAACCTTATTATCATAAAGCAACATTACAGTGTAGGGCTCAACATCTAGAATTTCTTGGTCTGCAATAACTATGGATGCCCAAAATCTCTAAAAGTGAAGCTAAAAGTGGAGCTAATAGCGTATCTCTTCAAAATGAAAAGGAGATGTTTTAAGAGGAGAGGGGTAACAAAAGAACCCAGAGAAGAGAAAGTATGGCTAAAACATTGAAGAGGTCCTTGGGTGGCCGTAGCCATTGCTCGTGTTCCAGAGACATCTTGAATATCCAAAGTCTCTTTTGATGCCTTTATGAGGATGTTTCTGCAGTTTATGGAGATGCAGGCTACTAGCAAATTGCCTTGGAAACATACTTATTGAATGGATCTATGAACATTTGCCCAAGGAGGGACTGAATGTTACTGCTAAAGACAAACAAAGCAAATGCAAGACAACAGGCATCATCTTGCACCTTTGCTGAAGACCTGGTGGCATCGACTTTAGGTTGGTCACAGCAAGGGACTCAGATTACCCAGCAGCCCCAAAACCAACATAGCCTCGTGGCCAGCCACATGATACAGCGTTGGTATGGGAGCTGCTCCACAGCCACAGCTTTTCTACTCCTGATCTAGATTATTTATTATTCGGTCATTATCTGTTTTTTATTAACACCTGAACTATGTAAGAGACCACAGATTATCAATGGCTTGGTCTTGAACAGTTTGATCTGTAAAAGTCTCTGTTCTTAAGCATGTGTCTGAACATCACAAAAAACTCCTGTAACTAATGACAACACAGCTTTGACAGTCATAATTGATAATGCAAGGAGTATTGGCTCCATTAAGTTCAGTAAGATGTTGCTGGTGGCTTCCAGGGTGGGTAGGAAGCAGAGGAAAGGAATGTCAGGATTTTTCCTGTTGCTTTTCTTGGGGGGTATGCCTAGAAGTAATGACGAGTCTGATAATTTATGTTTCTGACCTCTGTATGGCTCAAGTTTAAAGGTTTTCTAGGAAAAGGAATATCACAGAGTGACTGGAGTGATTTGAAATCAGGATTCTTCCTCTGGCTCACTGCTCCCCAGCTAGCTGTTACAAATGCCTCATCTGGGGCACCTGCAAAATGGGCATACAGCCAATGTCAGAGGAGGGGGGTTGGGCTTAATGAACATCTGTTTGTGTGGTCTTGTTCCTGCATATCATTAGACATCACAAGATCTTCTCAAGGAAAAGGGGACCGAGATTTTGCTGTATGGCTGTTCACCAAGGCTGCTCCATACTCTGGCTAATCCCAAGACAGTTGACTTTAAGTCCTCTGGCTAATTCTGCTGGGGCTGAGAAGCAGCATGCTGGTTCTAGCTCTGCCCATGCTCATGCCACTTTCACGGCTGGGGTTGTGGGGACTAACTGCAGCTACTCCTCAGAGAGCAGGAGAGCGGTGAGAAATGCGAATTTTCTGCAGGAATTTGGGGAACCTTGTGTTACCTCTACAGTGTTCGGGTGAACACCCCATGGCAGGGGGTTGGACTAGGTGATCTTTAAAGGTCCCTTCCAAGCCAAACTGTCCTATGATTCTATGATATTCACTTACCACCTGGATCTGGACAGGGTTTTCTGCCATTTGAGCATCCCTGCTGTAAACGGCTCTCGTGCAGGAAATGTTAGCTGAGTGTCAGATTAACTAAATTGATATGTCAGCTGGAATATCATGTCAGATAAACACAGTGAATCCTCATTCTAGCTGTTATTGCACACAGTATTCACACTGATCTGGTTGGTAGGTGCTGATTGCCCATCTGTGTTACCTGCTGGAGAATTTTTTTTGGAATAATGCCACTGTATTAGAAGTAAAATCCAAAGATGTGGCTAATGGCTGCTAACAGGTGTCTGTAAAATCTAGGAATCAAGCCAGCCTTTATAAAATCGGGAGCCAACCTAATTTGCACCAAACTGTTACAGAAATCTTGAGCTAGATTATTTAACTTTTTGATTTAAGCATTGTTTTTATGTTCAATCATTGCTCAATGATTTCAGCTGCAACTGCGGGAGAAGTTCATCACAAAATATTTCTCATTTGGGTAAAAGATAGTAGTCCTGGGAGTGCACTAGAAAGAAGCAATTCCCATGAAACCCCCAAGGATGTTGTGTGCTTGCGGGTGAAGGGGAGAGTGCCAGAAGGCATTAAGCAACTGCTAGAAATTTCAGGAGCTGATAGAGACTTCAACAAGAGAACTTCAAAATGTTTGATCTCATTTGGACAGACTCCAAATTGTAATGCTTACCTGAGCTGATCTTTACCATCTTCCCTCATCATTGAGAGAAAATTACTTTTAAAAGCCAGCTTCATTGAAGAGTTTGGTAGGAGAAATCTAGTTATTTGTAGGTTCAATTCCAGCCAGATTAACTGTAGCTGGAGTCCCTGAGCCTGCAGTCTCCTATCAGCTAGGTCCATCCCAGCCACAGGAGATACCAAGTGCAGGAGGAAAATGGACTGCAAACTCACTGAGTCTGCCCTTTAGCGAGACGGGAAATAAGCACAACACTGGAAGTGTCTGAAGACCACTTCTCTCCAACTCCAATCGCAGCAGCAAAGGCATTTTGAATATAGTACACAGTGGGAGAAAAGTTTCTTCTGGAGAAACTTCAGACAGTTGGCTCTCAGTAGGTCTTTGAATGATTGACGAAGCAAATGTTGTGTGTGCAGTGGGTATCTGACTGGGAGTGACAAATTTTCTCTTTCAAATTATAGCCACGAGAGTGATGTCATGCTATAATAAGGCATGCAGACATGCTGGGTCAGATTTTGCGGCTTCCAAAATGTAGAAAGAAAGATGCAAACTTGAAGGGCAATGTACTCCGTTGGAATTTTTATTCCAGAAACAAAGATGTGGTACTTCTCCAGTATCCTAAAACCGATCACATAGACACAAGACCTTTCAGTTTTAGGCCGCATTATCTTAAATCCCATTTGAAATGTTTTGCTGATTGTTTCTTTTCCTGTTTTCCCCCAGAAGATTAACTTGTGTTCGGGTCCTCAAAAGACACTTTCGTAAAGCTGCTAATTGCAGAGCTGAGGAAAATGGGTCACATGGCACACTCAGCACTTCCCTAATTAATACACAACAAAACAGGCTCGTGTCGAACTGGCTGCAAATCCAGCTCTGGCTGACTGAGTGCTAATGGCGGCACCTACTGTAATAAGCCAATACTAGTAAAGAAAGCAAAACGTCCTGTTAAAATCCCAAATGGGTGATGAAAGTTCTACATCATCCAGACCTTTTAATGTAATTGTGTAATGGCACAGACTGGCACTCAGCCTACCAGCATCCATTTAATTAGTAAATAAAACACTCTGAAGGCCTTGGCTACATCATGACACACTTACAAATCCAGCTGAAGGTTCTTGACTACATGCAATAAACCCAACAAAAACTTTATGGTTAATGGTAAAACTTAGCATGTGAAAGCACATGGTAAGATGTGCTTTATTTCTAAGTTTCTTTTATTTATAACACATGGTTTAGATCCCATTTATGCGGCTACTCCATATATTTAAAGAACCTTTATTTTCACTGTATAGCTTTTGAGCCATTTGGAGCTTTCTGTCTTGTGATGTCCACATATCAGTGTGTGACTGGTAAGGATGGCTCCTTGGGCAGCTGTGCTGTCCTGTGGGTTATGCAGTTGACAAAAGGGAGCTTCTGTCGAAGGCTCTCTAAAGCTGCAGAGGGGCCATCTGAAATGCTTTTTATGATGAATTCTGACAAAAGGAGTTGGCTGGAGGATATTGCCAGCCCAGCACTTGTTACTGTAACTAGTCAAAATGATGGGTTTTCTGCAATGTTGAAGCCTGTGTTTTCTTTTTGTCTTAAAAAAATTATTTGACCTCTGTAAAAATCCTGTTGTGAATTTAGAAGATATTTAGCCTCAAACCTCAAATAAGTTTTACATTGTGTTCTTCTAAACCATAAGCAAAACTCTTTTGTTTTGCCTTCCTCAAAAATGCTGACCCTGAATAAATGGCTCACCATTCTTTGTTGTCTGAGATCTAATTAATCTGCATTTTCCCCTCAGTACCTTGCTGTGCGTATACTTTTACAGTACCGTTTCCCGGCACGCTACCTGTAGCGTTAGTGATAGGGAAGGTCAGTGCAACCGTTCCTCCCGGTTTCCCCCCAGGGCAGTGCCATAGCTGAAGTGTGAGCTGGTGGAGGCTTCTGCCCAGCTCTAGGCAAGGAGTCACCCCACTTGCCAGTGGCTGCAATACTTGATTTTCTGCTGGAGGGATCCCTGGGCACCATGCCTCTATGGAAATGGCATTTTTATGACTTGGGAGATGTTCCAGTCAAGGACAAATGTTTTCAGCTATAGAAGAGCAAGCTTATCGTTACTCCTAGGATTAGTAGCATCCTTTCATGACAGTTATGGTGGGTCACTCTGTCAGCCCTGGGAACCCTCAAATCCTTTCCATGGGGAGCTTGATGACAACATGTTCCTCTGATTCTGTGTGAACTATACATTTCAGATTTTATGGTATAGTTGGAAAGAATAGTTGTCATAGGATCACAGAATGGTTAAGGTTAGAAGGGACCCCTCAAAGTCATCTTGTCCAATCCTTCCTGCTCAAGCAGGGCCACCTAGAGCCAGTTGCCAAGACTGTGTCCATATGGCTTTTGAATATCTCCAAGGATGGAGACTCCACAACCTCTCTTTCCATTAAGTCATATTTAAGGGCTATGATTTGAGAGGGAGATTCACCAGGAATGGAGTGTGAGGGAAGGTGGAGAGAAGAGGCCATCCAGTCTTTCCACATGCTGGTGGCTTTGCACCCTGGGCCTGCGGATGGAGCACTGGGCTTGCTGCCCAGCAGTGGCACAGCAGACCCTACCCAAGGAAGCCCTAGGGAAAGTTAGAATGTAGTTTCAGAGGCTGTGACTACATTATCAAGTAGTAAGTACACTGCAAGAGGAGAGGACCAGATGGTGCTGAGGACTGATCTTCACACCATACATATTTTGCTATTTTACTGTGGACTAACTCTAGTTTTGTACCACGGAGATGAATGTCCATTAGTGGTTGGAGAACACTGAGTGCACTCTTGGGGCACACCTTCCAATTTAATTTCAAGGTAAAAAAACATACAGTTCAAAATCTCCCACTCTGTGATGTGTCCCAAAATCTGACAAGTGAGAATGATTGGTAGATCTGCTTCCAAACCATACCCTTGATGTGAGCTAAAACAATAATGTAGATGCACCCAGAGAGGACAGCATCTCTTTCAGGAGACAAGAGCAGAGAGAATAGCCACAGACATTGCCTAAGCTTCCAAGTTTTCCCTTCTGCAGATGATCATCCTTTGGGGTTGGGTTTTTTTGTTGGTGTTTTTTGGGTTTTTTTTTTAAGTTTCTAAGAGGTTATGAACATCTGAAAGTGCAGAGGTCAAAATGCTAGTTGCTTGGGAGCAATGTTCCTAGGAGTTTGCTGTAAATTAAAACTATGTCACCACTGTAGAGCAAGGAATTCTCAAATAGGCTGTAAAAATAGACACAAGGCATTAGTAAAACAAGTCTGAATTGAGGCCATGCTGTTTGTAGCATGCTCCTGCAAACTCACCATTGTGGTGTTCAGGACTTGAAGAATCTCACTGTCAGAGAACCACCACATGCTGTGCATTGTATATAACTGGAGCAGAAGAAAAATGAGACAGGCGCACCCTTTGTGACTTTCATGTCTTAAAAAAATATTTCTCTTTACTCTTGGTAATAAAAACTTTGCGGTTTGGATCTGCTTATTATTATGGGGTTGCTGACTGTGTTAATTTTTTTAAGAACACGTAAATAGTTTCATATATATATACACTGTATATATAGATCTTTTTTATAATGTATATACTATATATACTTGTAGATAGATAGATAGATAGATCGATTGATCAATCGATCTGTAGAAAGGATTGACTCATTCTAAAGTGGTTAACAGAAGTCAAAATGCCTCACTCTCTCTAAAGTGGTTAACAGAAGTCAAAATGCCTCAGCTTCTCTCTGCTGTCTGGGCTTCATAAAGCACTTACTTAGAGATCTACTATTCTCTCTCTAGCTTAGGTCCTTCTGTGTCTTCTGTTATACGATATGTCGTCAATTAAAAGTCTTGAATTGCTGTTGGGACTGAACTTCTGCCCACCGACCAGGGAAAGCTCAGCTGCCTCCTCAGTCCTGCACTTTGTTTGGGCACTTGCTTACAGGTTATCTAGTTAGTTCTTCAGCTCTTCCCAATAGAGCCGGTGTACCGTTCCTAATAATGATCTGGCACCTTTGGCATAAATGATCCCCCACATGGGAGCAGTAGCAACCACAAAAGCAAGAGCCCAGAGGAATAGAAGCAAGGCAGAAGAATGAACAATGAGGCTTGGTCACAGATTGTTAGCTCTGAGGTTTGTATTGATTTAGTGTCTTGATTTAGTGCCTTTAATTTTTAATTTGGAAGTGATTGCACTAACGTGTGAGCTAAAAGGGGAGGACAGAGGCAGACTGAGAAAGCAAGAAAAGCAGGAAGGATGGGGTAGTGAAGTGGAAGTACAAGTATTGCTGAGTGCAAGTGGAGTCTGGGCTCCAGGAGTCCATGAAGAGCCTTCCTCTTGCTGCCACAGGTGCGAGGATTTCAGCCACAGCATTTAGGGGGGATTCAAGAGCAACGTCGAAGGCTGACACAACTTAGAGAGTCTGCTTTATTTTTTTTCTACTTTTTTTTTTTCCCCAAGCTGCTTGACACTGTTAAAAGACACAGTGGGAATATGCTTACTTAAGGTTTGCCAGTGCAGTATTTTAACTCACTTGAAAGGAGCAGTCTCCTGATTGTTGAATCCCACTGGACAGCAAATTAACTAAAAGTTAGTTAATAAAATCTGCACTTCAGCATTTGTGACACAAGCTGCCATTTAAAAATACTCATTGGAGCTGCCTATCATTGTTGGGTTTAATCTTTCTGAATTCTGAACGTGCTGGCTGTTGGATGCTGAATGGCCTTTTTCCTGGTGCTCTGAATCCCCTGCAGAATATATATAAGCATATCTAACTCACTCCATGGGTGTCTAATATCCAGGCAGGCCTCTTCTGTGTGCTTATTTGACTATTGCCCTGGGCAGCAGAACTGAAGGGGTAGCCCATTTAGTGGTGAGGATATATTACTCTACACAGCACTTGTATCATAGAGTAAAATAAAATTGAATCTATTTCTGCCTACATGTAGACACTGTGCAGGACTAATAGACACTGACAACTAGTTGTGGCTTTTTAGCCACATGTCATACACGCGTTTGATTTTGTTCTATGGAAACCAGGACGAGTTTCACCATTGCTTTTAATCAGCAACAGGCAGATCAATGACAAGTGAAAGTGCAACATTGGCTCTGAACAACTCAGCTTGTTTTTGAGTCACTGCTCTGGTCCAGCAGTCTGTTGCCAGAGCTGGTACTAGACCCGCCAGAATGGTTGGGGTGTTTTAGAACAGCTGCCTTCTCAGGACCTAGATCTTAACTAAATCAGAATCTTAACTAAAGCAGAGCCATCACTGCATTATGGGGCTTACACCACTGTATCTCATGGTAGCATCACTAGAGTGACATAAATGGAAGTGGAGCAGGATTCAGCCCAATGCTGCTTTTAAGTAGTTTTGCAGTTTGCTTGTCAATCTGATGGTACAGCAGCCTACATGTAGAGCAGTCTGTTTTCTCCAGTACTTTAGCAGAGCCACACTAATTATGACGGGATCCTCTTGGGTGTTTATTAGCATTAATTAAGGGATTGTAACTTTCAGATGAATCATATTCTGTCTTCAGCAGACCCTGAGCAGAGTTATCAGGTACACGGAAGGTAAAAAGCAAAGGAGAGATCAGGAAACGTGAATTTTTCAGCAACTGGAGACAGTTGCTGACCCTGTTGTTTTCCTATCTGCCAACATACTAAGGGATAATAAAAGGTGAATTATTTTCATTTCAGTTTTAGCATCAGTTTCACATCTTCCTATTAAAAAGCACTCAATCCTAGAAGCAGTCAATTAGCCTTGCTGAAAAGGTACACTTCCAAACAGATGTTCTTGCCAATAATGCTCATCCGCTAAACCTGGTTATTTCATCCCTGCTGGTGGCTGGTGGTGGGGAGAAGAAGGATGCTGAAGGGTGAAGGAGATTTTGGCATAAGGAGGACGAGAAGATACGCCAACATGATTTCTTTAGTATTTCTCCTGAGTCTGTCCTCTTTCACCGTGCTTCTTCCCTTGCCCTACTAAGGCTATACCTAACACTAAAGAGCCGGGCTCATTTATCATACCTGGCACCTGGTGATTTCATAGGGCTGTGGCATCCTGCCGGTAACTCTAGCAGAATAGTGCTGCTGCCTTCTACCGTGTTGCTTGTAAGTATCTAGGTCATCGCATCCGTGCAATAAACCTTAGTGGGATTGTTCCTAGACATGGTGTAAAGCGTGATTAGTATACTCGTGGAGATCTCAGTATGTGCTTGGTACATCTGTTTATCTTGCCCGGTGGAGTCTGTAGGCTCAGACTCTGCCTTGGGGAAATTCTCTGACAGCCTTGCCAGCTGGATGCATCACAGTTATCTTACCCTCAACCTCAGGAAAATAAAACCTTCTTGCTGGGCCTGTGGTGCTGCGGTTAAGAGCAGGCCCTCTTTTCCTTTGTGTCATCCTTGAAGAATATCAATCATGTCTTGACTTTTGCCCTTTCCATTTGGGTAGCAATCAGTGTACTATGTGCAGTAAAAAAGTGAGTTGTTTTTTGTTTCAGTAAGGGTGCCTGTGCGTGCTGCACCTCAGCTTACCCTGTGCTGACCTTGCAAAGACAGCATTTGAAGCACCGTTTATACAGCTTCCTTTCAGCGGGGCCTCAGCAATGCTACCCACATCTCACGGCAGGGATGTGATAGCACATCAGGTGGTTTGTATGAGCTATAAGGCTAGATTGACTCTGAGATCCAGCTTCAGCTTCTTCCACCTTTGATGATGTAGGCCCCTCTAAATTTGAGTACTGACTGGTTGAGAACCCTCTGAACAGCCATACTTTGCCATTGGTACCTCTTCAATAGATATCAACTAGTGCTTTTACTGAGTGAGTCATAACATGTAGAGCAACCATTCCTGTTGGCTGTGTCACTCCTTTCACACTGAGAAACACCCAAAATCCATCTCATTTTATGTGGAGCTTTTTTTTTTTATAATTTATTACTTTACCTTATCTCCCCTTCCTCACCCTGTCCTTTCAGATCCTGTCAGTTAATTGGATTTGTTGCCCATTTTAAAGGGTATTCTGTTATTTGAATGTGTTCTACTTGCAGAAAATAGCTTAATCAAATAAGAAGCACTTGAGTGCCTGAAAGCTTGTCCATTTTTTCTAACTCTGGTCTGTAGGACTAATTAACATTGCTGTTTCAAGCTGCTCAGCAGCACAGGCAAGAACAATTTTTGCTGCTTCAAAAGTAAAGGCTTGTGGCAAAAAGGGGGCCAAAGCTGGGTGAAGAGTTGAGGTGGGGACATCTGCAGATCTGCTACCCCTGTGCACCCTGGAGGGCTGAAAGCAGCAACTCCACCAGTGGGAGCAGATGCTTCCCGCGCCCTTCTTTGGAAATACCTTAGCCATTTGTCCACTGCTTTTCTGAAGCAGCAGCCACCCTGCCTTGCAGGGTTCTAATGTGAGCAAGGTCAGTAGAAGGACTAGGGATGTTTCACTTCTGCAAGCAGCGTGTTGCCCTAGGAGACCATCCACTTCACCTCAGTCCGGAGCCGGCCTCCATCTAGGAAAAGAAATTACTTCTCCTTGTGAGCCTTACCTCTGTCGTATCTCAGCTACAAGAGCAAACTTAATCAACACTGAAGAGACTAGCTGAGAGCAGCTGTCAGCCAGAATTGATCTAACAGAAGAGCGAGAAAATTATAATCAGTACTTTAGGATCATTTGAGGCAAATTCCCTAGGTAGGTGGTCATGCCAAAGAGTAGCCTTTAAAAAAAGCAGGTTGTTTTATTGATGCCCCTTGTTTTGAATATATTCTGAGGATGGAGGGTTAATATTCTGGGCATAATATAGATCAGAAAACAATATAGTTCGTTATTTGTTCAGCTTCAGAGAGATTTTTGTCTCTAGTAAAAAGAAAAGGGGGGAGGGGTGGGCGGGGGTGTATTACATGTGTTGCATGGCATGCATTCAGTGCTGTAATGATGGTTAAAAATTCCTTGGCCTTGGAAAACAGCCTGAGGGATGCTATGTTCAACTTCTAGCTGAACTACAGCTTCCGTATGAATGGCATGGCTGTATCTTGACTACATTACTGATTTTCTCAGGATTACTCCAGTGAGGCAAATGAACAAACTTGGCTTTCTTATTAGATGCTCAGCAGCAAGCAGTAAGCAAAATACCAGTTTTCAAAGTAGTTCGTTTATCCTAATACTTTCTAATATGCGTGGAGCCATATAAGAACCGATGGCAGTGCATGCTAAACCACTCAAATCCTGGGTCCCAGACAGTGGACAAATGGCTCAGACCTTTGGGATGGCATCTGGTTAGAGTCAGAATTAACCAGTGCTTTCCAGCACTGGCACAACCAACTGTTTCAAGAGACACGACACTAAAAATATTTCCAGCTTTTAAGAGTGGAAGGTTCATCCAAAACATAGGCTTCCAGTTTGATGTCCTAATATTTATATAGCACATTGAAGCAGTTGATCTAGTTTTTAACCACAGGGCTCTTAGAGGCAGTTGAAAGATGCTCCGCGCTTGGAAAACTGTTATTGCCCTGACGCAGGTGCCTTGCTATGAACGTAGGTGTATGTCTTATGGTGTGTCTTGTTTGCGAAGTTTGGCTGAAATCAGGCTAGCAATTCACATATTCCTGTCTCTGTTCCCAGTGTTGTACTGTTGACACTGACATTTTAGAATCATCTAACTCACATAACTTTGGAGAAAGCCAAAAGATGCTCTGGGCTAGCAGGTGAAATCCAGATTAATCTTCATTTCCGTACACATCGTCTGCCTGCAATGGTACAGTAGGGTTAATGTCTTCCCAGGGTGTTTGAGAAACCCAACTAGAATGGTGCTTCATGGTTGGTTGGTTTTTTGGTTTTTTGGTTTTTTTTTGGTCTGAATACAGTAATGTTTTAGAGCTTTTTTTTCCCTTTTCTCTCTCTTCTTTAGGCAGTGTGAATAAAGTGAGAGACAAAAAACCTCTATCTGCTGTAAACTGTGATCTAAAAATTGAGGGGGCTGATGCGGATGGCTGCTGGCAGCGTGTTATAAATGTCAGTTCTGTGCTGGAGTTATTCCAGGAGTGAGGGTGCTGTTAGTGTGGTCCCGCAGTTAGTCAATACCCACGATTGTAGTATGCTAAAAAAAAAAAATACAGGGGCTCATAAGTGGGTGACAGGACATGAGAATCAGTCAGGAATTTCACCCGCCAGCTGCTTGTCCCATTGCCTGGTCCTCGGTTGGCACTGGATGGAGTTACCCTGTGTTTTGGGTACCTCACTACCAAAGGAGAGTTTCTTTAAACTAGGGTCCCTCTTCAAACCCCTGGGGCTGGGGAAGGAAGGGCTGGCCCAGGCGGGCACGCAGGACACCCTGCAGGGGCTGGGACCTGGGCACAGGTCTCCTTCTGCCCACCTCCCAGGGCTCCAGAGGTGCCACCAGAGCACTCTTTCTCGGCTGTTGCTGTAGAGCTCAACCTAGCTTTGAACCTTGATTTCCCTTCACTTAGGAGCAGTTGTAGTGTTATCTTAATCTGGAAACTGGCATCTTCCCACTGAGGTCATGCGAGCTACGACAGTAAAGGCCTGGCCAACAACATCCAGTTTGTGCAGGCCTGGAAATTTACTCCCAAGTTGGTAAAATGGGGCTTTCTCAAGTCTGAGGTTGGATTTCTGAGTCCTTTGGCCACAGCTGAGGTTCACAACTCCCTTTGTTATAAATGTAAACTCATACGGGGCAAAAAAGCAATTTCCTTTCTTGCACGATGTCAGTGTGTGGACAGTGGTGTTAGGTGGGATGCTCAGTACAAGTGAAACCATGGGTGTTGTGAAAGGTCAGGAAACACCGAAGATCATTTCTTCTTGTTTCAATCCCATTATCTACAGTCATTGCAGATGTATATTACGCTTTCATCATGCCTGTCAAAACTGTTCATTGAAGAGAAAAGAGAGCGTTCATGTTGAATGTGTTTCTCTTTCCCATCTCAGGTTATACTTTAGCTAGGCCTAGACTGGATTCGTTCAGATTATAAACAGATGGAACATGAGATGAGCAAGAGAATGGGATCTGTAACTGTGGGATGAAGCTGGCTCTGCACTCTCAGAAATTTCCTAGTATATTTTTTCCAGTTAAAAGGGCTGATTTCCTAAAAATTGAAAAGTCTCCCCCAAATTTGTTAATTACAACTTAATTTTATTTTATAGACTAATTCTGAAGTGTTCCAGTAAATTTTAAATATTTCATTCTAAACTTCATCTTACCGAATGGTTTAATTTTTTTGTTGGAAATAGTTTTCCTTTCAGCAGAAACATTGTCTAAATTGATGTGAGACAAGATCATGCAACCTGAAGAAAGCACTTCCACTGTTGTTGAAGGGAGAATAGAATTTTGATCAAATGGAAAGCAATTCCTTTTTGTCTGATGGAAAATTTAGTAATGATTTGGGGTGTTGCCCAGATTTTTAAAATATCACAAATAGCCCCCACTTGGAATTTTGACTTTTAGGACTATTTGTTCCCTTAGAACAAATTTCAATTTCAAATTTCAGTCAAACAATATTCCTGACCCTGGAAGTGGAAGTCACACAGACAAAATCGAAATGGTTTGCAGGGAGAACAGCATGGAAATCTGTGCATTGGGCATCTTGCA
This sequence comes from Burhinus oedicnemus, assembly GCA_008921705.1. NCBI lineage: Eukaryota > Metazoa > Chordata > Aves > Charadriiformes > Burhinidae > Burhinus > Burhinus oedicnemus. Next base: position 439,763 of record VFFE01005868.1, read on the forward strand.
CAAGGGGCAGGGAGCACACCATTTTGCTCAGTCACAGCAGGCAGAAGAAGTTTGAGATCCCTGCTGGGAACAAGGGAAGGATAACTGGATAGCTACAGAAATATAATTCAGTTGCTTTGAGCCATGCAAGTGTCAGGCCAGAGGATGAGGACCTGGCCACATTGGCCGTGTTCCCTCTGAGCCGGGTCGGGGGACCCCCATCACACTGACCAAACATTGCCCGTTCAATTGCTGCTGGAACCAAAGCCTCCCTTTTTATTCCGCTCTCTGATCTGCTATTCACTGGTACTGGCAAATTTTTGTTTTTATTTCTAATAAATAAATAAATAAAGCGGCCCAACTTTTTAAGGCTGTTCCCTCCCTGTCTGTGTGCAGAGGACTGCAGATCTGTGTGCGATATAATGAAGGCCTAAGGGAGAATATTAGCACTTCTGAAAAGAGCTCAGGGAATTCTAGTTTTTGCTCTGACAACTGAAGGCAGAGGAGAGTTTTTCCTTTCATGTTTGTTTTCAGTACATAAAGTGATTGAAAGCAGTTTCCCAAAGAGGAGGATGGGGAGGGAGCGCTGAAAATTTTTAGCATTTCTCATCTGCTGCCTTAATTTCGCTGCTGCTGCACTCTCACATGGAGTCAGAGCGAGGAGCAAAAGAAGGGGACACGCGTGGTGCAGGCACAAGCTGAGGAAACCCATGCACTGCGAGAGAGACCACCGTGGGGATGGGAGCAGGGCTGCTTCGGCCGGACGCTGGCACCACCGGCACGCTGAGCCTCCTGCGGGCAGGCGCCACGGGGAGCAGTCAGGGTCATCCTATGCGGTAACACCACCCCATTGACCACCCAGCTCCCTCCCACAGCACCACCGTCCGGCAGCGGGCTGAGCACCACAGGGCTGGTCCTAGGGGCAGGGGAGGGGAAACATGGACAGGAGAGAAAAAAAGCAAAGAGGAGGATGGGCTGGCAGTTATTTTTCCAAGGGATGCTCTCATGTGAGCTGGAAGGTGGAAGGACAGCCTGGATTTGGATCAATTTTGCATCCTTAGAAGAAAAGCGCTCAAATTCAGCAGCACAGAGGGAGTGGGTAGAGACTTGCTGCAGCCACGATGGCACATCAAAGCTAGGCACCCTGTAACATGGGCCATTTCTATAACGGCTGCACATCAGAGTCACTCTTTTTTTTTGGTTACCTAAGTGGTAATAGTAGAGTGTCATATTCCCTGGGATGGAATAAACCTGAGTTGTCCCTATAGAGAAGAAGGCAAGGCAGGTTTCTGCAGCACTGCTGCTCAGCTGGTAATGGGAAGGCAACAAAACCAAAACCTTGTGGGCTCTGTAAAGCCTGCCCAGATGCTTGTTCCTGTCTGTAGTATTTGCCAGGAGAAAAAGCAGTATAATACCTGTTGCCCCTCAAAGTGTGTTAGCTGGATATTTTAGAGAAATGGGTATTTTTATGACTGACGCTGTTAGGATGAGGTTGACTGGATCCTGTGCTTTGGCTGTGGCTGCCTGGGTCCTCCTTGTCTGTGCCCTGCAGCATGAGGTGCACCGTGGGCACATACTGGAGAGGGACCACAGACCCTGGTCTGGGCACTGGCTCACCTGGGGCTTCACCAAATCCTAATCCAAACAACTCTTCTGGCCCAGGTTATGAAGTGTCTTGAGAAGTTCCTCAAGCAACTTTTGGATCGAGTTAAGACCTAACCCAGAGCCTCTCTAGGTAACCATAAATCATGCCTTGAGTTTTAGTTGGGTCTGCATTGGGCTGTCTGCCGTGTCCAGCTCTAGAGAGGAGCTCAGTGTCTAGGACTGTCCATCTGACACCTTCCTTGGCACAAAATAACTGAGAGGGGGTTGCCAAGAGACCAGAGCCCTGTACCTCCGTCCCACTTTGAGCGCTGAATTGATCCGCTTGTTTGGCGTGATGCTGATTGGGATGGTTACAGCCCCAGACCCACTATTGACAATCTCTTCCGCAAGCATCAAATGGAGTTTCCCCTACTTGCGGCCTTTGGCTTTACTGGACTCTTGCCAAGAGCCCCTTCACCTGCTCACAATAAGAAGATATTAGTCCTTGTTATTTGCTTGCACATGCACAGTATCTGTCTTTGGTACATAGTGCCTTGGAAACGTGTAATTATGGCTGTGTGTGATGAAAGAGATGACCAAAAAGCTACATAGAGCTGGAGAGGATAGCCACAGTTGCTCTCACCTTTCACTTCAGGTTACTACTTGAATAACAATTCAGAAGCAAGAGCTTAGCATACTGAAATGCCTCACTGCTTTTAGTTAGTTCTTAATGAAAAAGGAAGAACGATCGTGTGTGTTGACATATATATGGCACAGAGAGGACTAACAGCAGCCAGTTAATAATCTTTGTCTCCCTCACTGCTGGCACAGGTTTAAAACAAATGCACACAAAACCCGTCCCAGGCACGTGTGCTGACAGATGTCTATGCATGCAGGCATGGTTTAGCATGAAGAATCACATAAATTAGCAGGTTTATAATTACTCTTTTTAATCCTTTCGCTTTGAACAAACAAGCTTTAATCAGCAGACGGGAAGCCCATTTAAAACCTGAAACGTAATCCAAGGTCAGAAGCTAAGGGTCACCACCCTTGACTGTGGGCTGAATAACCAGGTGCGTCTAGAAGTTGTAGTGAAAAATCAGGCTCTTCTCCTTCTCCTGGACACCCAAAGGGCACTGTGACTGAGCAGGGATGCGGGGCTTGGCATCTCACGGCAGCCCGGTGCTTGGGGAGCCCTCGGGGCTGCAAGGGCAACTGCGGATGGGGGCACATCAGCATCTTGCTCCTGAGGAACAAGGCAAGCAGCCACAGGGAGAAGGGATGGAAAAAGAGCAGGAAGCTAATAAAAGCAGTTCCCCTCTCCAGGGATAATTGGGGAGGGGTTAGAGTTAATTAGTTTATACGGGTAACAGAGGTTAATAGGGTTCTTGTTTTGGTTTTTCTTTTCACTTGATGGAGTGTGTCAGTTGTTTAAAGCTAACAAGCTGATGAGATAAAAAGCAAATTAAATATGTGATCCAGGTGTTGCCAGAAGTTGATGCAGAAGTGTTAAAAGGAAAAGCTTACAGAGCTGGATAGAAAAAAAAAAAAAAAGAATATGAAAATAAAGTGTGCATGTGAAAAAAAAAACCAAACAAACCCAAAAAAACCCAACCAAAGCTTTGCATTATTTGTGACTCAGGTATTTAACTAGTGGAGAAAAAAATTGCTGGAGTGAACAATGTAGGTATTACGAACAGCCCTCCTGCTGCCCTCATGCAAATCTTTTTGTTAGCCTACTCCAAAGTAACATCGTACAGCTTGCTGTCATTGAGTTCCTCGTCAATGAACAGGAGGAGACTGAGAGTTCAGTGGCTTGTTCCATGAATCATACAACACCTGCTTCTCCCCAGGCAGAGTAACCCACCCTCTGATGTCCCTACACTCCTTTAACATAACCTTGCAGCTATATGAAAAAGTTTCTGACTTGAACCAGATCTTGAGCAGGAGCCTTCCTGAAACGCTGGGCAAGTGCTCACAGTCAAAGCTCTGGTCTTCCACATGGCACCATGGGGATGTGAAAACTGCCCCAAATTTCCTAATGATGCTGTATTCATATAAAAGTCAGTAAAAAAAGTCAAAACATCCATAAGGAACTATTCTACCGCTTCTGTCTTCCTGAATCTTGTATATGACCCCCAACTCCTACTGCCACTAAATTTTTAGTGAACATTTCTAAGCTCTGTTCCTCCTTTTCACCCTGCTGTCTCTATTTATTCTTATATTTACTGAGCACTGCTTTCCACTCCTTCAGTCATCACCTGTTTAAGTTGGAACTACAGATGTGAAGATGACCGACTTTCAAAACCTTAATACCTACAAGGTCTCTGCTTAGGAGCAGCAGTTCACCTCTCACTCCTAATCTTAACAGGTCATTTTAGAAGGGAAATGTCCACATTGGAAAATGTTTAATGGGAAGCGAGTTTCCACACCGCACAGCTTGTCTTTGAAGATGTAACCAGCATCCTTCCTAAGAGTTTGGGCCCGGTGCAAGAGCAGAAGTTGCCCTTATGAAATGTGTGATTCAGCACCCTGCAACCAGCAGGAGTTGCACCGCAGGTGTTGGAGGGAAGCATACCCCGCTGGCCAGGCAAATAGTTTGTGTCATGAAGGAAATTACCAGTGAATGGCAGGAAGGTGCTTTATCCTGTGTAACATCAAGTTCTGAGGTATTCAAGGATGCCTTGAAGCAGCCTGCAACATCAGGGGGAGAATGGCAGCATGAGGGAGCCAAAGTTACAGACGGAGATCCATGGGCATACAAAGGCACTGAGAACTGACACCACCACCATGGGAAAGCTTGTTAGGAGAACAGCCCTCTTCTAAGCTGCACGTACTGCTGGGTGCTTCAAGTTCCAAAATATTTTCTAGACAAGCCACTTGACTCTTTTACAGGATTCATTAAGTTGAAGGCTCGCATAATTTGCTACTGCTTTTACTGCTGCCTGGAGAATAATTTTAAAATATCCTCCAAAGAAAGAGCAAATAGAAGAGCTCTGTATGCAACATTTCTGAAAAGTGAGACTTGGCGCATCAGCCCATGAGTAACAGAGATGTTTGTGGCCAGCTCCAGCTCTTTCCTGGGATATTTATTTAGTACAAGGGTATAGTTCAGATGTGGGGAAGGAGGAGGAGATGGAAGTCCTCTCACAGTCACCGATACCTTGAGAAGAAAGTCCTGCCAGCCTGTCAAAGGCATCTGCTTGGTGCCCTGTGCTTCATCGCCCCCCTTGCTCACCAGGGTATTAGCAGAGCAGTACGGTCGCTTCTGCTGCAGGCAGTCTGCACCTGTCTTTTGCCCCATGTTCCCAGGGGGGAGCTGACTGTCAGAAATGCTCCCGAAAAAAGTAGCCCTGAGTTTATACTATCCCGATCTGGGATATCCTTTGAAAATGCAAGAGGAGTGTATTTGCCATCAAAGGCAGAGTGGCAATGGAGAACCTGTTGCCACCAACCGCCTCTTCCCCTTTGTGGAGAAAGTTCCAACGACAAATTACACCAACCCAGAAAAAAGAAGGGACCAAATGTGCTAAAAAGCACTGCTTTCCACTTGCAACAAATTCTGTTTAGTACATGTTTATGGAACTTGTCTTGGAAGCTCTAAAAATAGCATTGCAGGAATGAGTCTCCGACTCCCTCCAGGAAACCCTACACATTCCTTGGATAGAAGAGCAGTTTAATCCTCATATTCACAACAAAAAGAACAATTATTTTTAGCACTTTTAAAAATAGACTTCAGTTGCCCAGTGGCGAGTTGTCAAAGCAAGACATGGAAGATGTGTCACTTCACAGGAGTGCGGCACAAATTGCCAGATTCTGGATGACAAGAGTATGGTGGTTCAGATGTGTCAAGGGGTATTATGATAAAGGTTTCAGGCAAGGCTTGCGGGGAAATGATAAGATGGAAAAAAGGAGCCTGAGGAACATCCTGACAGTGATGAAGGGTGAGACAGAGGAATGGGACATACTGGGGAGCAGTGTTGAGCCTGTGCAAATGAGGGTGGAACCAGAGCATCGTGCCTCCTGGCTGAGGTGCTGGGATATCTGCAGCAGGACAAATGTTGCACAGCCAGCTGGAAATTTATAAGGAATATAATAGGGTCTGGTTATGTCATGACAGAAGCCCAGTTAAAACCTGGTCCTAGTGAAAGCAAAAGCCAGTCTCTCATGGACTTAGGTCACCCACAGGTCTGTCATCTGGACTCAGATAGCACTGTCTCCTGTGGTTTGTAGTTGGGTCTTGGAGCACAAAGATTTCATAGCCGTTCGTGTTGTTGCCTGTTGAAACTCAGTAGATTTCCCAGATTTTCCATCTACTCGTTGTGTCATGAGCAGAGCTGCACACACTAAAGCTTTTGTGAGGAAGTATGGCATGCTGCCAGCTGGCTTCTGCCAGCAGTAGTAAAGCTCAGGTCAAAGCCTGGACTTAGTGCTGAATGCCTGACTAAGCGCTAAGACTAAGCACTAGCTTACCTGGAAGGACCCATCAGAAGTTCGTAGCCTAACAGAGCACAGCCTCAGCACTTGCTCCCTCCTCTGAGGGTTCATCTCCTATAATCACCATGTTCTAAATGTCTGGCACTTTGACTCCCAGTTCAGGAGAGTCATCTGGGCTCCCTCTGTGGTCAGTGGAAAGGACAGGATTTCCAGACGGTGACTATTGCCTTTCTAAGATGTCAAAAAGCCTAATATATGTTGCCAAGAACATGGGGGAAGACAAAGGAAAGCAAGAGTTTTTTAAGCTGACTTTGCTGATACAGAAAATAGTCCAACTCTTATTTAGGATGATCTGTATCATATATTTGTAGCTAGCTTTTCCCAAATATAAGTATCTCCAATGATGCTTTAGACCACTAACCTTACTAATGTATACTTCCCACACACCATTTTACTGATCTGCTCCAAAGGGTGCAGCTGGAAGATCTCAATTTGGCTGATATGCCTTGGAAGTGATGGGGTAGTGCTCATCTGTCAAACAAAGCTGGGAGAGAGATGAGATGCTTATCTCTTACAGACAAAACACCTGGCTGTCTGGCTTCGTGAATGCTAATTTTGCAAGCTCAAAAAAAAAAACCCAAACCCAACAACCCACCATTTTTCCCCAAAACTAAAATAAAAATATTTAAATCACTTTTCCATCAGCTTGTATTTCAGTTACATAGAATACAACTTAAAATCCATGGAAGAAGTGATGAAGAATTACCTTCTTTTTCGATGATTCACAATATGTTTACTTAGTATTCACTTAAATATATTTACTTGGTATTCATTTGTGGGCTTTTTCCATTTTTTCTTTTTGTGTGTGTGTGTTTTGTTTCCAAGCATTTGTAGTCACATCACTGAAGGCAGGCTGGGTACATAAAATCCCTCTTAATAATCTAAGTTGTCAAAACTAAGGGCATTTTGTAAAATATCAGAAGAGCCTCAAATTGAATAATGATGAAAATATTGAGGTATATTTGGTCTGCTGTTGTAAACATGCCTTGCATATGACTCAGCAAGTGTCGTCTTTGTTATTTTGCCTTCTGTTTTTCATGCAGTCCTTTGCTTCTACTCCCCCAAGAAGATGGATTTTGATATGAAGTCTCTGAAAAGTGCCTTATAAAAATGGAACTTCCTTATAAAAATAGGACTGACTGACTGAAAGACAACTCTGTCCTAACTAATGTGGTTAAACAGAGAGATTCCTTTCCATGGGCAAGCAGCTCACATGGGGAAGAGCCCCCACTACTTTCAGAAACGGGACATTTTCTTTTGCCAGCCAACATGCTATCACTTAATGTGTTAATTTGAATTCATAAGGGGTTTTGTAGGCTTGTTTCAGTGCTCAGTTTCATAGTTACTGATACTTTCAGCTGTAGTGCCTGTAACTTCTCCACCATCAGCTGTCAGTAAGATAGTTCAGTTTAGTGCACACAGTTAATGGAAAAACTAGGATTTTGTGACAGTTGCCGTTTGTGTTTCTCTCTTTGCTTCACATTTAATGAGCAAAGACCCAGAAACCTCTGGTACAGAAGTAGCAAGCTGCAGTAGTCAATTAAACAGGGTTGAATAACACTGTCTCCGTTGGGCCACAAAGTCACGGATGTTGATATCGCAGGTGGGAACAGAGATCTATAGCCAGAACTCACTTGTGCCTCAGGTTTAAACCAGCATCACACCTAAGACTGAACATTAAAAATCCCATTGGGCTTTCCAGAAGCAAAAGGGTAATTCTTTGCCCTGAAAACAAACCAGACCCCTGAATTCTTGCTGGGTTTTCCTGCCTGCTCACCACACAGTCACAGGGCTCAGTCTTTGAGGTGCTGGGTGCACGCGCCTCTCTTGGAGGCAGCGTGGTTGATGAGCATTTGCTATAACATGGAATTGGAGCCATGCTCTTCAAACAAAGCTCTTCCCTTGCATCTTCCCAAAGTAACTCATAAGCAATTACTGCCAAAGTTTTGGAGGCTAGCTAAATATTAGATGTTTGTAAGCGTAATTGCAAGCTGGAGGACGGCGGGCAGAAGGAACGTATGGTGGTATGCTGACAAGCGTCATTGTCAAACCACTCTGGCTTTGAAAGGGAACATTAAGGTGTCATTTACTCGGTGCCCTGGCTTCCTATAGAGCGTTTCTAATGAAAGACCTCTTTGTGTGTGCGGTCACTAACTACAGAGAACAGTCAAAGATTTTACGGACATAACCATAAAAAAGAGAGCCTCTAGGCCAGAACCGATCCTACAATTAGCTCCGTCTGTGTGACTGGAAGCACCTGCTCTTGCTGCGGTGCCTTTCAAAACCGGAGACTTCTAAACCTCTGTCTGCTCCAAGGATTGCTTTTTCCCTTGAGGGACTTGCCCATGTTCCTGCATGTGCGCATATTATATACCAAGCTCGGTGGAAAACACTAAGAGAAAATTGCAACAGGAGGCAAAGACAGGCCTTGCATCTTCATGCAAATGTCCGTCCACTTGTGGAGGACAGTAGTTTGGAGAGGGGCCATGCAGACTTTGCAGATGTGAGTGACAGTCCTACAGATCCATGGCCGTACGACATGAGGTTTTAAACATCAGTCTCCGTTCTGTCCTTTTCCTTTCTGTACAAACCGTTTGGTTTGAAAGTTTGTTCTTGTTGTTGGCTCTCTTTGCTGTGGTAAGAGTGGCCCGTGGCAGGAGCAGGAACTGCCACGGGCAGCTCATGGCGCTGCGTCGGGGCTGTGCCTCTTGGGCATACCACATTGCGTGGCTCAGGCTCCTCATTTCAGAGCTGTCTTTCCCCGGGATGCCAAGCAGAGAGCATGGTCATTGCAAGGGAGCTTGGACTACATGACCTTTAAAGGTCCCTTCCAACCCAAACTGTTCTGTGATTCTACGCTGATGCTCTGCAGCTCAAGGTGGCATGTGTAGAAATGCTTGGGTTGTGAAACAGGGGGTTGTCAACCCTTGGTGGCACATGTATGTCAACACGTATGAGAAAATAGCTAAACAAACTTTTACAATGAGAAATTATACATATACTAAACATAAGTAAAATACATGCACAAGCCCATTTTTAAATGTGCCTATAATGCACACAAAGGTGACTGAAGAGAAATGAGTGTAAATTTGCAGATGTGTTTGGCTTTTCAGGTGTAGACATCTACTTTGATACAAATCTGTTTTCACGCTAAATAAATCAGTACCATGTCACACTTCCCTCATGTATCTGAATGTTTCAATTGTTTTGACAGCATTCAGTAGATTTTCAAACCTCTAATATTGCTTAATAAATAGTGAGCTGCATGTTTAAAAAAAGTCAGATCGGTAGGAAAATCAACCTTGCCAAAAGATATCTCTTCTAAAAATCAGAATTAATTTTGAACGTGTTGTCAGCTTGCTGAGCTATTTTGCCTTTGAGTGCCTGAAGAATTTAATTTTCCATTTTCAAGTGGAATTCCTGTAATCAGATGAGGTCTGGGCCTTATCATCAGATAATGCCATTGACGGAAAAGATCTACCTATGTGTACAAGGCAAATCTCTGTCTCAAGGCACAGCATATAGCTGCGCATAGTTAAATAGCACATCTGCCACCACAGGTTCGCTTCCTTGCAGTAACTGCTGGGCAGGCTGGACTGGCCTCAGCAGCGAACTCCTGGGTGCTTAAAGGCACTGGGCAAGCTCAGTTTCAAAGCTGAAGTGTTTGAGGATAAAAATGGGATAAAAAGGGCATAAAAAAACCCGCAGACTTTAGCTTCATGGGAGAGGTTCTTTTGTTCGCCATAGAGGATGCCTGAGCTTGGCAAAATCTCAGCAGAATTAAAACCAAAGACTTTTGAATTTGCATTACATTACAGCCCATCTGACTTTATGTTCATTTAAATGGATTTTTAAACACGTACCATAACCCACCTGTCAGTGAGGTGGTTATTTTGCAATTAAAAAAATTAAGCCACTCCACCAAGGTGGTCTTTTGCCTCCAACGACAAATTGGTAGTGGAAATGAGGGAAGAAAGAAGGCATTTATTGCAGTAATTGCCTAATGCAGTTGTTTATTTAGTTCCTGCAGTGCAGCGTGAATTAGAGGCCTGGTTGCTGACGGTTGTCAGTCAGGAGAGAGGAAGGAAAGACAGCTCTCCCAGCTGGTGGCCTGGCATCTCTGGGAACAGGAACTTGATCTGTCACAGGGTGCTTCTCTGTGCCTTAGCATGTAGATTGGCATCTGCACTTTGACGGGCAACCTTCGGGCAGGAGAAGCTTTGAATTAGGCAACGGAGAAGATGTCGGTCAGAGCTGAGGCAGAGTTTGCCAGAGGGATCTTGTATAGCTGAGAGATGGGCTAAGGTGGTGCACACGACCACTAAAATTAATACTCCAGAAAACTCACTATGTTGGAAATACCCAAGTTATGCAGTAAATGGGATTTTAAACAGCCCCTTGGAGTCTGGGAATGTGTATAATCGGCATCATGAAAGACAAACCAATCTGTACACCTTTTTAAAATGTACAGCGGTGTAGACCCCACCATAAGTCACATTATTCTGTATTTTCATAGTCTTCCAGTTAGTCTCCGTTGCTAGTTCATGTTCTTCTAAATTTTAGCAGTGTATTTTCCCAAGGGCAGGCTTTGGTCTCTCTTTGCTAGGAGTAAGGGCAAGAGGGGTGGGGAAATAACTCTTGGCAGGTACTAGGTTGCAAAAACTGAATTAAAAAGTCCTAAATATTTTCTTCTTGAGAGAGTATTCTTGTCAAGCTCAGAGGATGCTTGAAGCCCCTCGTGCTCCTTGCCTTCCTGAGCTGCTGCCTTGCTGGTGGAATGGTCATGCCTGAAAGAGGGTTCAAGGACAGCAAGCCTGGGTATTTTAATTTTAAAGGAGTAACCAGGGTTTGTGTTTTGCAGCTTGCCTCCGACAGCTTGGCAGGCTGCTTGACCCTACTACAGGCAGGACTGCAAAACCTCTAACCTCAAGAAAAAGAATTCTGTACCTTTTAAATACACGTAAACTTGCAAAGAGACTGCAGCCATCCTGCCACTGCAGTGGCTGTGCTAACATCTTCTCTACAGAAAGGTTAGATCACCTGTAAAGCCCACCTAGTGAAAAATTACCCATTACTTGAGAAATAGCATGATGCTGTCAGTGCTAATGTGGTCTCCTTTTCTAAAAGCCAAGTGGCTTTGTAGAGCCCTTTTGCCTGGGCACCATAACCGAATTTGTTGGCATTACAGAGCAGCATGTCTCCATGCCGAGCACCAGATAAACAGAGACCCGCAGGTTATGAGATGATCGCTGTATTTCCCCATCCCCTCTGCAGTGTTTTGTCCAACCACGTCTGACTGTTTCAGCTCCTTCTCCACCACAACTCATTGATCTGTTGGAGAGAAGTGGAAAACATTTCCAGAAATGAGCATGTCATCTGCTACTGTTTGCTGAAAGGCATCCCTCTGCTCTAGAGGGAATTACAGCTTCCATCTGCTCCCTAATACGAAAAACATGTATGAGCCCCCATGCTGCAGAGTCACTGTGTTACCAAGCTGCGGAAGCTCCTGGAGATTGGTGACTGTTGACATTTGATTCAAGGAAATCAGGCTGCCACTCTGCAATTACTTCCTTAGGCCCACAAATAATCAGATGAAGGGTGGTCTGAGGTTTGAAAAGCCAGGCTGTTGGGACTTTGAAAGACATCCAATTCTTCACATTCTCTTTTAGCTCTGTTTAGATTAGATATGGCATGTGTTTGAAGTTAAAAAATGCCGAGTTCCAGTGGGGAAATGTTTTTAATGTGTATTCAAATAGTACGCATGTTATCCACATGGACAAACGGCCCCACGTCCTTCATCTCGTGCATATGATGCCTGTTGAAAACCTAAGTGTCCGTCTATACAGATGTAGGAAGGAAGTTTAGTGAGCAGGTCCCAGCTGGTTCATCTATGTGGGGTCAGGCTTGCCTTGGTGGAATGGAAATGTTCAGCTTTACGTTGCTGTGCAGCGGATGGGGGACTTGGGTGCACTTTCAGGGGAGAGCTTGCTCCAGAACTGCAAGCTCTGAGCACCAATGGGACCCAGTTCAGTGCTATGGTGAAACACGACAGAAGATTACCAGCACGATAGGGTGCAGGCTGTCCCATTACAGGAGCTCTTTTGGCACTGCAAACCCTTTAGCTCTGCACCCAGCCACCTCTGGGACCATATGCTCCTCACAGGAGGAACTTCCTTACAAGACCTTGGGCTGTGATCCCCCCAGACTCTTGGCATCCATGACCCTCATCTGCACGAAGAAGCAACCCCTGGAGTGGGAGAGAGACCAAGAGAAGAATTTTTGGCCAAGCATTGGCTTGGTGGCTGTAAGAAAGAGATTTGGAGGGATGAGTGACGAGGGGTTCCTTCACGCCGTACGCTTCCTCCCTCCATGTGTCTCTGTCCCTGTCACTCACAAGTGCCCCTCTGCTTCTGCTGCGTTATCCGTGGCCTAAAGTGCTTTTCTGGTGTCTGGGGCTTTAAGACAGGAGCTCCACAGCAAATAAAGGAATTAGTATAATGAGGAAAAGCCACTGTTTGGCCTAATAACTGTACAATTAGTAATACTAAGGAGCGAATGAGGGCAGGCTTCTGGTTTGGCTGTAATCTTTTGGCATATCGTGTTTTAATTACAGACTAGGCTGCCATCTGGAATATTAATAATCTCTTACTGTCACTCTTCTTCATTATTTTGTCCAGAGAGAATGAAGTCCACCATTCTTTGTAGTTGTTTTATTATTTTTTTTAACGGGCTACATTATTTTGAAATACATTGTACTCATTATGAGAGATTGTACTTAAGTCAAACCCCAGTAACTAAAACTAAATTATTTGCTTTTAGTTCCGTACATGAAAAGAAATGCCGGTGTTTTGGGTTTTTTTAAACTAAATTCAAAACTCATTCCTTTTCTTTAGCTTTGCTTCACATTCCTTGCAGTTACTCATTTCATTACTCACAGGCACAGCCAACCAGAAATAGATAATTTTTAGAAAATATGTCAATGAAGCGATTTCAGTAGCAATCTGAGAGGAAGAAAGATCATAATTTTTGTTTTTGTTAATTAAGCACTTGCTAAGAACTCAGTACCATGAGCAGGGATTGTGTAACTAGAGAGCAATTAGGAAGAGAAATGAAATCGCTTGAAATAAGATGAGACATTGCAGGGAAATCTTTCCTCTGAAACCAAACTGAGTTTGATTGTGGGTTCTCTATTGCTGATATTATCTAGATATCCATTTTTCCTGAACATTTAGCTGAAATTCATCAAACTGCAGTAGACTCTTGAGAACACTGATACCCGAGTCTAGAGTCAAATGACATATATCTGTATATTAAATGTGGCTTTGCTTTTACAGAACAAAAATCCTGTATCTGGTTAGTGTTCACACAGATGGCAAAGTCTGCCACTTTGGACTGGCTCTACAACTTGCTTTGCTGGCTTATTGCATCAGATATTTTCTTCTCTATTCTATTCTATTCTATTCTATTCTATTCTATTCTATTCTATTCTATTCTATTCTATTCTATTCTATTCTATTCTGTTCTGTTCTGTTCTGTTCTGTTCCGTTCCGTTCCGTTCCGTTCCGTTCCGTTCCATTATTTTTTTACTTATTATTAGGAATGCTCCTTTCTCAAACACCAATTGAGGAATTTGCAGGTGACACCCTACCTTGGGAAGAATTGGAAAAGCCAGTGAGAACCAGAAGCAGTGCTGAACAGGGAGGCAGGCAGGCCTTGCCAGGTTGGAAAAAAGAGCAGAAAATAACAAAATGAGATTTGACTTGTTAAAACACAAGTTTAAGCTCTAGGGAAAAACATGAAACATGGTTTTGATGTTTTGAAGTGGAACACAGTTGCACTGAAGGAGCATGTGGGAAGGTGGGCAGCGCTTCACTGACTGGCTTCAAAGAAAGTTTAAAACGTAAGACATTATGGAGAGACTTCAGGTCCCAGGGAAGGAGACGGTGATTCCTGTCGCCATGAGACTCGATCTGTAACTGGAATTTTGGGGTTGGTTCTTATCCCTTGGTTGCAGGAAAAATAGAGGTAATTTGGCTAGAGTTCAGTAAAGGGCAGCAGAGATGGAGCTGGAAGGGTGCTAGGCTCGGTTGTGCTTTGCAAGAATTAAATCTGGCTGGCTTAGCGGTGCCACAGCTGAGGAGGAGGTGCAACAGTCTGCGCCTGCAGAACATGTAAAGACCAAGGCAGGAGAAGAATTATTTACAGTAGTAACCAGCAATTCTTCAAAGGAAGAAACGTCCTGATTTTTCCTGTGCTGTGGAACAATTTCCAAAAGGAATGGTGAAGACAGGATTGTTGGAGCAGTTCACAACAAACTGAAGGAAATCAGTGTGTGTAGAACCTCTTAGGCAACTACCATCTCTGGTTTACTCCACTGAAGATACTAGAGCAGCTCAGGCTCAATGGGCAAAACCCTGTGTAAGCATACATGTGTGAGTCACAGCTTGACCCATTTTCTCTGCTACTTATGGCAAAACAGCCTGCCACACCTGCCATAGCCTGCATGCTATTTATGGTCATATTTTGGATAGCAGTGGCATCGATGTATACGTGACTGTGTTTCCATGTGAAATCTGGGCGGTGGGTCAGAGCCGGCTGCTCTCGCTCCAGCAGATGGGCAGAACTGTGGTTGCAGTGGCAGCGAGACCTGCCTGCTCTCGCTCGCCAGTTGCACGCCGTGGCAGTCTCCCCACGTGTCCTGTGCTTGGCAGGGAGGAGGTGGTGGGGTGGGGTGGCTGCACAGGAGGACAGCAAGGCACCGCGCTGCTCCCCAACCCTCTGGGTACCAGAGGTGGGTCCAGGAGGGTGCCACCTACAGTCCCCTTTTGGGTTTTGCTTTGCGGAGTGGAGCCATGCCGGGCACAGCAGTTCATCCTCCAGGTGAAACCAAACCAGAAGATGTGTCCCAGGAGGACATCCAGTGCTTTTCTGATAGCAGGCACTCAGCCCATGGGGCAGGCGAGAGGTGGGGGTTTGGGGCATCTGGGCGATGTGGAAAAAAAACCCCAAACTGCAGGTCCTGTGGACATGAGGTCCTCAGCGATGTTTCATTCTGCAGATCAGCTCCTGTTGCCCTGCACCACTTGCTAACATAGAGCCTGAGAGGAAGCTCTCTGAGGGCCCACATGCCCTACAAGGGTGATAACCACTGCCTTATCTAGAAGTGATGCATGCGGTAGCAGACGCCTGCTCAGCGCCCAGTCCCTGGGCTGTGGCCATAAATCACACTGCAACAGCGTTCCTGCTGCAGGAGGTATGTGTTTTGTAAGAGTTAACAGCATTTCAGGAGCTCTGCGAGGCAGCTGGAGAAAGTGGTAAGGATGGCCAGTCACTGCTGACTTGGCATTTGAACTGGTGATTTAGAAGAAAAGCTTGATAGCAGGTTAGGATTAGCCAAGACATCCAGCCTGCCTTGCCTCCTTTTACTCCAGGCAAGCAAACCAGATAATGTAACACCAGAACAACAGGAAGACTATAAATACTCAAGACTTTTTTGCTACTTGTTTGTGTATCTGCCAAGTTATCGCAATGCAAACACGGACAGCGCTGATGGGCAAAGAGGTAATGGAGAGAAGACAGAAAACCAGACATACAAATTATTTCAGATAACATGGGAGCAACTTCTGCACTGGAAAGAACATTGTCTGGAGCCTTAGGCTTTCATTTCAGCATGCTTGATGTATATAACTCGTAATAACATATGTGGGATAACAGCAGTGATTTCTGGGGCCAGGAATAAATTTGGGATTAAAATGAGATAAGTATCCTCGGTCAAGGCAGTTGAGAAGTCTGCCTGTTTCTCTCTGCAGCACAGAGACGTCAGTCCCCATCCTGCGACCTTTGCAGCAACCCATCAGTAAATCCTTGGAACGGGGTGCTGTCTCCGGCGGGAGGGAGGAGCCCGCCTCTCCCTCTATTAGGAGCAGACCTCATGATTGCTCTGTGTCTCGCTTCGGAGCAGGGCTGGGGTTTGGTGGGCTGGGTTTTTTTGCTTTCTGGAAGCTGAGCTGGCAGCTTCTTTTGGATTACGTTTATAGTACCCTAGCGTGCTATAGCTGATGAAATATAAATGACGGAGTTGATTCTGAGGGCTGTAAAATAAGTCTGGTGCTGGAAGTGCAACGGCGAGTGTGCTTTTGCTTGGTGAGGTATTCGTTGCTTTTCCAAAGGGGTCATTATTTCAATTTTCATGTGAGTTTTCATCACTTAATGGAACTTAACTATGTTGCACATTTGCACAGCTTTTGAGGTGAGTGCTGGAACATAATACTGAAATAGTGCTCCTGCTTAATCCTTCCCATGAACAGCGCCACCAACTTTGTTCTCTCGGACTACTTAGGCAGGCAAGGCAAAGGTCAGACACCACCAAAAAAATGGGGAAGTCCAAGATTTACCCAAAGGCAGGGGCTCACAGCTTCAGAAATTTTTAGTTTCTTTCCTGGGCCTCATACTGCTCCGTGTCTGGGTCTCCTGGAAATTGGAGGCTCACCTTTGTTCGGACTTATGACCGAGTGATCATCCAGGGCTGGATTCCTTGGCATATCTGGATGCAGGTTTCCTGCTCGTGGCTAGCCGATGGCTGAAGAAGGGATGGGTTGTCCCCCTATACCACAGAGATCCCACCATGCTCAGAGGTTAGCAAGCGTTAAGGGAAAATGATTTTTTTTTTCCAAGGCAAACTGTCATCGAAAGGGGAACGTTTCTCCTCTCATCCAGTTCCAGCAGCTCAGCTTCGACTTCAATTTAAGGGGTGGATGATATTTGAAGGATTTAGCAATTTATGCCAAACCCAGCATGAGTTAATTCTTTTTGCTGCTGACTGGAAAGCCCAAGTCAATCTTTTCCTGAGACACATGCTATATTTAGTCAGGAAATGATAAATAATGCTATTTGAAGTACATACTGCTTCTTCCCCTTTCCTCCCCCAGCCCTTCTTCCTCCAAAATAACTACAAAGCATAAATAATTTGTACATTTAACCTGAATATTCCTTGCCTACTTAGGTGTGCTTGTTTTCTGTCCCCTACACAAAAAGTCACTAAGTGGGTTGAAAGTTGTTATTTTATTGATGTACAGTATAAATAAGTCACACTACATGAGATGATTTGTGGTTAACGTGTGCATGCATGATTCTCTGTCCTCTGCTTTCTCATCTGATGTGCCTTTATCGCTTGAACTATTCACCTTAAGAAGTGAATTCACTGTTTGATATTTGAAGGGAAACGTTTCCACCGCTGGCAGAAAAAAACCTCTAACTGCTATTGTGTGCCTGCAGATTCTTGCTTTGGCTTTGTACTTGTTGAAATGTCTGCATTTTTTGGTCCATAAGATATAGATTGCTGCCTTTCTGGTAAAGAAGCATTGTTTACTTATTTAAACATTAAGTAATGATGCCATAAGAGATTTTTAATTTGTTTCTCATCCACAGAAATTTTTGAACAAAGCCAAATGTCTTCGTTAGTGAGGAATTTTTTCTGTGGAAACAAAACAGCTTCCCTTTAGCATGCTCCAAAGTGATGGTATTGATTTGGAAATCACAAGAAAATCTTTATACCTTTCAAAAAGCATCTTTTGCTGAAGGAAGTTTTCAACGGGCTCCCATAGGTGCAAACATCTTGCTCACCATCACTTGAGAAATCCGGATAAAACCTTGGATTTATGATCTATGAAAATCTTTCAGGCCAGGTGTTTTTGATGGAAATCACAGGAGACAGATCGTACGAGTTATTCAATAACACTGGGCTGCAGGATGTTTGCATCGGAGGAGCGTAAGGAGGTTGTAAATCAAAGGAGAGCTGGGCTCTGTGTCAGCAGCAAGTTAGCTGCTGAGGCCACGTTCGCTGGGAGCCCTCACGCAAGGACCAGAGCTCGTGCATGTAGCAGGGGAGCTCTTTGGTAAGTGTCGTTTGAGTCAAGGTGAGTCTCATAAGAGGAAAGAAACAGACAAATCATCAGTTTTCAGTTTCAATTTTTCTGCAAAAGTTGCCTTGCAAGTTTCTTTATTTATTGTGAGGAAGAGACCCTCAAAAAAGGTAGTAAGTTTCTGTACGTACAGAAAGGTGCTGCCTGGCTACTCATTCTGGGTATTGAATGTATCTGTTTGAATTCACCTTTCAGACGGCAAAATAAGTTTGGGAGGAGGAGGAGGAACCGTGCTAGTGGTGTGGGAACAGACCCTTCCCTACCTGAAGCCTAAATTGAGGACTTGGCAATTTGAGAGCCTTCCCAACAAGGATCTCTCTAGGAAACAAGGAGAAAGAGGAAGAGACTCCAGCTAATTTCCGAGGCTGGGATTCATCTTGTCTAATAGCAGCTCCCTAAAAGTGAGTTATCTGGATTATCTGGTCTAGGGTGCTCTGGGCTCACTCCAGAGTCAAGGCAGAGCGGCGGACGCTCCACTGTGATGGAGGCGTCCAAGGTAAGCCATGTGAGTTGCCCTCTGAGGGTGCTTGTCTCTCTCCGTTGACTCAAAGGAGTCTGGATGACTGGATTAGGGTAGGCATTTCACTTCTAGACAGCTGGTCTGCGATGAGCTGACTTTCACCCTGTCGTGCAGGTTTTCAATGGGGTTTAGTCCCAGGGAGGTATATCTACCTCTTAGGAGTTTTCAGAAGCACTCTAATGTGTCATCTAAACATCACTGAAATCATAGGTAGCTGAAAATCTGTCCTTCCTTTGAGAGGAATTTATCTGTAGGTATGTGTATGTATTTGTATCCTTTAAAGCATCCGTCAGGACCCTTCAACATGCACCTCCCGTCCATTTGAAAAACCTGCCTCTGATACCATTTTGTGAGCATCAGATTATGTGCGACGTGTCACTTTCTGCAGCAGCTTTTATCCAGCATGATCCACGGCCTTAAACTGCCATGTCTGAAAGACGGTCAAGGCAGGAGTAGCAGTGCAAGTGTTTAACACAGGTAGCGGGGCTCATTGGAAACACGATGTTTTAGTTCAGGAACTTCAGCATAGTTTTTCCAATTAAAATGAGAAGAGTATATTCTAAGGCAGCTTGATTTGAAGAAAAAGACCAGCAGTCATTTTGTGAGACATATCATCAAGATCCTTAATGACCACTACTGGTTAGGACATCAGCATTTACAGCACAGCCGTTCGTCCCTCCGCTGAAGAAAGACCAAACCCAGAAATATTAATTTAAATTCAATGTCCCTGTCACAACCAGTAACTTAAATTAGGTATCTGAGCATGTAGCGGCAAGCACAGAAATACATTCTCCATAGCCAAGTCTGAGAAGGAGCTGAACACTCATAACTCCTATCGTAGAAAATGGAAGCTAAGAGGATTAACGACACATGACATATGCTTGATATTTAGGGCAATTTTGTAGGGCTGTTGTGGGCTGATGGCCATCAGTCGTGTATGTATGTCTGTCTCTCTAGCAGAACCTGCTGCATAGGGAATAGTGATCCTGCATGTGAACACATGCACATGTGAGTATAGTATTTGTAAATTCCTAATTCAGTTAAAAAATTAACTTCTGTAGAGGTAGCTGTGATCAGCATGACTAGCAACACCTGACCACAATGATCTCTGCCTGCAAAAAAAAAAAATCGCCATTTTCACTGGCTTCAAATTTATTTGCACCCTTTATTGCAGTTTGCCTTGGATTTTCCTGTGCCATTCAAGAAAAAAAATCTCTTCCACCTCTGCAGTTTCCTCCCCTTATCCTCTCTTACTTCCAGCAGCCAGAAGAGCACCTTTGTACTGCAGACAGGTAGTGATGGTTAGCGGGAGGGTTTCAGCTTTGCATTGCAGATTACACAGCTGCATAATCTCCTGGCTAAGCAGCACGGATATATGCAGTGAGGTGGAGGAGAGCTGGGAGTTCGGTATTTCTTACCTGTTTTCCAAATCTCTTTCATGACTCTGAAGAGACATGAAGAAGGGTGTTAAAATGAAAAGGAAGCAGTTTATGCTTTTTTTTTTTTTTTGCTCTGGTGCTGCTGAGATTGCCAGTGAATGTTACCTGAGCAGCAGCTAGCAAGTTTCTGCAGGAGTGTGTTGATGGAGCAAGTAAGTAGCGGTAGCTCTGAATAAATCATTTATGTGTGCGCTGCAGACTGTGCTTCAGGGATTGGCATTAACGGTGGCGCGCTTTCAGACAAACAGAGGGAAAGACTTTCACCCAACTTTTTACTGAAACCTCAGAGGAATAAAACAGGTCAGTGGTGAATATTAAATTAACTTTTGGCTATCTTCCAAAGTGATCTGGCCTAGTTAGGGAACATCAAGAAGGAGGAAAGCTTTGCTTCTCCACATCCTGATTTCTCCAGGGAGGGCAGAGAAGGAGACCTGTGCATGGCATTACAAAGGCAACCTGATTTTATAAGTCAACAGTTCTTCCATATGCGCACAGAGACAGCAACATGCAGATCTGCGTAACACCTGTACACGCTTTTCTTGCAATGTTGCAGCAATATTTAAATCACATGCATTGTTTTAATGCTAACTTGTATATTCTGATGCATATGACTAGATCAATGGGGTATTTATTCAGTTTTGCAAGTTTTGTACAGCCTTGTCAAATGGGGCATAATGTGACTTTCCTGCCTTTGCCTCCCCCGTGCATGGGATAGGATTGGTCCCTCACTGAAGAGTGTACATCTCCTTATCTCACCCACGTGAAAGCCTAGCAAGGCTGACTCCCCTGGAAACTACTGAGCAGCTGCAGAGATACTGCATGGAAATACCGCCCTCCGTTTTCTGCATTTTGGATGTTTTTCCGAAACACATAATTTGTTTCAAGAAATTATACGTTTTTAGTATCAGCCTGGGTATTTAAGGGTAAAGGAACAGTGGGGTTAAACCATCAGTACCTGTTGGCAATCCCATGAAGACAATGAAGAGCTCTGTTGTCTGTTCATAGGGAAAGAGGGGGAGCTGGGTGAGCCCTTTGCTAAATTTGCAGTCGATCATCCCTTTCAGGGGTGTGGGTAGTGAGAAATATAAATAAGCCGTCACAGCCAGTGGGGAGCCTTGTGCCTCCCCAGCATCTCCCAGGCCATGCCTGCAGACAGCTTCTCACCAGTCCTCCCGCGGGACTGGGTTCAGTACACCTGAAGAGGGCTAATGTTCATTAGCCCCATCAGATCTCCTGCAGGGAGCTGGGCTACTGAAATGAACTGCTAATGAATCCGCATGGCCACCTTTCCCCACCACTTAGGCATTTCCTTCGCAGGGCTCAGGCTTGCTTTAGGGGGAAGCGAGTCCTCAGCCAGGCGAGGCGAGGCAGGTCGCGGTGGAGTGGAAAAACAGGCTGTCGTGAACCACTTTTGCCTCTGTAACATCTCACCTCACTTCCTTGTTGTTCTTCAAGCACTCAGTTGGGCAGCTGCGGTTAACGCTGCGGGCGTTTGTTAGGACGGTCTCAAAAGCTCACATGCAAAATAGGGAAAAGGCTTCAAGGATGCAGCTTCCTCTTGCTTCTGCGGTCGAAAATGCGACTGAAAGGTTTTAATAGGATTGGTCAGAAAACGTTGTGGAGTGGGGCTTTATTATTTTTTGTCTTCCTGCAAAAATTTTCACCACAAATCTAAAAGCCCGAAAGCAAACATTTTCTGACACACATCCCCAGCTAAAATTCAGAAATGCCGCTGTGGGGCCATATGGGAACTGTATTGCTGCGCATCTGCCGGGCGGACTCTGTGGCTGAGTACTTGCTGGGGGTACTTGCGTTCCCCCCCCCTTCGTTAGCAAGAACCCGGCTCCCCGCAGCAGTGGTCCTGGGGCAGCAAGGGAGGCGCAGCCCGGCCGAGGAGCCCAGCTCCCGGGGAGGAGGGTGGCACTGGTGGCCACCCTCGCCTCCTGCCACGTGTCCACGTCAGCGCTCTCCAGATACTGAATCTTTCCAGTCCAGGGGAATTTTCTGATGGGAGAAAAAGGCTTTGCCCGAACAATCTTGCTGAGTCAAACACATTATTTTCTCTGGCATGGCAGTTATGACATATTTTTAAAATTTTAATTAACCTCAATAATGTCACAAGCTCAGAGCTGGCTGCATCGTGTGAAACTTTCCCTGAGGAGGGCACAGAGGTGCCAAAGCGCCCAGCTCTCCCTACGGAGCCCATCCGGGGCTCCCATTTCTCACCCCCCAACCCCCAGTGGGAACCAGCTAGGCACCGATGGCCGTGGCAGACGAACCCGGCCATCTCCGAGGCTTTAGGGCTCTTTGCGACCTTGACCAGGTTTAGGCAGTGGGCTTCCTCCCCGAGGTTGAAGGGCGAGCTGCTGAGCCACCAAACCCTCAGTTATTTTCCACATCTGGTTTGATTCCCTGCAGATAAACAGCAGCCTTGCCATTAACAACAAAAACTTAATTCACTGAGGTTTGTTCAAGCACTGAGAGCAAATATTTTTCCTGTGCAGCTTGGGGTCATTTTAAGGGAAAAACAGGGCTGGAGGTATATCGCCCCTTTAAAAATTATTATTACTTCCTAGAGAAAATAAAATGTAAAGCACCTCTTCCTTCCATTTGTGAGGTTATTTTTATGGAAAAATTGCTGGCTTGGGAAGGAAACATTGCTTTGTGCCTGACTTGGGATCATAGCAGGGGATTTGAATAAATGCATGGATTAATTTACCTTTTTTCTTTTTTTTTTTTTTTTAAAAATGAAAATGCTCATTCACAAGTCATACTTCAATAAAACCCTGTAGAAATATTTGGCCTGCTTTTCTGTCATCCGCTCCCTCTTGGTGCCAGGGCTTACACGCGAAGGGAGGGGATGGAGCAGCCGGCGAGTACCACAATTACAAGTATTTTAGGAGATGTCCGTGGCTGTATAAGCCGCTGATTCTCCTCACTGCTGCTTGGGAGGCTGAAGCCCCTATGTAGGTCACATTCTCCAAGGCTGCTGCCTTCCTTACAGCCAGACCTGCTGTTGACTTGGGCTGTCTTAATGCATCAAAGAGCCTCTGCTATGCTTCAGCTCCCCTCCTGAACTCGAGCTGCACCGCTCGGCTCTTCTTGTAATCGCTGAGGTGGGTAACCTGAACAGGGGAACTCGAGCATTAATCACAGCCTTTCTGGTTCCCCGGGCGGAGTAGAAAATTTCTCATTTTACCATCGTCATTGTTATTTTTAAGTCTTTGAAATCTCTCCCTAAATCTCTTTTCCCGCCTTTTCTCTTTTTTTTTGGTTTCCATGTGTCATAACCTAGTTACTATTATCAATGATCATACACAGTGAACCAGAAGAGGCAGTTAGGACTTTTTTTATTTATTAAAAAATACTTTCAAGAGAACAAATGGAGACCCACAGAAAATGAAAATGGGACTGCTGCTGGGGAATGTTTCTCTGCTGCACAGTGATAATAACATCGGAGGTGCCATCACGTGGTGGAGCAGCCTATTGAGCAGGCAGTGGGTTTGGGGTAGGGGCTGCTCCTTAGCTGAAAATGACTTTTTCCTCCTTGCTGTTCTGCACAGCATCACCTCCAGACATGAGGATCAGAAACTAAGAGGCTGCAGGTACGCACCTGACAATTCTCAGGAAACCTAAGGAAGTATTGCAGAGAAGCACTGGTCATTTGTCCCTCTTTGCTGCAGTTTCTGTGTCTGGCATTGCAATGCCAAGCCTGGTGAGCAGTGCGGTGTGGGGTCAGCTTCTGCTGGCCTTGACCTGGCCAGGAGAGCGGCACGTGTCTGCTGTAATTGGGAATTGCTCAATGCACAGCGAGTTGCAGCCGCCGGGCTCGGGCAGAAGGAGATGCTGAGTGTATGCTGGCAAGAAACGGCTGGTTTTAATCACATCTGTGGGGTTTTTCCTTTTCCTTCCTAGCAAATTTTACCAGTCGTGATTTTTCCCCTTTGCTGGCTGGGTTAATTCTTAAACACTCCCACCTCACCCAGCCACGGCAGGAATGTTTCCCCGATCACTTTGCTGTTATGCCAGAGCAAAAGCCAAGTAAGATAGTCGAGCTTCTCCGGGCAGGAAAGCGTTAACCCCCTCACTCAATGGTCAGCAGGAGCTGGGGGGGGGGGGGGATTACTGCTCCCCACTCCCATTTGCCTTTCTGGAGAGATTAGGAGGACCGAGTCCCAGGGCTGGACCATCTGTGTGCCTGGGAGGGCAGCGGGGAGGCTGGATCTGCCGTCCTGCCAGCGGGTTGTTTTCCCGCTCCCCTTCCTCCCTGGGGATGAGCACCGCAGTGTCCCGGCGTGGCTGGGACTCGGTGGGTGCCACAGAGGACAGAGGAGCCCCTTGGCCATCGGCCCACTGTGCTCAGAGGCGCAGCAGAGCGCGCAGCCATGGCCCGGAGCTGCTGTGGGCAGCAGAGCGCAGGTAGAGTCCTTTTTGTGCCAGGGCTCCTCGTGGGCACCGCTGGCGGAGGGAGGATGTTTTCCCCAAACTCCTGCGGAGCAGAGCTCGCTTTCCTGCACAGAGTCGCACCTCATTCTAAGGATGCCTCCTCCCTTTTTTTTTTTTTTTTCCCGTTTCCAGAGCCAAAGAATGCAGTAAAACTTTCAGTAACAGGTACTTCTTATCAAACCTGATTTACGGAGTGCTTAGGCTTTTCAGTGTGTTTGTCCTTGCTTTCTGCGAGTTGCCAAGCCTGCCTGAGTATTTCCTTTTTATGATTTTATTTTTTGTTTGCACATGGCCTGGAGACTTCTGCGAGTGGGGGATTCATGAAGTACCCGGCGCCGTCGTCCCCTGCCAGCCGGCGGGAGCAGGGAGCTGGGTAGCGCTCGGCTCTCGGCTGGCCTTGTGCCTCCTCCCCAGGGCTGGTGGTTAATGGGTGGATGTTAGCCGTTTGTCAGACACCGCCAACCGACTGCAGATAGCTTCACGGGACAGTGGAGAAAGATGGGACTGGTCTCCGTGTAATAACTTATCTGAAATTCAGCTGGCCTTCAAAGCCAGCTGATAGACTTTTATTCATTTTTTCTCCTCTCCTCACAAAGCATCAGTGGGAGCGGGGTGGGGGTCTCCATTATTTTTTTTTAAATGACAGCACTGATATCACCTAATTGGTTTGGTGATAAAATCTGTAGAAGAAGGTTGTAAACCCTCTCTGATTTGTTCGGTTCTGCTATCATGGAGAAATAGCTCTATTTGTCTGCTCCTTGCAGAAAAAAAATGCAGACTGGGCAGGATTTTTTTGTTGTCAAATGAAACACCAAATTAAATAAATAAATGAATAAGCCCCTGGGCAAAATATTCAGTCAGACATTTTTTGCATCAGATGCATGATCAGTTTAATAAGGGAGATCCAGCTAAATGCTCAGAGGAAGGGAGATGGTAGGAGAGAGGGCTAGAGAGGGAGTAGCAGGATGAGGCTTGATGTGTTTAGCTAGGCAGTCAGCTCTTTCAGCAGTTTTCTCCGTAACTTGAAGGGTCAGTAGGATAAGGTTTGGTTTTGTTGTTAAACCTCGTTAGTGTCACATCTGTCGATGCCTGGTAAAGATTACGCTAATGTGTAAGCCTTTGGGGGTCGTGTACGTGTGTGCGTGCCCGTGCAACTGCATTACTAGCAAATGCTGATCCTGATGGATTAAAGGGGAAGTCAACAACATGTAGCACTTCACTCTGTGGCCAGGGTTGGTCGTCTTAAAATATTGTCAGTGGATGGATGGCAACGGATACAAAAATGTCAGGCATCCAAGTGTTAATGACTTAATCACACCCACCCCACCCCCCCTTTTTATTGTCCCCCTGGAAATAATGCATGTGCCTTCTGCTGTATTCGACACAGCTCTTTTCTTTGGCCTGACGCTATTGCTATATAGCGACACCTCCCAGTGGCACTCCGCAACATTTCACTGAAGGCCATACAGAACTGCTCCTCCTTGACAGGTTTATGAAACCAAGAGCTTTATTTGTGCAAATGAAGCCTTATAAATTGCAATCTAGCTTTGCAGGTACATTCTTCACAGAAATTGTCCCATTCCTCCCTCCCCTGAACATCTGGGTCCCTTATTAATTAATAATTAAAAGCAAAGAAGTGCTTTCTAATTATGTCTTCAACAATTTGGCATTATGGTACAAGTTCCCCAAACTTAATCACATCCTGTCGCTCCAGAAAACGATGTCCTCTTCCAGATGTTGCTGCTGTTGTTAATGTGTTCATGTTGTGAGAGCAATCTCTCTGGTCTGTTGGTGTAATGGTGTGCAACACCTGCTAGCAACGTCCAGGGACTCCACAGGCCTGCAATATTCAACTTAAATGTGTCTCACTCTCCTAAATTGTGAAAAAACAGGATTTGGGGAGATACAAACGAGGTCTAATTATGGTAAATTAGCAGGTTCCCCACCATCAGCAGAGCTACCTCCCCGCATCACCGTGTTCAGTGCTTTCCATTTACCTCAGCTTAAAACTTTCCTCTTTTAATGGCTGTTCCTGAGTTACAGGTAACACTACTTACTGTGTGAATGAGTATTTGTATAGTAGTGGACACACTGGAGCATCTCCGCAGAGATTGCTTGCTAAGTCATTGCAAGCCCGTTTTGGGTGTGCCCTTAACTAGAAACAGCCCATGAAGCCACTTTTGTATAACAGGAACTTTTTTGGTTCAGCTGAGCTCAGTTCTAAGTCTTTGTGTATGTCAGAAATATATTCTCACCTAAATAAAGGTGTAATTATGAAACAATTACATTAAAGGGATGCAGACCCTAGGACAGACAGACGGGGCTGTTTTTCTTTAGCAGCTCGTTTTGGGTTCAGCAGGAATGGGATAGGTTCTGTCCTCCTGAGGAAGTGGAGCTGATGTATAGCGAACACAGCCATGCTTTGATGATAGCTGCTTTGGAGTAGCTGCCTTTGTGGACTGTCTTCCAGAACAAATAGGGATTTTAGAAATGATTAACATTGTGCTTCTTGGATAAATCTACTTTTTTTATGGAATAGAGAGTCCTCATGGGAAACTACACATACCATGTGCTGGTCAAATTTCTCATGTTAAAAAAGGCCTTTGAAATCAGTTTGCTCCAAACCAAGCAAGAACTGCATCTCAGTTTAACACGAAGGGTTTGTACCATGACTACCTACCCTTTAATAATGTATCTTTATGTTAATGAGTGCAATTTGATCTGTGCACCATCCCTTAATCATAACAAAAGATGCCTTGCTCTCCCAGTAATTGTGCTGAAATCATCCCCATGGCAAAAACGGTGGGACCAGTCTGGAGTACGGTAAGATATGTAAAAGAGCTATCAGAATTTGATCAATGAAATTAGGAAAAAAGATAGGCAAAATATGAAACATGAGTCTTCAGGGTCCCCTGTCTGGCTCATGCCAGCGAGTGCAAAGAAATTCAGACTTGCCGTCAGCTAAAGCTCCAGCACAGCCCTTTGACATAACTATGTAATGCAGCAAATCTGTTTCTCGTCATCTGACGCTCCACTGAGACCTCTTGCTATGCTTAGCTGAGAGCTTTGAATGTCCTTGCTTTTGTTGGCCTCTTATGAAGTCCCTCAAAAACACAGTTGATCTGATATTTTACTCTGCTGTTGCCAGCTATCCTGGTTGTTGTTGGATAGCAGAGAGTTAGTAGCAGCTGGTGTAATGGTGGATTTTGTATTAATTCAGGCACGGTAGCTGGGCAGCGGTTGTGCTGCCCGTGCAGCCCCTGGCAGGGCATGGGCAGGACAAAGGGAGGACCACTTTGTTCCACAGGTGTCCAAGGAAATGGGCAGTGGGGAGGAAGGTCTCTGCTTCGTAGCCATCCCTGCACAGCAGGAGCTCCAGCTGTGGTCCTTTTACTCCTGGGGGCTTCCTCACTCCTACACAGTGACCTCTGGAGCTTTTCTAATGCTGGGTGCAGAATAGGAAGCTGGATGCCTGTATTGGTGCAGGTGGCTTGGGGCATCTCAGCCAGTGAGTGCCAGAGATGGTCTCAGTTTTGTGCCCGGCAGATCTGTGCTCATTTTCATAAATGAACAGTAAATGAGGAACGGAGTCATCCCCTCACCTGTCGAAATCTTCATGTCTGGCTTTTGATGCCTTTTACAGCCCATAGTTTGGGAGAGCTTCCACTCACCTAAAGTGGAGATGCACGGGTTGGCACAAACCTGAGGGTCAAGCGTGGGCAGTAGTGCTGTCAGACCTGGGAGGAGATGGCTGTGGATGGACATCCCAAGTGCTTGTGCCTATGTTCTTTTCCCCCTGCGAAGCTATCAGAAAAGGATGTGGTACTCATGTTCACCTCATGGTAAGGCAGAAGCACAGAAACAGAGGGGTGTGCAGGAGTCCTCTCTGACTTTGGGCTGGACTCTGAAACCCAGTTGCAATTTCTCAACAGCACAAGTGAAGCGCAAATGTTGGATAAGATGGAGGAAACAAATGCTTTTGCAAACTGGGAGAAAGGAGCAGTGCAGGGAAATGCTTCATTCCCCTTCTTACATGATTACATCCACAAGCAGTCAGGAGGAAACTGTGATTTAGGTTTTGAGTGCACAGTCAGTTACTGCGAGAGCCGATGCCCTGTCTGTGTTACACTCACCAGGAATGGCCTCTGGCCACCAGCAAGCACAACTGCCAAAGTTTTCTGCCTCTGAAAGACTCACCGGCAATTTGGACTTGGGTGATTAATTTTGAAATGCGGTTGTGCTGTAAAGCCTTTTTGGAGCATATGCAGTCAAACAGCCAGCCCGTGGCTGGAGGAGACGGTCCGCAGGTCCTGGCCACCCACAGAAGCAGGGGCACTGCTGCCCAACCTGTGGCAGCTGGCAGGCCGGTGGCACCTATGCGTGCGTGCCTCACTGGGCTTGGAAAGCCACTAAAGAAATGAAGGCTTGAGGGAGGGGGGGTTGTATGCTCAACGCTGTAAAGAGGCCTGGGGATGGACATGCTGACTTTGCTGAGTGTGTTGGGGAGTTTGGAGGCTCTGTCTATCATGAGGAAATACAGAATCACAGAATGGTAGGCATTGGAAGGGACCTCTGGAGATCATCTAGTCCAACTACCCTGGCAGAGCAGGTTCACCTACAGCAAGTTGCCCAGGATTGCGTCCAGGCAGGTTTTGAATATTTCCGGAGAAGGAGACTCCACAACCTCTCTGGGCAGCCTGTTCCAGTGTTCTGCCACCCTCAAAGTAAAGAAGTTTTTCCTTGTCTTGAGATGGAATTTCCTGTGTTACAATTTGTGCCTGTTGCCCCTTGTCCTGTAGCTGGGCACCACTGAAAAGAGTCTGGCCCCATCCTCTTGACACCCACCCTTTAGATATTTATAAGCATTGATGAGATCCCTTCAGTCTTCTCTTCTCCAGGCTAGACAGACCCAGGTCTCTCAGCCTTTCCTCATAAGAGAGATGCTCCAGTCCCTTGATCATCTTCGTAGCCCTCCACTGGATTCTCTCCAGTAGTTTCCTGTCTTTCTTGAGCTGGGGAGCCCAGAACTGGACACAGTACTCCAGATGTGGCCTCACTGGGCAGAGTAGGGGGGAAGTGCAGTGGACTAAATAAACTGGCCCATGGACCTCTACAGAGGTGCTGTACAGGAGGGGCTGGGACACCGATGCAGATCTGCCAGCACTGTGACTCCAGTTCCAGCGCGATCTGTGGGCAAACCCTGTGAGCAGCACTGCCCTTGGAGGAGAGGGAGTCCTGCTCTCTGTGGTCCCCGGCTTTGGGCTGCGGAGTGTAGGGTGTTCCTAGCCCTGCCGGCAGCTGCCTGGTGGGAAAGGTACCCTGGGCCAGGGAGCCGCAGAGCCTGGCTGGAGCTTGCTTCAGGCACAGCTGTTACCAAGTGACACAATTCCAGCAATGAGGAATATGAAAGTGTGCTTCACACAGCACAGGTCCTGGGGCATGAGGGTAATAGAGGAAATGAGGCGGTCGGGGTGACAAGGGAGAGCACTGGTAACCAAAAGGGAAGATAACAGGGTAGGTTATCTGCTGCTAT
The DNA here is from genome assembly GCA_008921705.1 of Burhinus oedicnemus. Lineage (NCBI taxonomy): Eukaryota > Metazoa > Chordata > Aves > Charadriiformes > Burhinidae > Burhinus > Burhinus oedicnemus. The sequence goes on from VFFE01005868.1 coordinate 469,682, forward strand.
GAGGATGGGAAATGGGGTTTCTCTCTCTGTTTTGCAGTCTGTAACCAAGATGCAATCACTTACTGAAATAATAGCTGTTGTGATGGTTGTTGGCATTAGCATGTTAAATATGGCACCAGCTGTTCCAAAAACATGCTGCGGGAAGAAAAGCAACTTTAAAGGTGTCCTGTCAGGGTGTGAAGACGGTGGTGAGGCAGATGTAAAGCAGGCTTCACATCTAAAGGCTCATCTCAGCAAATATACAAGCAGCAGGAGCAACAGTGGATCCCTAAGCTATGAAGGTGTTCAAATTATCTAATATGGCCAAGGCTGCTGCTACTCTTTCAAAATGAACAATGGGGGCATAAACCTACTCCATCCTTTTCTGGGCATCTGGCTTTCAGTGCACTGTGATAACTGAACCACGTTAAAGGGTTTGTGGTCATTAGTCCCCAGTTGTTCTCCCAGCATCATAGGATGGACAGATCCTGGCACAGGGATCGTAGGGAATGGCTGTGTGAGCTCACACCCCATTGCCCCCCAAAGCAGCAAAACAGACCAGTACTTAAATGGGGCCTCGCACCGAGCTTGCCCAGCATCTCCATGTAGTGACTCATCAACCTATGACCTTATGTATATCAAGACACTGTGACCAGTTGATCAGCAAATGCTACAGAATGTCACACATCACAATGCAGTCCCATAGAGGGTTTTATAGCTTATACCTTGCACTCCTAGTCATAGAATCATAGAATCATCTACGTTGGAAGGGACCTTTAAGATCATCGAGTCCAACCATTAACCTAACATTGCCAAAGCCACCACTAAACCATGTCCCTCAGCACCACGTCTACCCGTCTTTTAAATACCTCCAGGGATGGCGATTACGCCACTTCCCTGGGCAGCCTGTTCCAATGCTTGATAACCCTTTCACTGAAGAAATTTTTCCTAATATCAAATTAAACCTCCCTTGGTGCAACTTGAGGCCATTTCCTCTTGTCCTTTCACTTGTTACTTGGGAGAAGAGACTGACTCTCACCTCTCTACAATTTGATCACAAACCAGTATGCTTGTACAGTGGTGAAGACTAACGACATACTTGGCTGCATTAGCAAGACTGTAGCCAGCAAATCAAGAGATGTCGTTATTCCCTTTCTCCCAGCACAAAGTCACGTCTAAAATATCATGTCCAGTTTCAGGGGTCCCCATTATGAGAGGAGACTCACAAACTGAACACAGGCCACTAAGACATTTTTGGGGCCCATGTCATAGGAGGAGAACTTGATAGTGCCGTTTAGTTTGTCAAATTTGTTCAGCTTGAGGAAGAGCAGACCAAATGAGGAACTAATTTGCCCCCCTGCCCCCACTATCTGAAGGTGGTTTAAGGAGACAAAGCAAATTCTGAGAGGTGTGGAGTGAAATGATAAAGTGCAAGAGACACAGGCTGAAACATGGGAAAGCTCAACTGGACATAAGGGAGAGAAAAATTTTCCCAAATAGTGGCTAAGCACTGGAGCAGGCCACATCGGAGATATTCAAAGCTCCACTAGACTAACACTAGACTAATGGGTGATTTCAGTGACAGATACAAGAAATGGGCCATTACATTGCATGAGGTGACAACAGCTTTCATGGCGAATAAAGAGGCTGTAGCACAGATCCCAAAAGCCAAGTGTGAGTGGACTAGATGGCGTAAACTGCCTGCGCCCATCCTGGTAGAGAATAATGGGCTTTAAACTCTTAACTTTGAGCAAAAACCACACTGTTGTGGGCAAGGGGGGAATGAAAATACGCTTTTTCAGTGAAGAAGTTGGCCAAAAGAGCCATATTCAAATGCCACATATGGGTCATTATCATAGCTTGTTCATGATGATACAGGACACCAGGGTTCAGGAGAGGTGGGTAATGGGGGCATTAGCTTAGAAGCTGTGAGGCTTGGAAAGCTGCATGAGGTATCTGTAGCAGACACTCAGAAAGCAGTACAGGATGCAGTACAGGTGTCTAAATCCTTCCTGGCCTCCAGCTGCTGCCCCAGGGTCCTATTTTGTATCAACCAGCCCTGTACAGATGTGTCGGATACCCTAGGGCATCTCAAATGGTACCGGACACCTTTGTTGAAGCAACTGAATCCCACCCTAAGTGGTTTGCTCAAGATCATATATAAAGCCTCTGTGAGAGCTGGGACCCAAGCCCAGACCTCTTCACATGCTATCCAGCATTTTGATCACTGGAACGTGCCCTCTCTCAAGAATGAATGTATCCATATGGTGGGTTTGGTTGGATTTATTTTTGCTTTTCTCATTTTGGAATAATTTGACTAGCCAAGGGTCATTAAAGGAGGTTTTGCAGTGGATGACAAATGCTTCTCCACAGTGTACATCGTGTGCAGGGAAGGGGCGAAAGTCCTTTCACCTAACCTTGTTATACTTGCTGTATTTTTGTTTCAGCCTTTGATGTTATTACATCTTCTGTGCTGGGTTTTGGAGGGAAATGCACATGCTGTTTTAATATCCCTGTGCCGAGTCTCACCCTAACTGTGCGGCTGCCATGGGTTATTTGTTCTGCTGTTCGAGAAAACATCCACGTGAGCCTACGGTATGAAAATCACATGAGACAAAGCGAGAGGGAGAGAAACTCCAGACTAAAAGAAAGTACACGGGGAGGTGGGGTGTAGGAAAGCAGCCTCACACGTGGCAGAAGACCTGATAGAAGTGTCAACAAGACAGTCCAAAGGTTCATCTGGCATGCAGTGGGCGCAGTAAGGTTTTCAAACCAGCTGTTTAGTGCAGGGCTTTCTAGAGTCAAAAAGATTGCTGTGCTGCATATTTGAAGCAATAGCTGATGGTGGGGAGAGTCTCAGATCTCAGCTGCCAGTTTCAGGACTTACTGGCCTGCTAAGAGAAGTTAGAAAATTAGAGGCCTGGGATGGAGAGAGAAGAATAAACTGAATTTAGAAGCATGAGATCAATAGTTTGTAATACCACTTTGGCTGAGGCTTGTATTGAATAAGAAACCTGCTGAAAACAATTATCTGAAAAAATGAAGCTGCTCAGATTTCTGCTTTATAAGTTTCTCCGTTGATTTAATCCCCCTCCCCATCCGTTCTGCGAGTGCCGTGTCCGGTCTAATGAGGCCCCCTTCGTTCTTCTCATTTGGGCAGCCGTCCGAAACTGCTCTTGTCGAGAAGGGCTTTTTCAGGCTCAGCAGCTCCCGAGGGATTTGGGGGCAGAGAAATACAGAGTTCAGGAGAGCGACGACTACTTGTGAAAGTTAATGAGGGGAAATGAACTCATTTGTGATACTTGTAAACTTGAAACCCAGTTACGGGGAGGGGAGAGTGCTGGGGTATCCAGCTGCTTGTAACACAGACGTACCGATCCAGGGAGAGGCAAGCTGCCGGCTCTGGAGAGCCTGGGCGTGCACAGAGCCCTGTTTCTGGTTTAAATGGGATTCCTTTGAAAGAGAGTCCAAGTCATGATTAAAAAAAACTGCATGCCCTTTCCAAACGTCCTGTCCCAGGGCTCGGATGCTGACAGCGTGCTTTGTATCCCAATGGCTCTTTGTACCCTCAGCTTGCGAAGTCCTCTGCGCCTTTAGTCTGGCTTCCCACTGCGGCTGCCCTTAGCGGGACGGTGCTGATTGACACCCATCTAATCCCTTACCTTTGCAACAGGTGCTGCAGAGAGCTAAAGTACTAATGAACTGAAAAAGCTTCATAGGCCACCACTCGCTGTCTCGTGCTTTACGTAATTGCGTTGCCACAGTACATTTCAGGGATTTAAAAAGCAAACATGAAGCAGTCAAAGATACATATGACTAAACTGCACTGTTGTTCCCAGTCTTTCCCTGAACAGCATCCCCCTTCTATACCCTCTTCTCTTTGATCCCTAAAAAGCCAGCCAGGGCTTTAAATAAACTATAAGTGGGGACATGACTCTGCTTGATGTCTGGCCTGCAATGGAAGTAAAGTGTCACTTCCAATTTTGTGTGGGTGCAGAACAAAGATGCCTGTGACCAATCCACTGTACAGTGCACTGGTTTTGTTTGAACAGGGAGCTTTGGTGAGAAGCATATTTCAAAGGGCCAGGGAAGCAGATTTTAAATGCTGTCAAAGAGAAATGATTTTACCTTTTTTAATTCCCATTCATGGTATCTTGTGTTCCTACCTCATGGACGCTGTGCAATAACCTTGCACAGTAGATAGAGTAGGCAGCTGGAGCAGCGTGTCAAAGACTGGCTTGGCTCGCAGGTCTCCGTCCCAGGGCAGGTATTGACCCATGTGAAGTCAGTGAAAGCGGCTGGACACAGGGGTGTTTGCAAGTGGAGAAAGGGTAGAAACAGAAAAGCAACCAGTCAGTCTGCAGCACTGCTCAGTTACAAACAGCAAAGCCTAACCACATTTGTCTCACCAACTTCAGTCACTGTTGCCAATGCCAAATCAAAAGGCAGTAGGTCTGTATGAGCTAATACTGCCGATGTAGCTGTTGGCACGGTATTTTTCAGGAAGAGTGCAATGACCAAGGAACGACTTCAATAAAATTAGTCCCAGATTTACTATGAGTAGGACTTTAGCCAGGTCTCCTAGATGCTAGCAGGGAGAAGCTATTTTCCTATCAAATAGCAATGTAGTTGAGTAAGGAATTGAGATAAATTGTTGGGATGACTTCCAGTTGTAGACTGTGGTGAATAAATGAGGTAGGTCATGCCTGCCCAGCAGCCTGGGTTTCAGTTTTACGTCAGGCTGTTCCATATCACCGTGTCTGTCTCTTCTGCTCCATTTGCTTCATATACTTTACATACATCCTCCCCTCCCCCTGCTTCCACTCTCCCTTGTAAATATTTAATCATAAAATCTCTCTGCCTTTCTGGTTCCTTATATTTGACGTGTGCTTTATCCTGGCTACTGCCTCTGGGAGCTGGTCCTTGATGAAAAGGGACAAAGCAGACCATCAAGCTATCATGCTTTGTACAAGGCATTATTTTTCCATCTGTCAAAATAAATGGCACTTGGGCTTTTCCCTTGGCCTATCAATATTTCCACAAAATTCAGGGCTGTCTAATGAAACTCTGGGAAAATGGTTGCACGATGATATTCCCTTGCATGTTGTCATGGTGTCATGCAGCTCTGTGCGAACATTTTTTGGCGGCTTTTTAAAGATTGATCCACAAAGAGGATTACCACCGCTGCCTATTGCAGCCCTGCCACTGCTGTTGAACACATCAACCTCAGCCACCAGCCTGCCCAAATAGGCTGCTGTCTTCCAGACTAAGCATTTTTAGCATCAATTCAGACATTTGGTATATAGGAGGCACTTGGGGTGTCCACAGCCTGGGCCTCGCCTGGGTGCAGCTGGGCATCTTGCTGTTGGCTCTGGCTGGGGCAGGATTGCACCGCTGCAGCATTTCCAGCTGGAGGTGACCACCGTGGCCTCTCGCGGAGAAAGCTTTGTCATGGCCCGTCTCCCTTTCCTATGAAGAAGTCTAGCTTAAGGCAGCTTGTCTCTAGAAAAAGCAGCCATTTGTTTCCAGGACATGAAGGCTCAAGGTTTTCTGCTTTTTTCCTCCCTCTGAGCTGTTTGTAGCTGTTACGGGCAGCGTATGGAATTACTTCAACTCATCTCTCTCTCCCATTTGATTATGTACGTCCCTCTCTTCATTTTCCCAAAGCAGTGACGAGCACGGGGATGAAATACAACTGTTCTCCCCTCTCACTGTCACCAAGGCAAGCACAGACACTGGGCTTTTAAGGTATTTTTTAGCTAAAAGCAGCAGGCGGTCAAAGCTTGTCAGAAGAGGCACCTTGTCCCTCAATCAAAGACACATGCTCAGGTGCTTTCTTCCTCCCACTTTCAGTCTGGAAGAGAAATTTCAGTAGCAGGCATAGCTTTTAGAGACACATAGCCAACTGTGGTAAGACTGAGAAATATGGGGTCGCATGGATCCTTTCCAGGCTCTTTTCTCCCCCACCTTTGCCATGACCATGTCCATCCTTGCTCCTCCTGCCACCTCCTTGGCCAACCTCTGCAGCAGAGCCCCAAGCTCCAGACAGATGGCGCAGCCCCACTGCCACAGGCTGTTGTTTTTCTGGTCATAGCACAAATATAGCGCTCCTAGCTGACAGGGCAAATGATGATCGACTTCTTCGTAGCTGACAGGTGAAGCAAGTGGATATGGAAGAATAAATATAGAATTCCCATGATTATCTTAAATTCCATGTGTGTTGAAAGGAATTGGAGTGGTTCTCCTGGGGCAGCAGATGGCAAACTCACTTGGGGATAATTCCCGTTGGATTCTTGGTTTTGTGGTCACTGCTTATAGAGGTCACTAATCCCATAGCTTGGCTTCTCCCTGGGGGTCACTGAACGCGTTGTTTTGGATTTTGGAAATCAAGCACAGTATGTAAGAGTGGTATGGGCTAAGTGCTCTAACAGGAAAATCATGTGTAGTATTTTAATATGTATTACATCTCAGACTCTGACAAGACAGGCACATAGATGATGAATGTAATTTGTCAGTAAAATTCAGCAGATATATCTTCAGGGTTTAACTTGATATCAAAGCAAGAAGGCAGCACTGAAAATATAGCCTTGAAAATCAGATTCCTCAATCCTTTTCCATCAAGTGATATTAATTATTAGATAAGTAATAGTGATTTGTACCGATGCAGTCAGTGTGGAGTGATAGTTCCCTAGGTTGTTATTTGGGTTTGTGGGTAGAGCTTGCTGCAGAGCGCATGATAAATACTATGGGTTTATTGCAGTTCTGCCTTGTTATAACAGGTCAGAATAGGGCAGTTCTTGCTCGATGGTTTGCAGGCTTTTCAGATACAAGTTGTGCTTCGACAATGACACGGTTACTATTTTAGGCAGTAGGTTACTTGAATGTGACTTGTATTTCTATTCATGTTAAAAAACCTTACAGTCTTTCCAAGCAGTTATTAATCTGTATTATAACAACTGTGTCTTTGGCTGTTTGAAAAGCAAAGCCCTGGTAAGCAGAAATATAGAGTTGCCAGGCTAAAAGCAAAATATATTAAGTCAAACATCAATATTTATGACACAGTCAGTAGTTCTGAAATAAACAGGAAGAAAATCTAGTGAAAAAGGATGGGGAAGGCTGGAAATGCTAGTGAGAGACAATAAACATAATATAGTTACAATATAAAACTTGGATAACTCAGGGCTCGGTTCTTCTAAGAAGCCCGGCATGATCACCTGTGGCTAAGCAAAGGCTTCAGACAAAGTGAGTGATGCGCTGTTGGGCAAAAGAAGGGAAAGGATCCTTTTCTGCAATCCTTATTTTGTAGTTGGTACCCAAATAGCATGGCACTCAAGGCGTTACTGTATTACGTAGAAATGAATGGAGCCACATATCCACATCTCTTACTTAGTGAGTTGTGAGTGAAAGGTACATTATGAACACAAGATATTTATACTAGTACAATTCCTGTTTAAATACACTTTCACTCTGCTCCTGGTGATAAAAAACTAGGCAAATATAGTGATCCTGCTACAGCATCTTTATCATTATAAGACTCGTAAACCACATTATAATTCTCTGAAAGCACGGGTTGCACACCCTGTCACCCCAGGGCAGCATGGAAATGCAACAGGATAGTGGGATTAGCAAACAGTTAAAAAGTTTCCCTGTTACCTGGGGAAGGACCCAAGATTCAGTTCAAGGTTTTATTTTTTGTTCCAGGGCAATCAGGTTCCATTTCATAGCCTGATGCGTTAGTTTAAGGGAAAGAAACTTTATGTCCTGGTGAGTAGAAAGTTTTGCTTCTTCTTACTAGTTTTTGAGACTCTCAACCCAAAACAGGATCAGTGCTGAAACTCAGTCCCACAGTAGTGTATTGCACAGTGGATGACACACTGTTCTCATAGGTAGGAAACCCAGCATCGCATCCCTCCAAGGAGACTTTGCATCCGTGTCTCCTGGGCTCTAGGTAAAGTGTTAGGGTCACTGCCCTGCTGGAGACTTGGGAGAATACAGTTTTCACTAGGTGAGGGTGACATGAAAAATCCGATCCTTTCTTCAATCTGTGAGAAAAATGAATTTTCTGAATTTTGCACCCCGGTGTCACCTACCCTGTGCAGATTTGACCTGGGTTGGCCAGCGGGGCCATGGTGGCTGGGGAAGGGGGAAAGGCGCAGCCGGGCAGGCAGCAGGCAGCGTGATCCCATCCCACTTGTTTCTGTAGGAAATGAGGCTAAAAGCTGCTTGTATGGTGTGTGTGTGTGGCTGAGCAGCACCCTGTAATCATGGTAGGAAGAAGATCAGAAACCTGTAATAATCTTCACCAGCAAGTACCTTGATAATTCGTAGCTGCCGCTACATACAGCTTATTTAGGACCTGGCCTTTTATAAACAAGGTGCAAGCAGACATAGCTCCAGTGGCCTTTGCTTGTTGCCTGTCCCCTGATGCCAGTGTGGCTGGGCAGCCCAGGGCAGAGTGAGGAGCCCTCGAGGAGAGTCTCTCCTGGTCGGCCACCCAGGGGCTGTGCACCCAGGTAGCCTGGAGGTACAGAGAAATAGGTCCAGGAGGGCTTCTCCCCTCTGTGGCGAGAAAAAGATGCTTGAAGATGCTCCTTAAAGCCCCATGCAGAAAGCCCAGGTAGCGAGGAGTCCCCCGGACAGGTGAGGCACTGGCTGTCATGTTACTGCTGCCACCAAGCTGGTGGATGGCCATATACGGAGGAAGGGGCCACTTGTTCCCTTGAGTGACCATATAATGTGGGGCTGGAGCATCCCCCTGGGAGGCCAGTGCCCCGGAGCTGTGGGAGCAGAGCAGTGGGTGCTGGGGCAGCCTTGCCTTAGCCCCGCTCCCTGATCCAGTGGGTGCTTCAGGGGCTGGAGGAGTGATGGTGGCCAAGATTAACTTCTTGCTTTCCACAGACCTTTCATGCCTGGTGTTGGAGCTATGTACTATCAAGTCAAGTGTGGTACATGTACATGCATATGCATATGTAGTGACTATGTATATGTGTGTGTATGTGTATATATCTGTGACACTCGAAATGCTGCACCTTTAAGTGTTTGCACAAGTCCCCAGAATACGCATAGCAGACAACTTAAATTCAGAAACTCGGGTGGGGAAAAAGAATGTGTCCTTCTGGTATTTCCAAACATGCTTCCAATTTTAAAAATTATCTGCATTAGATACAAAACAAACTGGCCTAAGGAACCACAGGGCAGTTTTAAAATCTTCTGACACGGTTGTGGAAGCTTTTCCCTTGTTAGCTCCAACTTGCACAGTTGCTACAGCTGCAGCAAAACCAATACTAAAAGTATGGGAAAATGAGAATAATTGCCTAAACCAGCCTCGCAGTCTGGTTTGTGTGCCAGGGCCCTGTTTCTGGAAAGGAGGGTGGAGGGGAAGAAGAGGAGCAGGCACCAGGAAGGACAGCTGTGAAGGTGGTGTCAAAGCTCACAGCGCACCTTGCAGTGCTTCAGCCAAAAGCTACCTCCCAGCAGCGGTGCTCATCACCAATGACAGGCACGTGTCAAAACTGGTGGAGGAACAGCACTTGTCTTTTACCAGATACTCATTAATTCTGGTTTAAGAAATAACAGTATATAGGACATATAATTGAATATAAGGAAGGTCTGGCATCTAGAGAGCAGAAGGGTTGTGCTTCGTGAGTTGGTGTCTCCTAGAAATACCATTTGCTTGCCTCCCAAATGCCAAGAGACCTCCCTCTACCCTAGTGTAGTAAGGTGGGAGTTGAGATTCTCAAAGCCAAGTGGTTTTCTTAATGGACAGTGCATATCTGAATCCTGCAGAACAGCTTTGACAATCTGACTTCCAGGCATGAGTGTGCTATTACTTATTGCCACTTGCATTTTCTGGAACTTTGATTTTGGTATTTTCAATTGCTACAAGCATCTGCAATATGTTTTATGTTGCTTGTGACAGAGCAACACCCATTTCACATGGATGGCAGCTAGAAGACTAACCCAGAGTATAGTTACTGCAAAAGAGGAAAGGCTTTCGAGATGATATTATTACCCTAAAGTGTGTTTACAGCCTCCCATTGTCCCTCCCCACTGCGCCAACTCTGACACTTCCCCTCCTGCCTCCTCAGAAATGTTCATCCCAGCACATCGATCATACACTACATTTTCTGTATTACAGTACAATTATTTTTTACTGTATAATTATCTTTTACTGCTCTTTCTCCCCAGTTTGCATCTCCTCTCCTGATGTCAACAGCTACCTGAGTTTACAACAGTCATTTCGTAGCTCCAGAGTGTGCAACAGAGCATAGATGGGGATGTCCAGTAACAGATGGGAAAGGTCAGGGTTAAGAGAAACTGGGAGATGCGAGACGGCCTTCCCCTGTCGTGTCCTGCTTCCAGATCCCGGCATGGGGCTGCAGTGCCCCTGGTCTGGTTGTCAAGGCCAAAAATGAGGACAAGCCAACATTGCAACCGGGCTTTTCAAGCATGCGAGTAAAAGAAAGAGGGAATAGCTGTGCTGGAGCTATTCCCCTGAGAGTTTTAAAAGGTTACAAGAGGAATGTTAAAGTCGACAGCAGCCTTTGCAAGGAGCCTGGCATGAAGACTTGGAGGCTGGAATTAGGTGTATGACTGTCACTGAGGCCACTGCCTGCTGGGGGCATGAAACCCAGCAGTGGTGAATTAAGTGCAGCAAAGGTGACACAGAGAACACATGAGCTGTATCGTGTGCCCACTGCGTGCCTGCCATTCGAACTGTATGGCAGGCATGTGGAAAGTGGAAAATGGCGATAGCCCCCCGTTTTTCCTTCCTCATGTCTTTCCCTTCCAGACTTCTCTTCCCTTTCTCCTTTTTGTTTCCATTTCTCACTTTCCAGTGGCACCTTGCAGGGCTATGTCTGTTTATGAGGGCCTGACTGAATAAGAAGCATAACCCCAGTAAGGATCTCCTGGGTCGATCAAATTGTCATCCCTTGCCAAATGGTGGGATGTTCAGAGCTGCCCCTGCCGAGGACAACGCTCTGAAATGGGAGCAGCAGTCTGGAGCAGCCTGTTTTTAAGGGTACCACGTAGTCAACTGGAGCAGGAAGGAAAATAGGCAATGAAAAAATAGCATTGGGATTTCATCTCAGAGGAATGCCACGCTGTTCTGCCTCCTCGTCTTGTGTCAGGTCAGCAGAACTGGTACTGGGTCTTATTTTCTTCTTTCCTTCCTTGAGAAGGTAAAATAGAGGGGAGGGAGAAATATGCACACTGCTTCTGCTTAAAAGCTAACTTTTATGTAGTCCAAGTCAGCTTTGAAATTGAAACCTCCCTGGGATAATGAAACAGGAGAGGCTGAGTTCCTATTTAGACTGATATTATTTGGCTGAGGGCAGTCTTTACTCAAGAGTAATTTGGGCAAGTGACAGACAGCCGTGACCTTGGTTTACTTTGTAACAGTTTGGGTTGAAACAGAAGAGTATTAAAATTTAGATTTTTTCAAAAATTGCAGGGACATCATTAAAGAAGAGGACTTTCAGTTCTTACTTTCAGTACACTCTGTAATGTTAAAAATAGCAGAGGATGTAGATGTGTGACATTCGTCTGCTGACTTCTTCATGGCTGTACCAGATTTGATTGTGTTTAAAGACTGGTCAAAGCAGAAAAGTAGTCCAGGACTCTCAGCTCACCTCTGAATGATTCTCAAAATGGGAAACACCCATTTATACCATATAATACATTTGTTAAACTGTGCTCGTGGGAGGCATAGTGCTAGATTAAAGAGGATATTGGAAATCCTGAATGAGGTGCGTTTGCTAAGGCAAGTGGAGAATTCATATAGTATGGAGGATATGCCACCCCATTTACTTTGGAGATACCCCAAGGTACACTGAAATACATACATTAAGGCAGTGCTGCTACTTGACGCTCATTTATTTGACCGCTGATCTTCAACTCAGTCACCCAAATATTTGAAACAATCTGTGTTTGCCAAGTGAAACTATTAGTTAATACCAGTATAATAGGAGGGGAAATGATGGGAGAGGCGGGCAAGCTCCTCTTTCTTCTGGCTGGAAGGATTTCTTGCTCTTTGATCGGGAGGTTTGGGAGCTCTGGATGTAGTTTCAGCCCTCATTTATTTATGTTGGGTTCTTTCCACCCTCCCAGTCCCACACTTTGTTTGCCTGTTCCTTCTTACAGGAATGGGTTTATTTGCCTTCCTATAAAACCATCTCATGACCGGGAACAAGTGTGGAACTTGGTGGGTTTGAGAGCCATTATAACCAGCCGGCAGTCTGCGAATGCTCCCAGCTGCAGATTAAAACAGTGCCATCGCTTAGGAGAACCAAAGTAAAATGAGGTGGGGGTATTCAAAGGTTTTTTCATGGAATAAAGTACATAGGCATTTGAACTTCAAAGTGCTGATACACCTGGGAGAAACAGATTTAGGAAGAGAAAAAAGAAACAATAAAGAAATTGTCCCATTAATCAAAGAAAACCAAGAAGTGAGGACTTTATGTGGATTTGTCAACTTTTCTTTTACTCTCTGAGATGCTTTCTGCCTTCTCAGAAGAGCCACAGGACACCCTTCTCTCTCCCAGGGCGAGGGGACCACTGCTAGCCCAGGGCCAGCCAGCCAGTATATTCCCAGTGGAAAGTGCAATAGATTAATTTTAGCTGGCTGTCCTCAGTGAGGACAGCACTGATTTGTTTGGGGTTTTTTTTTTTACTTTCTGCACCTAAAATTTGTAGGAATGTAATTATATAAAATATAATCAAATTATTCTGGCAAATTTTGGCAGGGAACTCAAAAATTATGGGGATGGGATGCAGGGGACAGGCAGCAGGTTTCCCTTTTTTCCTTAAGAAGCTGCGTTAAACACTTACTTCATTCAGAAGGGAAGTACAGAGATTTATCTGGTGAATTGGCACACTTTCTGCTTTTTTCTCTTTTGATCTAGTATATGATGTATAATCGATGTTACTCCAGAGATATTATTGATGCTGCTACGTGTATATAGGATCCCCCTTTGCTAATGACCGTGATATCCCTATCAGAGCAGTGAGAAAACTGAGGTTTGATTAATGAGTGGTGGCAGAGGACACGCTCTTCTGTATTTATCTGAAGGCTCACACTGGAGGAGCTTCAAAGACGGTCCCACATCACTACCTACCAGTCATCCCTCCTCAGTCTTGGGCTCTTTCCTGCCCATGCCAGAGGCCTGTGTCTGCTGCCGGCCCAGAGAAGATGGGTACAGGCTGTGATCTGGAGAACAGGAACCTGCAGGGCCATGCACTTGCTAAAAGATGGAGAAGGAGACTCCCTGTAGTGGAAACCCCATCCCAGGGTAACACCACCTGCTCTTTGCTGAGTGTGTAATGGTCTTCTGTCCCAGCTGAAAGGAGATGTCTGGTTTTCAACCCGGGCTCATTCATAAGGGTTCTGGTGTTTGATATGAATGTTACCAGCCCACATGCAAAACACAGCTCTGAGGAGGGAGAGAGGGGGGAGGGAGTTACGAATAAACCCCGAGGCAGGATTATTACTGACTTCATCTTCCTGCTGTCTCCCTGTCTCTAGCAGGGGTTTCCTCTGGGATCTGATGTTCCTAATTCAGAGGGCTGCTGGGGGGTTAATTGCTGAAAGACTTTTGCAGGCCCCCCATGTAAGACATTTCTGGCATGCAAAGAAGTACCCTTACATGACGTGTATTACACACCACTATACCTTTTAGAGGAGCTTGCATGACTTCTGTGAAGCTTTTGCAGCTCTATGGCAAATGCTCACCTGTAATCAACAGAGCAGCAAGGGTTATATTTGTGTGCAGCATGTATAGGCAGGTAGCGCACAAAGGACTCTGAGCACGTTTGCAAATGCAGCATTTTCCCATCGGACCTGTTACTTGTGCAATATTTGATACGTCTGCGGCATTGCTGGTAGCGGTGAGGGATCCAGAATGCACGTCTGTGTTTATACCTGCATGTGGCTCCCTCTGTATGTAACAGGTATAGGAAGGCATATGTTATACATACGCACGTACACACAGACTCCTCTCTCCTGCCAGTGCTGTGGCTGCCGCCATGAGCATGGGAGCGTGCGAGGGAGGCTGTGGAGCCCGGGGAGCCGCCGTCCATCCTGCACCCCAGCAGCAGCGGGGCTCACCCCAGCCACCCTGGTGCCTGCTCAGCACAAGCCCCAGCACTACCCCAGGAGAGATAAGGCGGGGGGAGAAAATAAGGTGGTGGGCACCTTGGCACCAAAGAGGCCTTGCAGTGGGGCTGGCCCCCCCGCTTGGCCATGAGCTGCTGGCTCCTGCGGCCGTCAGTCAGGGGTGACAGCGTTTCGAGAAGGCTCCCTTCGGTGATGCTTTCGGCTGAGACCTTCGGAGAGCGGAGGAGCGCTGGGAGCCTGTGTGCTGCCTGCTGGCAGCCTGGCTGCTTTGTAGCAGCCGGGAGTGCTGGCCGAGGGATTTTGCTGCAGCATCCTTCCCAGCGGTGAGGGCAGGGAAACAAATGGAGTTGCGAGGTGAATCGTGGGTACCAGGGGAGCGCTCTGGAGGTGCCTGCTCACTGTTGATGCCGGTGGAGCCGGCGGGGATGGCAACGAGACTGATCTCAGCCCGGCAGCTGGGCATCCTGGTCTGCAGCAGGCGCAGGGTTATTACATCCCGGTGACATTGTGTAAGTGCAGAGGATTTTGTAAGAAGTGACAATTGCTCAGGAGCCAGCATCGCCTGGGTCCTCCAGGCGACCTCGTCCCAGGTAGCTCTGCTCGGGATCCTTTTTTGTTACAGAAGTAGAGTTGGTGTCTGATGATGTCACGCTCAGGGGGAGGGAAATAAAAAAAAAAAAAAAAAAAAGGATCGATTGCAGTCCTAACGCAAGGAGGATGCAGCAAACCACAGAGAGGGTCCTCTCCTTTAAGGAAGACGAGGCAAAAGGCAGAGCCTCTAGGAGGGTCTCTCTCTCCCTCCTGCTTCAAAGAGGAAGACTGTTTGCCTTCTGTAGAGGGAGCTGGCTGTGTAATGCATTATACATCGCGAGGTTAGACCTCTTCTGTTTTCTTAAGGAAAGGCTATTTTATTTCTGAAGTGGGTGCCAGCCGGGATGCTGTAAGAGCGCACAGAGACGGTGCATCCTCCGTCCCTCACTGACACCCACTCCGCACGGTCAACTGCAGACCGGGAACTTGCCAAGGCTCAAGGACCAAATCTGGAGCCAATGCAGGGGGAGAGCAGCAGCCTCAGCTTTTTTAGCAAGTGAATGGGGAGGGGGAGGAGGGTAGTATGAGCAGTGATGTCATTTTTAACTAGTTCCTCGCAGAGCCGGGGAGTGAAGTTAGAAGAAAAACCTGCAGTCTCAGAATGGCTCTCAGCCTTGACTGGAGACTCTAAATGACTGAGGGTCCCCACGATGGTAATTCATTTTCTTTCCTATGCAGAACTGTTCCGGTAGACCTTTATTTTGGGTCGAGCAGAGGGCATTTCTTTTCTCTCTCTCTCTCTCTCTGTATGCTTTGAGGGTTTGACTTCAGCTTTTGCCTCCGGTTTGTTAAATACCTTGCAGGTTATTTGAAGTTTTGCCTGGGTAGTTTGAGAATTTGTCTCTGATGGGGGAATCCATGCCATTACAGGAGAGAGTTTAGCATGCAGCGTTTCTGCTACTTGTCAGGAGGGGAGATGCAGAGGTTGCCAAGCACACAGCTTTCTGCACGGGAAATGTACTTTTAAAATTACAGGTGGAAAGAAAGGGACTTGGCTGGCATTTGTTGCTGTGATGGATGGCATTTAATGTTGCTTGTAAGAGGCAGAAAGACTTCTGGTCAACTATATAGACAGAAATGCATCTTGCTTTGGTGACAAATTTCTTTGCCTTTGATTGCCAGGTTTTTATTATGAGCATTTTAATTCTAGTAGAACTGAATGGAAAATGTCAACATGAGTGGTTCTGGCTGTTTGAAGCGGTATATGCGTGTATATTTCTTCATGGCATGCATTAACCATTTGCCTGCTGCTCCCTCCACTGCGTTTGCCCTGTTGCTGTCTTCCATAGGAATCGGTGGGCTGCCAGGCTGCGCCGTGGACATTGGCAGCGCAGAGGGTTATGCTGCTCACCGGTTCCTGGAAACATCAGCAGCATCAGTCAAGGCGGTTTTAGGTAGATAAGGTTGTCAAGACAAGGTCCATCATGGGTAAAGTGTCTTAGCCAAAATGCCAGGTGGGGAAGAGCATCCCCAGTTTATATTTCCAAGTATTCAGCTACTGGTATCACTGGCACAGTTTAGGTTTGTGGTTGTTGTGGTGCTGCTTGGTCCGAAGACGGAGGCTGTAACACTGAGAGTTCTGTTGGCTGTGGAAGGCTCGTAACATTCCTTTCCGGGCTCCCATTTGCCAGTGGTGAGACTTGCTTGTCTTCTCACCAGGAGAACATCTGAGATAGCTGAGGAAGCTAGACCTCAGTTTTACTTATTAGGAACGTGGGACATGTATGTGATAGTCAAATACCTTCTGCTGTATCCTGTCAAGGCAACTGTGAGCTCAAAGCTGGGAGATGTGGGCTCGAGAATGAAAGAAGCAGAAGAGAAATGGGAACATTTTGATACCTTCTGAATATGAAATGTTCCTTCAGGAGGTTCCTGCTGATGATAAAGGCTTGGAAAATCTATTGCTCCCCCTGAGAAAGCTCTCGGTGAAGAGTAGCTGGGAGGAATAAGCCTCTCTTTTACCAGCTACCATGAAGATGCTGGCAGCTGTCACAGGGGCCATTTTGGACTCCTCCCCCTGCAACACACCATGGTGCAGAGGGAGAGTAAATCTGGTAACCTCTTTCTTCTGCCAGTCCTCCCAACATTAGCCTTAGTGTTGGAATATGTAACTCGGAGCCAAAAGCCAGGCTTTCAAAACAACATGTTCATATCAGGGTGGTTTTCATCCAGATGCATGCTTGCCTTTAGTGATAGTGCTGATGTGGGGGCAGTGTGCCTGGCAGGTGGAGGGAATGGATAAGAGGCTGCACTGACCTAGTCACCATGGCATATGGAAGCTTTCCACCTCTCTAGTGCTAGGCTGAATCTGCTGCTGCGGATAGGCAGCTTTGGTTTCCTCTGATTTTAGTGTGGTACCCTTCACCAGCAGGAAATTATTGTATTTAAAAAAGGAGAGCAAAGAACTCTGCATCTGGAGTAAGCATCGCTTCATCCTCCTCCTTTGGGGGCTCAAATATTCCCCCTGCCCCCTGCCTCGAGTATTCCAGGGCACTGGTTCTGGCTTGTTTGTCTCAGCTCAGTTCATCTGAGGTGAGCGATTGCGAATTCATGGCACTAGAGATGGAGTCCGCTACCCAGAGAAGAGGGGAGCTGCATGTGACTGCAGCCGGTGTGCCCGCTTCTGCAGCCTTCCCCCTTAGGAAGCAGCTGACTTTGCAGCAGGAAAGGTTAGGAAGACCTTTCCAAGTGCAAAGAGAAATAAAGCACTGGGACAGGCATCCTACAGAGCTTATGGGATGTCCTTCTTTTAGGCTTCTTAAGAACAAGTCAGAATAAAGTTGGGGTGAACTAGAAATGCTCAGTCCACTTTAGAGCAGTGGAATTACATTTAGCTTTGTATTTTGGCATTTTTAGGACAGGTTTGATCACACATCAGTCAAAATTCACTATAGGAAGCATCTTCTGTGTCTGGGGGTGGGTACTGCATTTGCTGTTTATAGCATTTTAGCTATGTTTTAGGGTTGGAAAAGTCACAGACCAGACAGTCCTCTCGTGGTTCCTTCCTGCCCTCCAGTCTACTGCAGTATGACTTAGCCCCATTGGGGTCCTACCACCAAGGGGACGAGAGTGATTCAGTCCCTGTAAAACTTTCTACTGCTACTGTCAGCAAAAGCATCACTGCTGTGTCAGTGATGGCCATGATTTTTAGGAAATGGGAACCAGTGCACAGAAGTGACTGCAAAGGTTGTGGTGTCTCTCTGGACTTCAGTGAGCTTTGGGTCTTATCCATTACTCAGCAACTTTGTTTGCTTACACTGGACTCTGGTCAAAACTGCACTTGGTTTGGAGTGGTCTGTTGGAGAGGGTTGGGGCAGTGGAGCGTGAAGGAAACAGACTTCACTTGAGTGATGTAGTTGACCACTGCCCGTGAGGAAGCACATTTTTCATATTGTAACACAGTATGACTTTCAATCTACAGTGTAACCCTTCTGTATGTTTATGCGGTAGAATCTACTTACTGTTCCAGTTCTTCTCACCCTGCATGGTCTTCTCAGGGGGTAGACAACATAAGCTCCATGGGAATGAATTCAAGCTAACGGGTGTGTCAAAGAGGTATTTTATGGTGCATGCAATGGTGATCAAAGTTACAGAAGCAGATAACAAAGAGGACTGAGGCTGGGTACCCAAAGCCCCCACAGGAGCTGAGAAAATCACTTTCAAGGGATGAGATCACATCTGTCCTAGGAAAGGATCCTTACCAGGGCTGCAGAGAAAGTGCAAATAACTTGGTGGGGGTGGGGGAAGAAGAACTTCCCAGTTCCACATTTGGCAATGAGTTCGACTCTGCGCGTGACGAAGAAACACTAAGGTCAGGCATCTAATTGCATTTATGCCATTGTCATCCAAGTAATGTTTTCCCCCTGGCATTTCAACAGGGTAAAATTGAAGTGGGTTTGCACTGCTGTAGTCTGATAAGTCAGAAACTAGGTAACCTCCATGGCTTGCCTGCCAGGCTGTCTCCTCTCCTTTGGGCTCTGTTGGTAGAGCAGGCAGTGGTTATATTCCTCTGGGATACTTTTTTTAGGCCACATGTTTAATTTTGGAAAAATCTTGGTAATTATATCAATTCTTGGAAGGCAGAAGGGTACCTGCCCACACAGCAGTATGTCTTTGGTAATAACGCTCGATCGAAGTGATGGGATTTCCAACTGTATCCTCATATGATTGTATGGAGGGGTTGATTCTGCATCTGCTGCAGGTGGGAGTGGAGTCAAATATAAGTTATCACTGTAGCAGCACATAGTAAAAACTGATGATTCTGGTCTGTTGTGATACATGCTTGAATCCTAATCTCTTCAGTCATTTCGAGGAATAAAAGATGTTGGCTCACATAAGCACGTAAATGAAGGAACAGCTATTTTGTGCCCTATCAAGTGTGCAGACACAAGGTGTTTAGGGGCTGGCAGCCTATGTACATAGGACTCTACTATCGTTTCTGGAAAACGGCACGCTTTTCATTCAGCCTCATAAGATCCAAGCTCTTAATGCCAGAAGATCTTATAGGAATGAATCAACCATAAAAGCTGTTCTTAAGAGTGCTTTTAAAAGCTGACAGTTAGGTTTAAGAAGAACACTAGAACAGTTTGCTGAAATCTGAAGCCATTTTGTGACCCTTACATTTTGGGAACCCTCTGGATATACCTATAAAACGCTCTGCTGCTTTCTGCCAGTGTTTGAAAGGGGAAAAAAAGCAGTGGGAGAAAAGGCGAGTGCAGCACAATCTCCTCCTGTTTCAGGAAGGACTGGTGTTTTCTTCCAGGTTTGCACAGGAGTACTGCACATCATTCACCTCATAATGATAATAGTATATAATCTTCATGATAGTGATAATCTTCGCATGCAGCTGCAGGTTTCAAATTCCTCCCTGGTTTTAGCACAAATTTCATTTGATGGCATCAGAAGACTGGTTTTTCATGTCCCTGCCTATTTACCCCTACATAACCTCACTGCTAGCTATCAGAGCTCAACTTTTGATAAGAGGAAAGGTGACGCACCAATGTCAGAATATGCAGATTCACGTTTCACAGTTGTACCTCAGCTCTCATGTACCTGACAATTTTTTATTTTTTTTTGGCACAGCACAGGCAATCAAAATTTATCTTCCAAATTAAGACTGTAATTATATTTTGATAAAGATCTGGCAATTCAGTGAGAATGAAATTTTAAGGGTTGCCGGGATACAGATGACTCTGGGTTATGGGGAAGCGTTTGCATGTGGAATACTAATAAGCCAAGGTTGTTCAGCATCCTTATCTAGACTTTTCCAATAGTGTCTGATAACACAGGCAATCAAATGCTTGTTTCTTTGCTATTATTCTGGCAAAGTGATTAAAGATACAGGCTGCCTTTTATGAATGAAAAGGCGACATGCTCGACATGGAGCAACACAGATATGTCCCCCTGTTTGATACACAAGAAAAGTGGGGGAATGAAGTGCTGACCATGCCCATGTTATTTAGCCTGCCAAATTAAACTTTCCCTGAGGTTTCCCTGGGTCTTGGAGTTGCCAAGGAGCCTTTGCAGGAGGAGTGAGCCCTTTCCTGGGTGACATGAGCCCTGGCCCAGACGGGTGCTGCTGGGAGCCTCCTTTTGCAAAGCCAGGTCCTCACTGGGGAGCGGGAGCTGGAGCAGGTCTCAGGGATGAGCGTGGGATAACCAAATACACCAGAGCTTGCTGTCCAGGCAGGATGGCCACGGAAGTAACAGCACTATAGAGCTGGGGGAGGTGACAAATGGCTTGATTCAACCCATGACTGCCAAAGGGAAGGACCTGGCTCACGTGCGGGTACTTTCTTGTGGCAGTCCGACAGATGAGTAAAGCTCAACCTCAGCGCTGCAATCCGATAAAGGAAGAAGAGCTATAGCACTTTCTCTCTTTTAAGTGTCTGGTCTGTATGTGACACTGATTACTTATTACGGAAAGTTATTGCTATTCAATAATGCGGCCAGCTGACAAGGTATTATTTACTGCCTGTGCTGTGGAAGCACTTGCAGACCTCGGAGGGCTTTGTCTCCGGCACTCCTGGCACACTGCAGCCCTGAGCCGATAACCCACGCCTGTCTCCCAGCGTTTCTGCTGTGCGACTGGCCAGCAGCGAGGCCGGTGCATGGTTTGTGTTAGCACCTTGCTAGAGCTCTGCTCCAGCCTGCTTCAAATACAGGCATGGTAAGCGGGGCTGGCAAGGGAAAGATCTATTTTCCTTCGCACTTAGGCTGTCCCAGACTTCCTCCACCCTACCAAAGCCTTTTTATTTCAGTGTCTAACCCCAAATGTTGAGCCAGCCTGCAATAACTATTCTACTCTGTTCAGCAGTGGTTTAGGGACTTAATTGTAGCACATGGTTGTATTTTTACTACAGATCAGAACAATTCTGTGACATTATGTTTGTTTCAGTTAACTGTGAAACAGTGAGCGTGTCATATAACAATTTTAAAAAAAAGGTCTGGTGGGATGTCAGCTTCATCAAAGTGAATGGGTTTACTTCCCTGCTGGTCTGAATTCCTCCCAGGTTTTTGGTGACTAAATTTTATTCTCAAGGTGCTGTTCCATGATCTGTAAGAAAGGGACTTGACTTACGGCAGTGCAGTTTGAATGGCAGGTGGAGCAGATGTAATTCAGGAGGTTGGGGTTAATGAGCATTTTGGGAAGGCAGAGTCCATTGGAGACACTGCAGCTGTAATATGAGACAAACGAGTCAGCTCCTTCCGTAATACATTGCAAGGTCTTTTCAACATGAGGTGTGCGCTACTTATATGGTAGTCTCCTAGTCTCCTCAAGTACAACCTGCAAAAGCAGTAATGTGCTTGCTTTCTCCTTCTGTAATATGTGTGGACATGTGGCACCGATCTTGGACAACTCTAAAACTGCAGGGTTGTGCCCCAGTCCAAATCTTGCGATTTGCTGTACGCTTTGAGAGAAGAGGCTAGGTTGCTGGCTCAGTGTCTCCAGCCTGGCTCTTGCAGGGCCTTGGGAAAAGGGTGTTCATCCTGGAGATGTGCCTTAGGATCCCCAGTTCTGGCATACATCAAAGGCTGAGTCCTGGTTCTTTGGTGGCAGTCCAGGACTGTCCTTTGTCTTACAGCCTAAACCTCCTTTGGTAACTTTTTACTCTTTCAATTTTGGAGGAGTCCAGCAAATACCTGAGAGGAAACTGATTCTCCCAGGTTTGATAAAATCTTTCATCTCAAGTTCTTTCTGTCTCAATATATGACTGACTGCTGTCCTTTCCTGCCTTGGCAGTGTCAGGTGCCTATTCATATGAGGCAAAATTAAAAAATAAACAAACCTGTAAGGTGTACATCACTGAATAAATGTATCAAAAAGTGTTTAGCCAATGTGGATGTGTTGCTCTGTTCAGTGGCTGGCTGATGTGACCGTTTTACTCCAGCCCTGTTCTCTGAGCTTGCATCAGGTCTCTCTTACTGCACACACAAATTTTACACTTCATTCAGTTTTTCTTCTGCGGGCTCTATGGTGCCTCTTCATAACACCTACGCCTAGCAGTAACTTTTCACGAAGTCATCTTTTCTGCCCTGATCCTTTCAGTCAGCCTTGCTCATTTTCCAAACCAGTCATAACCACTGGGCTGGCCTCACTGCAGGCTCTGAGTCTCTCTGGAGGAAGGCAATGCTGGAGGTGGGTGTCCAGGCTGCTCTCTCTCCCATGGTGTGGGGAACGGCTCTCCAACCACCCCAGTGCCCAGAGGCGAGCTGCAGCTCCTCTCCCAGGAGCAGGCAGTGTGTTCCCTGCCAGCTCCTTGAAGCATTTTCCGTAGGAGAGCAAGTTGGGAGAGGAATGGGAGCAAGAGCAGAGGAAACCAGACCTTTATTGCAGCCTCAGCAAAAGTGGCGATGGGTGCAGAAGCGCCATAGCTGTGCTGCAGGCAGGAGCACAACAACTATTTTGGTCTTTGTGGTCTTGTTTTCTGCAGTGGGTGGCCTTGCCATAGGCTCAGCTGAAAAATGGAGGAAGGAAATGGTTGTTTCCGTGGCCTAGTAAGCTTGCAGGTCCCAGGTTGTGTCTAGTGCCAGTGTCACAGTGAAGTCTCCTCGGGATTACTGGAAACTCTTGGAGGCAGGCAGAGCCCTGCCTTCATCTTCTGGCAGCCACTGTTTAAACAGAGGCACTGTGTAATTCATGATACCTCCAAGAGATGCAATAAACATCATTTATATTATGAATTGTGGTCCATGGGCTATCAGAATAGGATTTGCTACATGAAACAACCCTGAAGAGCTTATAACCCCAGGAAAAGGGTTTCAGGTTTGCTGGGCAGAAATTCATACTTCCTGGGCAGAAGAAGTAGTTACTCAGTAGCTCAAGTGGGGAAGGATCAAGGGGGAGAAATTGCGGTCAATGAGGGTAGGAGTAAGAACTGTAGTGCAGCAGAGTCCCACACTTTTACATCCCTTTCATATATTCTGAACCTAAAAGGTTGTGTTCCCCATAACAAGTCTGAATGAACATACTGAAGCTCATTTTCTTCACTACTCATTTCTGCTTGCGCAGAGGTATAGTACAAAGCTCTGAAAAGTGTGTGTGATCTTTGACCAGTAAAACTGTGCCAGCCAGAGCCATTACTACCATTTATCAGCATAACGTGTCTTTTTGATGAATGTGGGGATGTGAGGAGTAAGCTAACTGCTAAAATGCAGTTCTGTCAGCGTGTCTGCAGCCTCTTTGCCAGTATAATGTATTGTAGAGAGACAAAAGTCATTTTATTGTGTTAAAACCTGAAGAACCTTCATAGTTTGAGAGCAGAAAATGACCCCAGATAACACAACTGGAGTTAGCTAGACCCCAAATTATTTCCAGAGGTTAGTTAGCTCGTGTGCGCAATACGCTGCCTTGTACTACTCAGGAACTCCCAACACCTCTGTGTAGAGTTCCTGCCTTCAGAGTTGTCAGGATGGGAGATACTATGAATTTGAAGCTTAGATATAAAAATAATAGCGTGAAACGTGACCATTCTGTGTCATGTTGGTAGAAAGAATGGAATGGAATGGAATGGAATGGAATGGAATGGAATGGAATGGAATGGAATGTTAGCTACCGCTGAGAGATGTACCTGATGGACAGCTAGCCTCACATCTCCCTAGTTTCATCACGTTAAAGGGGGATTGATTACCTGATGATCTGTGCCTCCATTGACACGGCTGGAGATGATGGCAGCCAAAAGAGAGGTCTGGAAAAGTTTAGAGCTGTAGTTTGGTGGGGCTTCGTCTCATGGAGGTCTGGGCTGAGTGGGGAGCTGGCTGGAGGAAGAGACATTTTTCTCCCTGCTGGGATGAGTGAATCGTCACAGACTCGGCAGCAATGGTGCTGTTGCAAAGCTGTGCTCTCTGTGATAGGCAACAAATGAATTTCAGTTTGCCCCCCAATAAAAAGAATTTCAGAATACAAAGAGTTACCTTGGGGATTACTTGAATAAGCTCAGCTGTGGGCACATACCTGTCTCAGTGGGTCATGAATGGAATGAGAAAGGGTTTTCTGCCCACAACCCTACTTCGAGGCTTGTTTCTGTGCGTGATGTGTGGCACTTTGGTTATCATTGCTTTGTTCTAGCTGCAGTGCTTCTGGAGCAACATCATCCTACAGTCACCGAGTGTCCACAGATAGAAGGGCATTGAAAGGGAAGGAAAATGAGTATCTTCTAGCCGCCCCTTTAGCAAATACTTCCCTTAGTCTTAAGTTACCATGGATGTGGCTGTAACTTCAGTAGTGATAGAACTGGAATTTCTTAAAGGCTTGAGAATTATTCCACTGTCCTGTAGAATTATCTGCAAAATCAATTGTTTTCTGGGTTAAAATTGCAATCTTCAAAGTTTAGATGTTTTCTTCCAACAGGCTGAAGTTTTGCTGTAGTTTTTCCATCCTACAAGTACATGTAAAGTTTGCAGAAAATAAGGAGAGTTGTACTAACTGTGGAGAGGCTGCTCTAGCCCTTGTAAAGTGAAGAAGCATTGCAGTATTTGTAACATGTTACTATTGCGCAAATATTACAAAGACAAAAGAAATCAGGATGCTAATAGAAGGTGAAAAGGCTAACCTGAATGAAAAGCATCCAAATTAATCTTTGCTGAAGTGCCATTTTCGTAGGTAAATAGTGGCTGCACTTTTTAGATACTTTTTCTTCTGTGCTGTTGCAGAGAATCCCATTTTTTGGGTAAAATCAGAGTGTGTTAAGTATGCCAATGCCCAAACTTCCGAAATAAGTCTGCGTAACAGAACCATTGCCAAGCAGTGACCTCACCCTCTCTCACTACGCGAAGATGTACTGCATCCCACAGGAAATCAATACTTGCTAATATGAACAAACATGAAGATGAAATTATCAAACCGGCAAGTCAGGGAAACAATCTTCATTTATCAGAATTATCTGTGATTTAAATGCAGTAGTTAAAAAACCTTGAGTGATAATGAATCCGGCAGACGGTCAGTGAATTCGTGTGTCTCCCCGTGCTGTGTGGATCTGGGCTCTGGTGGGAATCAACCAGGGCACCACGCTGGCTCTTTTTTCTTTACTGACCATGGCAGGTTAATTCTGAATAACGAACCCCCCATTACCTATCCAGTCCGGCGATTTGGAGCTGCTTGTAAATGGCGGAGGTTGGTTGTGCTGCAGGGGCCTGGGGGTCCCAAGCCGCAGCCCAGGCAATACAAACCACAGCTCATCTGCAAAGGTTCGGAGCGGGCCCTGTCAGGGAATAAGCAAGCCTACTTTTATCTGGAAGAATGTAACACTAAACAAACCCACCAATAAGATATTATTGGACTAGCACATGAAATGCGGGGCCCGTTATTGTATGTATAAATGTTTAGTGTAGATTATGGTTTCTGCTTTTAAGACGCAAAAGTAGAATGAAGATAGAAAAGGCTAGGAGGTCCCTGGGAGGACAAGAGATGGCTTTGAAGGGCAGGTGGTGACTTTCCCCAGGCTAGAGTAGGGATGTGCCAGCCTACCAGGCCAAATTGCATCTCCAAACAACAGCAGCCCAGGCAACCACCATTTGAAAATGCTATCTCAGTTCTTTGCTTTTCACTGCATACCAACTCCTATATTTTCTTCTTCTTTTCTCTTTTTTTTTTTCCTTTTCTTTTAAGCTCAGTGGCAGGGATAAGAGCTTGTTTTCATATTCTCCGTAACACCCTTACGATACTTTAGACACTACATAGAAAATAAGCAGATGGCTGCGAACTGATCTGTATTTGTATATAAAATGTCTTGACGAACAATATCCATATTATAAAAAAAGTTGGCTGGGGTGGCTCCCCCTCCCCCTGTGCTGGCAGATGCTACGGGAGTTCACAAGATGTGAAGATTGATTGCCACCTCCCCCCAGACAGCATCCTGCCAGATCAGGAGTGGGGTATATCCGTGGGTGTCATCTGCCTTTCCCTGTGCAGCATGTAGAGCATCTCAGCCTCTAGAGCAGTCTGGCACCTCTTCCAGCACTTCTTTTTTTAACGCCACTTGGAAAATCCACGCAGAAAGAAGAGAGGCTGAGAGGAGAAGGCAGTAAAGTAGGAGGGAGGTAATTAGGGCCAGACTTGATGTTCCAGCATAGCCGAAGGGGCCAGAGAAGTCAGGCAGAGCCGCGACTGAGAAAGGACAGGGCAAGAACAGCAAGATTTGACACCTGGTCCGGCTTAGTGTGTCACATTTCTGAGCGTGTTTACCCCCCTCTTCATAAAAATGAATGGATTTGTTCAGTTTCTCAGGCAGTCCTTCACCTTTTGAGTTAAAAGTCACCTTATGCCTTGCTAGCTAGCTTGGCTGTCGTCCAAATTTGTCTTTTTGTTTTGCTATTAAATATATTCAACAAGTAAATGCAGGAACCCATCCATAGCTTCGCAGACACACGTTTGTTCCCAAGCAGGCAATCCTGCTCCCCTGTAAAGGCAGCATCTCCCCTCTTGGTGCCTGGTGGTGCTGGGGCATGCCAGCGTAGCGCAGTCCATCTTCTCGTGGTCCTTCCACAATGAACAGAGGGGGACAGGCTCTGCCAGAGGACTATTTGGAACTCTCTGAGGCTCGTTCCTACTCAATATCAGCAGAGAGCCTATCTGTTAGCTACAGAAATACTCCAGGGAGACAAATCTCTCCTGGGGAAAGTTACTTTTGTGATTGCTTTCCATTGTCTGCTTCTGTATGCTTGGAAATATTGTCAACTTTGCTCCCCGTGAACAAATCCAAGCATCCCAGGAGTGCTCTCTCCCTTGATTCACCATTCCACTCAATACGTGATATATTAAGGTCAAACACTGTTTGCTACTTGACGGCCCCATTTTTTACTTACACTTTCTGCATGATAATTTTAATGACGATGCCCTTTCATCCCCTCTCCTTCTTTCTTTTTTCCTTTCCTGAAAGTATTTCTTGGTTTAATTTCTTTTCCTGTGCATTTTTTTCCTGCGGCTTATTTTCTGCAGTTTATCTTTATTTCATTTTCATCACTGCTTACGATCGAGAGCTTGAAGGCTTCCTGTCCAGGGCTGCAGCCAGTGTCATGCCGCAGCGGTATTGCTGATAGTTACCAGTAGGTGTTGACACCTGACATTTCTGCTCTGGTTTTGACTGGATACAGCGAAACATATCCATTTCACCACGTCTTCTGTTTTTCTTCTTCATGTGCAGTACTCGGTTCACAGTCATAATAAAATGTCTGCCCACACTTAAAAGGTAATAATTCTATATGTACATTAACTGCACAATTGTTTGCAACTCTGTGTATTTGCTGTGCTAAAGCCAACATGTTGAAAACTACCTTGTACTCAGTCCAACGCATGCACAACAGCAGATGAGTTACAAATGTGCAAGAATTTGCTGTTTGCTATTATGTTCTGGATGAAAACTCTTGCCAGAGAGTGGTCCACACCCCTGCAGCATCTGACAAACTCTGTAGCTCTTCAGCAGTTGTGGCTTTTCAGAAATCCCATCAGAACTCAATTAGGTTTTCTGCATAAATATGTGGCTTAATGATATAAATGTGAGTACAGACAATAGGATATGGTTTTGGCTCATAAAGCTGTACTAGCCATAACAATAAAGGACAGTCTATGTTATGATCTTTATTAACACCTTATGACGCTTTGCAAGACGAAAATGTTTTTAAAGTTATTTTAGCTTAAATGTTTCCATGCTGCATTTTATGTGCTAGTTGCCTTTAACCATGATGTCGATTCGAAATGGGGGTTAGCAGGTTACCATGAGCTGCAGGGGCTCCCTAGCTGACATGGTAACAAGTTTGCATCTTCTGCAGGGACGTATGAAGGGATACAGCTCTTGGATAAATTTGCAAACTAGCCTTTACCATTTGAGGCTTGTGGACTGTTTTAGGTAAAAAAGGACCTGAAATAGAGCAGAAAAAACCCAGTGCAACTCTGCAGAAAAAACGGTAGTGCCTAAGGTGAGCAAGCTGAGAACATGTTATTCAAATAATAATAACAGTGGGAAAATAACTTATCTTGACATAAGTTATTCATCCTGCAGTCTAGGTATACAGTATCACTGACAAAGACAGACAGTTTCCAAACACTATCTGGATGGGTTCCTTCTAAAAAGTAATCCAGTACATCTCAGTGCCTCTGTATACATGTGTATAGCAAGTACTGTAAGTTACACAGTCCATGCCATATATCATGTCACGTCGGTGCCTTATGGATTAAGGGCTAATTCTGAGCCCAGAAACCTGGAGGGGAGAAGCTGCAATACCTGCGTAGGAGCTGGAGCCCCGGCGGGGAGTGGTGGTGGGACACATCCGTGGTGGTGCAGCAGCCCCCATGAGGGCAGCACCGGGCAGGGTGGAGGGGACTTGCAAGGTTCACAACAATCCATCCCTAAGCAGGATTCTTCATTAAAATCAATTCCTTTGAGGAAGTATAGAAGGGGAGGGGGCAGAAATCTCTATTTTCAGGCAGCTCTCCTTCCTCTTGCAAAACACAAAGGACTGTGTTCAGTATTGCTTCAACAAGTGAAACTCAGCAAGTCAGGTAGCCATGTTACTTCTTCCGAGCTGGCTTCTCATTATGGCTGGCTGAACCCTTACAGCCCTGTTCGCTCTCACGTTTTACACAAGTGTCTTGTCAGAAGTGGGACTGGAGAAGGATACTGCTGGACAGTGTTGAAATAGGACCCTCCTCCTGGCCCAGATCCCCTTTGTGGGCTGGGGGCTCCGCAAGCCCATTTCACAGCCAGTTGTCTGAAACTGGGCTTCAAGTGAGCCACTTGGGAGGCCAGGGCCAAAAGGAACATCTGAGAGGGCTGGTGATGGAGGACTTGGGTATTCACTGAGTTTGGGGAAAGAATGTTACTGAAAGGACCCAGAGGAGCTACGCAGTGAACTGGTTGTGTCTTTAACTGCGCCCCTGTGCCCACAACCCTGGGCCACCATCAGGGTGGCACGGGCGTAACCTCATGGAGTCGTGCAAGTGATTTTCATTGCCTGACCCAAGAAACAAGATGCCTTGCGGTTATGCAGAGGAAGCTTCCCGGGGCAGGCGTGACCTCAAGAGCAATTAGAGACCTGAGACACAGCCAGGCCTCTCAGTCCCGCTGCAAGAAAGGACTGATGGAGCTGCAGGAGCAGCAAGGATATTTCCCCAGGAGAAGAAAAAAGAGTTGCCTTTGGTCCCTCTGAGATGATTCACTTTCTGTCTTCCCCTGGATGCCTGTGAGTAATTTGAAGGAACACGTGTAGCAATAGTAGCATAGTATTTACTAAATATAATTGGAAGAAACTGTTGCTACTTACCTCAACTTGCAGTTAAGCAGCGTTCAGGGCGTCTAGCCAAGTACGCTGAAAAAGACTAGTGGGGAGGGAGAAGTGTGAAATATGAGCCACCATCGCTACTCTTAACACATGGCTTGTTCCTGACTTTTGGGGGTTTGATTCTCAGCCTACGTGCGGTGCCAGTGGAAGGGAAGAGGGGCCCTGCTCGTTCACTTTCTGCTCTTCAGTCTTGTTTTTTGCTGGGGAGCAGCTTCTGACCTCAGATACTGGCTTCCCCATGCAGTTTGCTGAAGGCAAGAGTGCCAAACTCATGCCAGCGAGGAAAGTCGTTCACAGAAGAACATCCGGAATACTTTTATACTAGATACAAAATGTAACCTGTGTCTCTGGCTTGGGTTTGCTCTTCACATTTCGTAGTGGTTTTCCTCTATAGCATATGTGTTGCGCTTCCAACACAGTGACTTCGTCATTACCCGTGGGGAGCCATGTCAAGGACTAACAAGATTAAGCAGGGGGGCTATAGGGCTTTTTTTCTTTCAGGTTGTCATCTTGAGTGAAGGGTAGGTCGGTAGTAAACAAAATGCTGTCACCCGCTGATGGCCTTCTGATGACCTGCGTAAAATAAGTTGGTGCCCTCAATCTGCAGTCCGGGAGACAGACACGTGTATCACAGCACCGCTGGCGTAATTGGCGCTAAATGCCACTTTGGAGAGCCCAATGGAGAAGGCACAGAGATTGATGGAGACTAACTCTTAGAGGTTTGATGGCATGTTGTAGTTTATGAAGATTTCAGGGAAAACGGAAATATATTTGCTGTACGTGGAGTAAGTCATCTGGATCTTATCTCCCAACATGCCAAACACAGCATATTCTGTGTCAAGTGTCATCTTCTAGAATCCTTTTTCAAGGCTCCTGGTGTTTTACAGCTGGGCTGCATGTTCACAAACGTGGAGAGGATGTTTTGTGGATGCTGATGTGGAAATAGGTGCTCCAATGTGCAAGCCTCTGCTCTTCTTGAAAAGAGGATCCTCAGCATAGACTGAAAAGGCTGTTACTGGGAAATGACCACTTTAGGTGTAAATGTTCAGACAGAAACATGCGGGGGATTGAATGTTTTGAGTAGGAGAATAGGCAAGATATATTAAAACCGCTGCCAAAACACTGTTTAATCTATCACAAAAATGTCTATAAGCTGAGGAATGCAAGGGTGGGTTTTTTCACAAGATCCTGAAGGTAAGCATTAACCAAGGAAGGTGAAATAGTAAATGAGTTTTGTAAAGCTTTGTTCCTGAGTGCTGGCATGTGAAATCAGGGTGACTGATTTGAGACCAACATCACAGTGAACTGCACACTTCTGTGCGATAAAAGGGAGCGCGTTATGCTGACCTGTTGAAGCAACTCGGGCAAGCTTAGTAGTGATTTGGGCTGAGTCAGTACAGGAGAAAAATAGCAGAGCAGTGAGGGAGAATTGCAAAGGATCTCTAAAAGCGTGCTTACAAAGTGTTTTATGGAGACCACACACTACACTGCCAGAGATAAGAGACTTTATCTTGCTGCATATCGAGAGTGGGAGTAATGCGAAGGGTCAACATGGGAAGAAGTCTGTGTTGACAAGCACTGACAGTGCATCAGATTGAAAGAAGTGCTTTCAACTAATTAAGTATGTAGGATTGAAAGGGCTTTCTTGAGACATTGATTTCAGTTACATGCTCTGGGGGCTGTGTACAAAAACGTGTATGTGTATGCATGTGTGTGATGTCATATCATCCCTGCTGTAACAGTCCATCCTTACCATTAGGTCCAGTAACCTTAAACTAGTTCGGTTTGGGGTTTGGGGTTTTTCTTTAACACTGTGTATGCCTTCACTGTTTTCCTGGCTAATTAACTTTTTGTTTTCTCTTGGAGCATGGTAGCAAACTGAAACGAATATGGACTCATCCCACAGAATAGTTGACTTAACGCAACCTTAAGCTTGCCAGGCAGGACTCACCTCCCGTCTGCCTTCTTTACCATTGCCCTGCAGGCAAAACCAATGCTGCCTTTTGTATCACTTCCACTCACTTAGCTGGGGCATGAGTCACTTCCCAGCTGGGTTGTGGTCTCTGAAGACGTAGAATTGGATTAAATGTTTAATTTTATGCATACACAACTGAGAAAACTTTTGTCTAGTCATATGTATTCAGCTGCCCTGGGAATAAAGCCCAACCTTATTGGTGGTGTTCTTATTTGCTTACTAACCTGCTTTCCCTGATGGGCTTCCTGCTATCTCTGACTGAACAAGGACCATAGAAACACCATGGCTACACATACATTATTGAACATTTCAGATGTTTATGAATAGATAAGTATGTTGCACTCCCTCCAGTGCTTTCTGTCACCATGCATTAGAAGAGATGTGCAGCAGGGGGGGATTTCTTTGCTGCAGAGCAGGGTGTGATGGGGCGGGGGCATACGCACAATTGCACATATTCATGGATATGTATAATATGTAGACATATGCAGCTAAAATAAAAACGCCGTTCACCTCTCATGGGTGAGAAGGGCAACTCCATTAATGAAACCCTCCAACAGAAGAAACCTGCTGTCTGTGACTATGTTTGCTGCTATTTTGTAGCTGAGAGCATG
The DNA here is from genome assembly GCA_008921705.1 of Burhinus oedicnemus. Taxonomy (NCBI): domain Eukaryota; kingdom Metazoa; phylum Chordata; class Aves; order Charadriiformes; family Burhinidae; genus Burhinus; species Burhinus oedicnemus. The sequence goes on from VFFE01005868.1 coordinate 501,729, forward strand.
AAACTATTTCTCTCCCAGCCATGTAAAACATAGACTGGAGTACAGGAGAGGAAGAAATCGCTGGCTAGAGAAGCTTCACTGGAATGAAGGCATGAACATATGAAATACTGTGTATTTCTGAGAGGTTATTGTCTATCCTGTAGTGACAGCTTTGAAATACTTTGAAATACCAAGTCCCATTCTGGCTGCCGTAACTTATTTGACAGAGTTAGGAAAAGCAGTTAAAAATATGTTCAAACACTGCCAGCAGTGATTGAAAGCAGCAAAGCCAAGAACAGGATTAGCATGTGGTACTCTTCACATAAGTGCATATTGCTTAACAGCCTAATCTTCTTACGTGTATAAGAACCACACACTTCCCAGCCCTCTTAAATTATGTCTGTTGTTGTGCCAGTTAACTGAATAGCAGGTAAATGCAAAATTCAAGGATCTGCACATGGAAATGACATTCAAATCATATGCTTTCCCATATTTTAATCTTTCCAGATAGCTGAATGCCAAATGTGGATGGGGTTTTGTCCACTTGTCCTTTTTTCTCCTGAATAGCTGTTATTTCCGTGTGTGGCATAATGGGAGGCAGAAAAATGTCACAGGGATGTGCTAAGAAACCGTGGTTAAAACGTGAGAAGTTTCACTGTATTGGCAAGAAATAAAACAATACAAAGAGTATAAAAGATCGTGGTCTTTCTCAACGGTTTCTGCTGCCTCTGAGGTTTCTGCCTTTTTGCTTGAGTTTGAAGAATTTGCTAAGTTGTCCATCCATGAGCGCAGACAGTAATAATTGTGCTCATGTTGTTGCCCACATGTAGCTAAAGGCTTAACTTGTTTTGTCATGTCTCCCCTCGTGTTAGTCCAGAGGGAAGCTGCAGCCTGTGTAGACGCAGTCGCGCTGGCTTTGATTTGCATACACGAGTGCCAGTGGCAGGGCAAATGTGGTGGTCCAGACTGGTCGCCCAAGCCATGTCTCAGGGCCTGTGCCACTAGAGTTTGCTCCTCACATCCATCCTGGACTGAGTTTGTGCAGGGCAAAAAGTCCTCAGAAATCATTTGGTTTTCTGCCCTGGTAATAGCAATAGTAAGATATAATGATGTGGAGAGCCATTACAAACCATGTTTTCCAGTATGGGCTCCCAGAGGAAAGTAACCAAGGAGCAGACCACCCGAAACGGGGTGTCAGTCACCCACGGCCCTGTGACAGTGGGCACTGCGAGGACTGAAGGGGAAATGTCAGGACTGAATAGTGCCTTCACGAGTGGCAGAGTGCACCAGGAAAGCAGGAACAAAAGATGTGACCAAGGATGGGGGAATCCCATCCAGATCCTGAACAAATCCCAAAGATGCACAGGAGTGGCGAGGAAAAGGAGACAGGGGTTTTGGCATGCAGTTTTCTATTTCACTGAGAGTTGAGCGTCTCTTGTCTTACGTGAGAAGCGTGCTTAGATAGCTGTGTCAAGGCCTAGGTAGGACCTGCCTCAGCTCTCACATCTCCTGTGGGACCTGGACCACACAGCAGCTTGCCGGGGGAGAGGAGGACAGGGAAGCACAGGCAGGGTCCGCAGCAGCCCCTGCGGTGCTGAGGTGCTGGAGCATCTGTCCCGTTTCCATTATCCGATGTCCCCCCTGGCAAAAGGGCTTCAGAAGAGAAAGTGATCACTGTCAGGCATTGCTCTAGCACTGACATGGACAGAAATTATCGCTTCCCCTTGGTGGGGAAAGAGCGTGGCATCCTGCCCCTGCCAGGCTGAACCGGGTTCCCAAGGGCATCAGGGTTTGTCTGAGTTTCTGGCTCCAGTCACTTGAAAATTTTTATCTAGAGGTGTGAAGGATGCCTGTGCGTGTATAGCGTGTATACCGTCACTGAAGTTATGGTGAGTTTGCTGTTGTTCAGCAGGGTGACAAATGCTGAAGAGCCAGTAGCAAGATCCTTTGCGAGGTGCTGCAGCCCTGCCAACCCACTCCCTTTGCATGAGCATTTTTCAATCCTTAATAAAGATGAGATGGGAAGGTAGCTGATCCAAGTAGCAATTTGTGGTTCCAGTTGGTGGGGTTTGCCATTGGCAGATAGGTCAAGACTGGGGGAAATGTCTGGGTGCATGCAGGGTTGGGAGCAAGCACAGTTGTAGAAAGCAGAGCGATTGTCCCACCTCTGAGAAGCTCCAGGCTCCTGTGTCCCTGCTGAGTGAGCCTTGGCACCCAACGTGCCATCACGGTGAAGCAGCAGCCGCAGAGGGAGCTGCTTTGAAAGTACTGAGCTCGCTGATGCATTGCACAAAAGATGGGACATGTACAGCGGAGAAGCAACTGTAGATTTTTACCAGCCTTGTAGGCTTAAACCCCCTGGGTGTTACAGTGGAGACACGAGTACTGGGGGGAAGCACACTACATTCAAGACATTCGGGGCTATAAATAAAATTCACGTTAGACTCAGCACTTGCCCCAATGAAACATTTATGCACTAAAATGCATGATGAAGTTGGACGCGTTGCCAGACTGCCTAGTCTTTGAGATAATCTCGTCTTCCTCAGAATTCATTTTCCTGCAATGTTTTGCACACAAACTTAACAGGCAGTAACTCACTGCTGACCTGGGCAGTAGGCGTGGAAGAGTGTGATCAGATTGAACTCTGCTGCTGCTGCTGCTGGCATAGGCCTGTTTATGCAAAGCTGGGTGAACGTACAGCTTTCTCGTGACATTGAATCACACAAGAAAAAAAGCCACCATTTTTACCTGGAATGGCTAGAAAAAATGGCATTTGCTAAATGACAGGTCAACCGCCTTAATGCTGGAGAAGAAGGGCTTCCCAAGCAGAGCCTGACACGGTGCTGCTGGCCATGGCAGCCTTCAAGAGCATCCTGCATCCCTGCGGCGTGGCGGGGAGAAGCAGTAGAGTTTCACTTGGTGTGCAGCCCCCAGCTCCTCTGTCTCCTGCAAAGGTTTGGGTCATTAGAGCCTCTCGTAAGAGTACTTGGGTTTTGGAATAGGCTCAGTCATTAGTCTGATCCTTTTTAATTGTGCATTTTGTCTTTTGGAATCCAGATACTTTAATAAGGATTTGGCCGCCAGTGGTTCGACTTTGCTTGTGCTGGAGTTCACGGCGTGACAGCTCTGGGCTTTGTCCCTTAGCACATAGGCAACTTCCTCGCTCGCCACTCAAATACCCTCCAGGCTGCACACTTTTTCACACCTTACACTAAACAGTGCTTTCTCTCTGAACCAGAAAACACAAGAAATTCTCTCCCCCCCCTTCCCCGCCCCCAACACCTAATGGCAACTGTAATACAGAAAGAAATAATAGAAAGTTGAGAAACAGAAGGAGCTGGGGAGGGGGGAGGCAAGTGTCTAGAGAAGCAGACAGAGTTGGGGGGGTGAAACCTCTGGCTCTATCAAATAAATAGAGCAGAAATCTTTCTTGCGTGGCCTTTGTGGTGTTATTATTAGAACAACCACGCCTGAGTGCCCTAAAGCCGCACAACCTTCAAGCATCCACATCCAGCTCTGCTACGGCAGGATCCTTTTTCTGCTTTGCTAAAGGAGGGAGGGAGAGTGAATGAGAGGATGAGAAGATAAGAAGGGTCTATAAATGATAAATATGATCAACTTCGATAAAGCTATTTGGAAACCTTCAAAAATCTCATGAGAACAGCCATTAGTGTATGTCTGTTTGACACTGGTTGTCAGGAAACCAGCCAATGTTAATGGATCCACAGAATGTAATGGAGAATCCATTTAAATGGTCTCTTGTCACTTTGTCATCCCACAAGACAAAAAAACAATTACTTTAACTGAGGAATGAAATGAACATGATAGTTTATATGATTCACTTGTATATTCTAAATTGATCAAAGCGCACACTAAAAATATATTAACAATCTACATCCGATGCCTGAAATGCAACATTTCCTATATCTGTACAGGCTTTTTTTTCTCATTCACTGTGGTGTCCAGCTGTTAATAATTTAAAGACTGTGGCTTTACAGTTTTTGCATTGCTTTATTTATTATGTGTATTATGATGATGCTGAGGGGCTACAGCCACGCGCAGGCTCGGCATTGTAAAAACAGCCTGTGTAAAACACCGAGTGAAAGGAAGTGCTGGCTGAAAGAGATACCTCATCCCCATTTTACAGAACCAAGGCACAGGGAGTCTTAATATTTAACCCAGGCTCTTAGCAGAAGCATATGGCGAAGCTTTGACTGAACAGGTCTTCTAGTTGTTAGTGCAGTGGTCTTTGAGTGATGAATTACTCCGCCACAGGTTTGGCTTTTTTCTTTTAGTAGATGTAAGAGATTCAGCCCTGTGCAGAAAATTAAATGTTCAGTGGTCACAGTCTGCTCCTGTGGTTGCATCCTCTGGCTTCAGCTCCCAGCAATGGTGCCCAGCTCCCAGGGGCCCATGCCCAAGGAGTGGGGGCCAGGTGAGATCCCATTGCAGGAGCACAGGCAATGTGCAAAGGACATGGAGGGACACGTGCAAAGGACAACGCACAAAAAATGAAGAGGAAGCGGGTCCCTCTTTTGGCAGGCAATCACATCTGGTAATTCCCTTCAGAAACGGTGCAAGCTCACTCATTTACCAGTGAGCTTCTTCCCTCTCTTTCCCCTTTCTGGGAGGTTTTTCCAGAGCTTCGCTGCTCTGAGGTTGGGGTGCTGTTCTTCAAACATCCAGCCTAATTGCATTCATGGCGGGTTTATACTTATTTGTCCTTGGGCCAGCATTGTCCTCTTCCCTACCCCATGCTTCTCCCTCCTTCTGAGCTTCTCCCCCACTGCAGGCTGAGAACATTCATCCCCTCATGGCTTTTCTGCCAGCTCCTTTAGTTTCTATTCTGGACCGCCTAGAAAATCCACTCCAGCTTTTGAGTATTTTAAAGGACTGTTCAGTTCAGGGCGTATTGTGCAATATTTCTGCTTTCTTGGTGTCAATGGGGCACATTCCCTGACACAGTGAATCAGAGTTCCTGCAGGGAAAGGCAAGAAGAAACAGAGGTGCACTGGCTGGGGCCATGGCACAGGGTACCGTAAGCTTCTTAGTGTCCTATCATTTGAAGATAAGCAATGTATTTGTGCTTTATTTTTCTTCTGGTACAGCACTATGCACAGCGCTGCAAGGTTTCCCGGCTAAGGGAGACTTGTTGCACGGCTAAGAGATGCTATTTTATCTGTGAAGAGCAATGTGTGTCTACATCAGCAAGTGCATAGCAGAATTGTATTAGCTTGGTTTCATTTTTAAGTCTCATGCAAAGTGTATTAACCCAACTCCAACTCTTCTTATTTGTAAAACACTGCTGCCAAAGCCAGAAGAGCTTTCTACAGGTTAATTTTTGCAGCAAAATCTATTCTAGTCTAATGAAATGTCTGAACATTTCCTAAGTAGGTAAAACTTTCAACTCACTTACTAGAGCTGCAGTCTAGACAGTTTTTTTCTGGGAGGAGGAAGGAACTGCTTGTGCCTGCCGTTTCATTAGCCTCCAGGGTACAATTTGTGATCACGAATATCACATATCCTCAGCAATATAAAGAATGGGTGGGGTGTCATTGCTATCACTTATAAATCTTTGTCCTGAGATGGGCTTCCCAAGGAGGCAGTGCAGCTCAGAACAAGATTGGGGCAAGATGCTTTGTGCCTCGGTACCTTGTCTATAAAATAGACATAGTGCATATATTTCCTTTGCCCTCAAGGGGTAAAAGAAATATAAAAATCAGCTCCTGCTAGTGAGATATTCACCTACTGCAGTGGTGACAGACAGACAAGCCATCAAAAGCTGTGCATGCAATTTGGCAACATAATGTTATTACAATGTTGATAATTTAATTAGAAAATCCTCACGATGAACAAACACCTATAGGTTGCCATCATTTGTCCCACAAGCCCCCCCACTATCAATCATTTTTTTCTCACTCTGGTGCCATTCCTTGCACTGACACCACGGCCAGTCGCGTGGAGCAGCACTGCAAACGTGCTGTAAACTGAGTGAAACCTCACCTGCAAAAATCCACTGAGAAGCAAAGCAAGGCTGCCTACTGGACAGAATTCGGGGTCCCTTCAGTGGTGCCAAGGCTCTAAGAACCCAAACTTCAGCAGGTCTATCACCATATTATACTACCACTTCTATCATGACACCCACAAAGTTTTGTGAACTGGGTTTTTTTCTTACCAAGGAAACCAATGAAGTCTGTCAGCATCCCGTACATGACAGCGTGGTTCCTGGGTTTCTCCCCTATGTCTTCTCCCTCCTTCTTCTCCTACTGTACTTTCCCAGTTTCTTTCGCTATACAAAACACTGGTATGCCTTCAACCTGAGTGAATGTGGTTTTCCATTAAAGAAAGCAACAAAACCAGAAAGAGCAAAGCATCTCCACCAGAGAGCAGCTCTCTGACATGTTGCGCTGACCCCCCCCCTCAAAAAAGGGCAACTGCTCCTGCAGGTCAGAGAGTACAAAAGCATGGAAAGCAGATGGGAGCCCCGAAACGTGCTAGTTCCTTGGCTAGAGACAACATACTGCTGTGGACGTCCTGCCGCCAACCCCCTTTCTTTGGCCTCCCCCTTGGTAGTGTCCCACAACAGTGGCATGTCCCTTCTTATGGAAGTGATGAGGGCCCTGCTGGGCAGGGGCTGGGGGCTGTGCTTGCCTGGAGTGGTAAAAGCAGTGTAATGGGAGGCCCCAGCCACAAAATACTCATCATCTCAGTGGGCAAGATGGAGGCTGGAGAAGGGGGCTGGCACACAGGCTGGGTCGGTAACACAGAGTTACAAATCCCTGGTAATGTTCTTCGTGGAAGAGGGCTCTGACCATCAGTGTTGCTTGGGACTGTGTTGAGGTTGAAGCCACTTCTGCTCTGCTCATGGCAGCTCCTCCAGGTTCTCCTGCCAGAGAGGGAAGATGGGAGGGAGAGCACGGCCAGGGGTTACTGCCCTGCTAGAGAGAGACGAAGGCAAAGGAGAGGAACATGTGGCCAGTGGAGGGACCAACCCGAGGCACACTGGTTGGTTGGCTGCTCGCTGGGAAGGGAACCCCAGGAGGTACCTCCACCACCCTTCGTCCTGTGCATGAGGGAGCTTGCCTGCATCGTGCTGCATTGTCCTGTAAGCAAAACACCTGCGGCAGCTCCTTGGCGTTACAAGGAGATGACCGTTTCTATCAATGCCTGTAGAAGAACAAGCAAGGCCAATGCTGGAGCTGAGGACGTGCCATGTGCTCTGCTCATTATGTGGGCTGCTGAGCACAGGTGGGACAAGCCTGCTCTGCGCGACCAGCCAGGACAGAGTGCTGGCATGCCCCATAGCCCTTCTCTCCTGCTTTGGTCCTTGGAAAGCTAGCTACTGTGTACACTGAGGTTGGGCACATCTCCCCTGGGTCCCAGTGCTCCCAAGAAATTACCTCAAACCTTCAGTGGACTTGGTTCATGTAACTTTCAGAGGCAGACTTCTGGGATTTCTCTGTAGAGGAATTGAACTTTTCCTGTCCCTCAGAAGTCCCTGTGTATTAAGGGGATCTCTTTTGATAGGTGACAGTTAAAGTCGCTCAGCAGGACAGGCAGTTAATCTCAATCGTTACGCGCTGGAGGGCAACGAGCTAGCAACCTGTGTCGGAAATTAGTCGTGCGTAACATGATGTAGTGAAAGAGCATATTGGCAGGAGAATGGACCCATTCCTCCCTCTGCCCATGCTCAAAATGTCACTGTGGGAAGGTTGCATAGATTCTTTGCGTTTTTATTTTGCTATCTATAAAATGATTATCCCTTCAGTCCATATATTTAACGGCGATATAGTAGCCTTGCGCCTACTTGCCTCTATAGAGCCATTTGCAATCTGGCAAAAGGGCATTGTCTAAATGCTAAGTGGTATAATGTGGTAGGGAAACATGGAGAAGATAACGGTCACTGTTATTTGGTGGGAGGAGAGGTGCTGTAACATCCCCAGGGCTCGTTCTTGGCACTGCTGTTCCAAGCGGGAGCCTTTGCTTTTCGGCTAGGTTGATGTAGGAGACTAGGAGTCTTACCATGCACTCTGGTTTTATCCTACAGCTGTCTCCAACCTGGATGCAGAGAGCAAACTGAGTGTCTATTACCGAGCACCTTGGCATCAGCAAAGAAACATCTTCCTCCCCTCCACCAGACCACCCTGTGTGGAGGAGCTGCACCACCACGCCAAGCAGCATCTGCGAGCCTTGCGCAGAGGTAGGTGCTCGCACACACTCCGGCTCCATCTCCATCTCCATGCACGTGACACCTCACCCCTCCAGGCAGCAGTGGGGTGCTCAGGCACAGGCACAGGCACAGGGCTGTGGGCACTGGTCTCCACTGGGACTTAGGTACTCAGGTGAAGAAATAAAGCTGAAGATGTAATTCTAGCAGTAGAAAGGACTTTGGCCCTCTTCAGCTTGTTTATGATTACTAGACTAGAGCTGAAAAGGACTTTTTACTCTTGCTTTTTACATTCTTTGTTTATAGGTTTTTCTATTAAAGTGGATATGTCTGAATTGTGTGAGCAAATCCGTGCCCTGACCCCAAAAGGATGGAGGCACTGAGTGTTTCAGCAAGGCCACCTTGTCTCACTCCGCTGAACAGATGTTAAACAATGCCTCAGCTCCAGGACAGATAAGATTTAACCGGGCTGAAACTGGAGCCCAGTGGTATTACGGAGTCTCCACAGAAACTGAGCTGTCTGCGTGGAGTTTCCAAGCATGATGCTGGAGGAGACCCACATCCTTCAAGGGTGGCAGCTGAAAGCCAGGTGATACCCTGGACAGCTTGGAAGGGTCGGGCAGGTGTTCCCTCCCCAGGCCAGGGAACACTCCCTGACGTTGCCTAACAAACTGGAGACCTGTAGCCTCAAAACCGGACCACAGGACACAGGGAGGGAGCGGGAGCAATCCAGGTCATAACCAGGCTCCTGGATCCCTGCCATAAAGGGAATTTACTCGGTGCAAACATCTGGATGGTCCTACAATGGCACACCATGGGGAAGGCAAAAGATGGGGAAAGGTCAATTTTCACTGGTAACCAAGGGAAAATTCTTACCGGGAAGCAAGTAAAAGTAGGCAAACAAGCCTGTCTTTCTTCTGTGCCATAAGGAAGGAGAAAATCCGTGCAGGGCACCTTTAGAATGTTCAGCAGCAGCCTCCTGTGTTGGAAGTGCTTTGCACCAACAGCTATCATTGCCTTGCTCATTTATTATTGTTATCAGGTTATAATAATAATCGATTACTCGGATCTGCAGAGCATCTGTTAGCTGGCTAAAATGTTCCAATTAATTACTGCATTTGACCCTCTCTGCAGATTTTAGCACAGGAACACGCTGTGGGTGCAGTATGTCTTCTCAGCACTGCAAAAAGCGATACAGCCAAATTGCAATCACAGTACTGTTGGAGTAGAGCAGAAGTTGGCTTTTCTGTTCTTGACAGCTCTGCTTTGCAATTGTCCCAGGACCAGGCTGATCTCTGCCTGCCATCTTGTGGGCAGGAGAAATCCTGACAGCGGCGTAGGAAGGCAGCTGTCAGAAAATGCCTCATCATTTTAAAGTTACAAATCGCAGTTTTGGCAACTTCCCGTCCTCCACGTTTAACGGCAGCTGTGCAAGTTCAGCAGACAGCTTGGCATGTGCTGCTTTATTTTGTTTTGCAAATAACTGCATATATTGGAGTGAAATTATAATCAGAAATTTACCCTAAACATGTTTATGGTGTCTCACCTATTTCTTCTATCAGAATTTCATTATCCCTTTATCTATTTAACCAGGAGTAATTAAAACTAAATGTTAGATCAGAAAACAGCTATGCTAGCAGCAAACATTGTTGGCTGGGCTGTAGCTATGTGCATTAGGTGAATCCATCATCCCTTCCAGCAGCACTCCATGCAAACAGTAATTATCTGATTGTCACCTACAATGAGAGATGGGAAGTCCATGAGCATTCTCCCATTCACTTGGAAAGTTTCAGAGACTTGGTACTGATGCTGGAAGAGGACTGAATATTGTGAGCCCATGGTGAAAGAAAACTTCTCTGGGCCTGGGTTGGAGAGATCTTCGCTTTTCCAGGATGATCTCCTCCATGCCGGGACACAGAGCTACTGCTGCAACAACCTTCATGATGTCCAGCCAATGGTCAGGATGTGGTGCTGCTGTGCAGCCAGGGAAAGGAATCCTACCTGCGGCTGTGTTTCCTTCTTTCCCTTCAGAGAGGTTTATTTTATATGGGTCGAGTGCAGGCATTACTGCGTCTCAATGTTTCAAGGCAACAGGAGCTGCAGGTTCCCATTGGGAATCAGACCTCAGGTCCCAAGCACCTAGAAGGTAGCTCCTTTGTCAATTGGGATAAAGAGTATAAATCCCATTTGGGGATAATTCAGCTTCGGTGCACACGCTGGGGTATGTTGTATGAGCGTTGCTCTTCCAGCAGCTTGGATGTCCCGTAGTTGCTTCTCCCCTTCCATTGCAACAGGGATCATAGGTACTGGTCAGTGGGGAAGAGGAGGACCTTCATCTTTGGAGTCCACATCCTGTTTGTGCCTCTATGATGCTATTAATAGAGATATTTATTGTTTTAACACTCTAAAAGACTCATGTCTTCATTCTCCTCCAAAACAGAACATCGAAGCCGAGGTGCTAACAGAGAGCAGAAAGTCCAAGGCCCCATCGCTGTGGTGGCTCCCCCCTTCCCCCCCTTTCCTGCAATCTGCAGTCAAAAGAGGCAAACGATAAAGGACCGGCACTTCCTACCAGTAAGTCTTTCATTACAGCTATCACGCACAAACACGTTATTAGCATTGTGGGACCTAAGTGTGACAGTGCTTCACAAGTGTCCCTACCCCCCACCCCAAGCCTATGCAGGTACAATACAGCTGACCTTAAAGACCGATCAGTAGCATAACTCAGGTCACAGCTTTCATCAGCCAGCCCCAGGGTGCACATTTCCATTTACAAACCTTTTATTTTTCACCCGTGGCCAGCACACGTATGCACTCGTTCACACACTCCTCCACAGCCCTTCACGTTCTCCACTCCTGCTGTAGGTAGCACTTCCAGGACCCTCCTGTATTTTCAGTAAGTGCTGTAATTTCAGCCCTGGCATTAGCATTGCCAGGAGCCAAGAACTCAAGGGCTTTGAGTGCTGGTTTGAGGCTCACGTGGGTGCAGATAGGCTCAGCAGCACTTCTCCACCTACAAGGAACTACAGTTTCCATGTATGTATGAGCAATGGTCCTGTTCTGCTGTGTCCACTTCCATGCAGTTTTTTTCAGATACTTCATTTCTCATACGTGTCCTTGCAGCCAGCCAAGCGGGAACTCCAGCTGAAGATCTGGTCCTGTACGTCTGTGCTGACTTGCCCCTGCTGCACTAATTTGAAATCAGATTAGTGCTGACAATATGGTATTTATCGTTGTTAAAGGAGATGCACCAGATCCAGCAATTTATCTCTGACTGTGTCCCTAATTCCCAAGAGTTTCAGCAGGACTTTGGTACCTCTGTTGCTCTGGGCGTTTGACCCATGGAAGTGCCATAGTAGCTAAATTCTGCCCTGTGCTGAGCCATTGCATTCTTCAAACCAGTTTAAACTCCACAGATCAGACCTGAATTTGACTTGTAAGTGATGCATATGCCTAATGCCAGCCCTCAGCGTTGCGATAGATCTGTCCTGCATCTGCAGCTACAGCGACATTGGCATCTACAGAGATGCTACACCTGTGAGCACATTATAAGTGTGTAGCCACTGAATTATCACGTACTTAGCTTAAAAATCCAGGTACATTCATCCTAATCTATTATATTAACCATACAGAAGTACTGTAATGGTAAAGGAGTCACAGTGTAAAGCACCCATCCAGGGACCAAAACTTCAGCTAGTCAGTCCATAGAAAAAGTTTCGTTTCTCATTTGAAAGCACAAAATCCATGACAAGGTTTCGATTAGTTTGACTATGCTGGGTTTCTGGCTGCTTATCCAGATAATTTTGAGGAAAGCATCACCATCACCGCAGGCTTTGAACTGGTTAAATTTCCAGGCCTTATGATTCAACTGAAAGAAGATATCTTGATATTGGGGGCAGCACAGAAAAGAGTTGGAAGACAGAAGGGAGAAACAGGCTTACCTGTGACTTCTCTGTAAGTCATCATCAAAGCTAGTGCTGTTGTAGGGTCATTGGAAGGTAAAGGAGAGGTGACCCCCTGTTATGGATCAGAACTCGTTACAGATAATAGTTTGGACAGTATATTGAACATAAAGCTCTCTTAGTATCAGATAGAGAGCGAGGCATGTCTTTTGAAATTGTATACTCAGTGGCGAAAGGCCTGAATCTTTGCTACGTTTGGAAAACAACCAGTGCGGTTTAGACGTTACTTCCATCTGCAGAACACAAAATAATAATAAATAGTGAGCAACCCTCCTGTATTAGTTGGCAGAATTAAGTCATGCTGAATGCAGATGTCTTGGCTTTAGCAGCAAGTCCACCTTTTTCTTTTCAAGAGGGGAAAATACTAAGCTTTGTGCCCACCCATATTGGGCCTTTTTTTGGAAGCTGACCAGGTTCAGTGTTCCCCTGAGGAGGAGCAAACAAGAGCTGCTTGGAAGTTGTCATCCTATCGATTTCAAGGCGTCTGGCAATGTTCCGCTTTGGTAATTGCAAATACGCCAAGGCCAGAGTACTTCAAAGTGCCTTGACCCATTTCTGAGAGAACTCCTTGTTCGTGGGGCAACTGTAAAAAGAGAGAACAAGGCAAGATGAAGCTGCAGATGAATGCTCTGTCTGGCAGAAGGTTAATCAGAGATTTTTACAAGACACTGCAACAATGAATAACTAATTGATATTGTGCCAACCTTCACAACTTAATGATATCATTACAAGAGAAAGATGAGAGTGCTGTTATTGACTAGCTTGCCCTTTTTGGCATAAGCTTTTTGACATCTGCAAATGTATATCTGCTTCAGGGGCTGTTGGTAATGTTTGATATCTGATTCCAGTTGATTGTATCATCTATTTGTCAATGAACTCAAGATATTAAATCCTACAAGAATTTTTATTTGTGGCATAGCAGTCTGTTCTGTATTCCACTTTTCTGATGCACTGGAAAGGTGAAAGCAACGCTAAACAACAATAAAAGCCCCTTTCTGTGTTTGTTGATTGTTTTTAATTAGGAAAGGGGTTGTTTCTTCTAAATTAGGAAAGGGATCAATGAGAAGCTGGAAATTTTTTTAAAGTTACAGGATCTGACTTTTCCAATTTGACTATCTAAGTTAAACACTTGCATTAAGGCACTGAAATTAGTGGCTTGATTTTGAGAAATGTTCAAATTACCACTGTGAGACCTGTGAGAACTACCACTACTGAAAGCTACTGCAAAACAGGTCACCTATATCTGAGACCAGCCAAAGATTCCACGTTTGTCCATTTTGGCTGCTGTTTTTATTGCTACCAATGTGGTGGCTATGAGCTTTTCCAAAGATCTTGCATACTGTGTAGTAAAGCTAGAGAAAATCAACCACAACAGATGAAGATTCACTTTTAAGCCTGACTACTTTTGTAGGTAGGAAGATGCCGAAGTCCCGCAAATTCCAAGAAAGACCAAATGAATTCAAGTCCAAAGCGACTAATGCCGATGTAAATGGGTCTGAAGGGCCATTTTGGACTGTTCCATCACAAAATCATTTTTTCATGGAGAAGAAATAGACAACTAGAAATGACTGTACATCATAGGATCTTTTGTGTCCTGGGCAAGACAAGTTTAGAGTTAGCTTTATAGTCTGCTCTTGTTACAGGAACTGCCCTGATTTATCTGATGAAAGGTCCACTTAGCCCAGAGGCCAGAAGGGGGTCCTTCAGGAAAGAGTGTAAGAACAGGGCATGATTTATGCCATTTATTACCTCATGATTTATCCTTTCGGTTTCGTACACAAATTGGTTACAGAGCTCCTGAGCTAGAGATCAAATACAGAATAATAGCCACCAAGGAACCTGTTTGTGTTGATTCTGAGACTTGTTTAATCCATTTTTTAGCAAATTTACACCTTTGGCCTCAACAGCATCCTGTGACAATGACTTTAACAATCTGTATGGAAATGTATGTTTTATTAGTTTCATACCTGATGCCTCATAATTTCATCACATCCCTTCTAGTTCTTAGACTGTGAGAAACAGTGAGCACTGCTTCCTCATTCCCTTTCTCCATGCCCCTCCTGGTTTTGCAGACAAGATTTTACTTTCCTATCCGTCCCAGTCATTCATTTTCAAAGCTGAAAAACTCTAGCATACTTAGTCTCTCTCTACACAGAGCAACTATACAACCAAACACATTTCTAAGTATCATTCATTTAGGCGCTTTGCCAATGAAGAAAAAATTTAAAAAAAAAAAGACCAAAAATAATCTGAGGAGAGTACAAGGAAGGTATGGACTTGGGAAAATGAGAGAAATAGTCTTTACACGTGTTCCCATGACAACGCTGCCTGTAGCACTGCTGAGGCCAGTCACTGAGTGTGAAGATGCTGTGTCATTCCAACTGCATTTCAGCCTTCTCTTTCATTTTCTCTGCATTTTTTCTTTCTCTGGTTTCCCCAAGTCCAGCCAGCCAGGCTCTGAAATCTCAGTGCTCAAGTTCAGAATGCCATGGGGCCATACTTTCTCAAACCCCTCCTGGCACAGCTGTTACAATAAAACAAAGGAGATGGGGCAAGGAACTAATAACATTTGGCAATTTACTCACAATTGCACGAAGTTCAGTGTCCGTTCATTCATAATTATAGTCTGAGCAGAAATCTAAGGGACAAGAACCAGGGATAAATCTAAGCGGAAAGGAGCAGGAGGTTGTTTACCAGCCAGGCTTTGACTCTCCCTGAGACCTCAGCTAGAGCAAATGTGAAGAGAAAATAATGGATCAGGTAATTTATTCCATCTCCCTGCCATTTCAAAAATATTCCCTACGGTCTGCCTTAGCGTGCTTTATACAGCAAAGGGAAACACAACCGAATGTACTAACTTCCAGACAGTTTTGTGCTGAAGCCATACAAAGCCTCAGTAACAAATAACTGAGTTAAGGGCCAGGCAGGAGTTGGGCTATGCACTTTCTGTGTGCGAATCCTGCCTGGGGCTGTTAGAAATAAACCTACCTGGTGTTATTCATCAGAATGAACTTGTCTAGCACTATTTGTGCAATGAGCCTAATGCCTACTACCCTGTATCGTGGGATTATTATTTTGTACCTTCTTCTGCTGGAATGCCATGTGTGGTATGACTTCTGTCAGAAAACACATCTTATTTTTGTCTTTATCTTGTCAAAACATGGGAGCAGTACATTAATCGTTAAAGGATTGTCAGTACTTTAACAGATCACGTGTGTGATGCTCCAAAAGAAAAGAAAACACCCACAAGCAGATAAAACAAAAACTTGAGGAGAATGAAACATAGGGAAATATAAATGTTGGGAGCAGGCAGGTGAGCAGGGCTGCGTTTTGCAGCAGAAATAGCACGGTCAGACGTATTCCCGTTGTTTTCTCTTCAGCATCAGTTGACTGCGTAAGAAAGCTGCTATACAGATGCGAATTTTAATTTCTAATTAAGTAGTCAACTGTGGCTCTGAAAACACTGGAAAGCTGCTAACCTTTTATTAGTATTTCTTCTCCTTTTACCAGACCTTTAATTTTTCCAACCTGTAAATCAATACCATTTTCCTTAACTCCTGCAAGTTAATGAAGCAGCAGGAAATGGAAACAGGGAGGTTTCACCCAGGACCACAGAAAGGAGTCAGTACTTGACTCATGTGAATGTGGGATTAAATGCTAGTTCACACCTTTCCAGTATATGAATGATTGCTTTCAAACGTGAAGTCAGGATGTATTGTTAATAACTACCTACTGTTTCTGTGCTCACGTAGGTTGAAAGCATCCTGCATATATATGTTCTGTTTGCTGCTGGAAATGGACCGTATTTGAAGCTTGCGGATGCTGAAGCTACATGCTGATGCTCTGCTTGGGTGGAAATCACCCATTGTATTCATAAGGTCATCCTGGAAAGGAAATTTCACCCACCTGGTGCTATAGAAGCCTGAAGTCAGAAATAACGTCGATCCCTTATGCTTTTTGTTAGCTGTGACTTCTAGGCAGCAGGACTCAAAAATAATCCTCTGGAGAACGCTGCTGTGCTGCGAGCTGCCTCCTGCCCTCACCAAGGCTGTGTCGGCACTGCCAGCACCGGTCCTGTGCTGCTGGGGGGGGTGACTCAGCCACTGAGGTGTCCTGCGAGATAACACCTTGCCTATATGGTCAAACACAACTGAGGGGGAAAGAATCAACTCAGCCACGCCTAAATCTGACAAACATATTGAGGATAAATGCTCTTGATGAGGCTTTGGCATTCTCAAGACATCTTTACCTGAAGATAAATTAATTCCTTATTCTTGGGTTTATGTTTTTCCCCTCACCATTGCACTGTGTTCAGTATGCCCCGTGCACTAACTTTGAAATCCCAGTATCTCCAGTAATGCTATCGCTATAGGTAAGGCAGGCTAGGTACATGATTTAACACAAATGATGCTTCTTGCACTCATCTTCCTTTATATCATGAATATCCCAAACAACAGTGGCACCTCAAAGCTTTAGGGGCTGGAAAACAGAAGAGGGGCTTAAGTGGCATTTTTGTCCTGTTATTGGCCCATTCATTTCCTCCTTCAGATCCCAGTTCTGGGACAATAAATGGGTCCGGCCCATAAATGGCCAGGCTGGCAAGGTTGTCGACTGCTAAATTGCTTCTTTGCCACTGCACTGATAGTGTTTAAGATTTTCATTCGCTAGTAGGGTGAATCGTGTGTCCTGGCTTAGGTACCTGCAAGTAACACTAAGCTCTTCCTAAAATCAATGGGGAGAGTGTTCAGGGGTGCTTCATCTCACCCCGAGTTAGGTGCTGAAGGAAGGTGAGCTGACTTGCCCTGCGGCAGTGCGCTTTCTCTTCCTCTGTAGGGGAAGCCTTGTTGACTAGTTCAGACTTGGACATCTGACTTTTCTGCTGTAGTGCACAGAAACCGACAACTTTCACATTGAAGAGACAGAGCGCTGAGAAATCAGATCACGTGCTTATGCAAGCACGATTTTTACTGCAAAGCAGTTTCACGGGCACGATGGCACCTCTGCAACTGCAGTTGATGGGATAGCTGAGAAAATAAAGATGCTCGCCTTTGTCAGTGACTGCAGAATAAATCCCTGTTCAAGCAATTACGCACCGGTTTGGTTTCAAAGCAATCTTAGTCCATTAAAGAAAAATGCCTGTTTAAAGTATTCTGGCTTTGTATTTAACAGATTGATTATCACCGTTGCTGTTTGCCAAGCACACCCACAGAAAGGAAATTCACTTTGAAATTCACAGATTTGCTCATCAGACCAGAACAGCCTTGGTTATATAATAATAATTTCTTGCTTAATTATGTGTTTACTCAGGACAGTTAGAGATATTCTGGTCTTCTGAGTGAATGAGAACATTTGAAGAGCAGCAGCTCGTTCTCTCCCCCAGTATGAAGGTGTTGAAATGTTGAGGCTGCTGCTCTATCCCAGCGTGCCTCAGCTGCTCAGCAGCAGGCTCCAGGCAGGAACAGGCAGTAGGTGATCTTGGGACCCCTTGGCAAGGTAGCAGTGCCACCGGCTTTCTCAGGAGCACTGCTGTGACAGCAGGAGCTGAAATTTTGCTATTCTCCTCCATTGTTGTCCTACCTCATCATGGTAGGAACCTACTTAGGAAGTTTGTCCTGCTGTGCTTGAAGAGGGACCTGAGACTTCGGCACATCAAATGATGGCTGGGGGTACATGTAACAAGATGGGTGTTTTCTCGGAGGCATCAGGCAGAGTGGCACATGGGGGAGGTAGGAAAGCCCTACTCTGGCAGGACAGACAGATGTGTAGCCAGACTTTGCTTGAGACCAAGTCAAGGTCCCGGTGTTTCTCCTGGGGAGGTTTGCCTCTGAGTGGCTTGTGCACGTAGCTGTGCTCAGAGCTTGGAGGTGGGAGATCCCTCCCATCCTCTTCTCCTCGTGCGCTGACTAGGACCATCAGGCCTTTGTGGGACATTGCAAAGAGTTTCATGTCCTGAACTCTTGTCACCTCAGCAGCATTTGTCTCCCCCTGTCTCAACCCTCCCCAGAGATCCTCTGACACCTTCCACAGGGAAATCGAATTTCAGTTCAAATCCTGATCCCGTTAACTGCAGTCAGTCTGCTCAGAACAGGTGACTGGAAACTTGGCCAGAGGACCAAGGGTGAAATCATCCTTGGGTATCTGAAGAGTAGAGGTTGATATATTCAGTATCTCCACAGCGTTCATTGCATGAACAGAGATGTTTCTCCTGTGATAAGGACTTTTCCTGGCTTGGGAGAACTGGTTTTGTACTGACCTGGGTAGAAACTAACCTGCTGGAAATGTTAACTGGAACCAGTCCTTTTTTGATTTCCCCCCTCCGCTCTCCTGTAAGGCTTATGGGCAGCTCATTTGGAAGCTTCCTGAGGTTTTAGTCCTCCACATGGGACCAGGGCAAAGTAGGAGTGTTACCTGTCTAGGAAGAGAGTAGGACGAGACGGAGAATTAGGCGTTTTGAGACTCACCACAGCTTTTTTTTCTGAGAGGAAACCATATAATGCACAATCTTTCAAACTGAGGCTTGTGGTCCCTCCATCATGGCGGTGTTGATAATGATTGGGAGGAAAAATGTTCATAGGATTATTTGGCAGGTCTGCTAACTAATGCAGGGGGAGATAATAACCCCCACAGAGAAACATGTGCTAGAGCTTTCCAGTGTGATCAACAGGCCTGCTTTTTTTATCTCCTCTTTTGTTTTATTTCCTATTTCAAAAGAAGTCATTCTTCACTCCTTGGTTTTGAAAACAGGACATTGCAACAAACCAGTTTCTGTCATAAGAGGATTTCGGAGGTGCAGGGATTCAGCGAGACCCAGGACGCTGTGGGCATCACTGTTTGTCCTTTCAAGCCTTATAAAAAGTGACAAAAAGCCAATTGGCCATTGTCACCTTGACACAGTGATCACAACCTTAGAGATGTGATGATAACATCAGAAAACCTTAGCAATCAATGTATTTGATAAATCACCCTCAGGACCAGCATTATTTATATCCATTGCTTAAATACCTCATGCAAAAAATTTCCCTTATATTATGAAATAGATCATTTTTAATGTAATTGGATACGTACCTTGCACTGCTTCAGCTCCAGGCAGTACACAGTTCGAGTTACCAAATCAATACAAGACATTCTTGGGACAATTTAAGCATGTCTGTACAAGGAGGTTGAACCAATTTCACTGCAGTTGTGTCTAATCCGAGTAAGCAAAATCAGCACAGACTTCACAGGGGTACAAACCACTCTGTGGGCAGTTGCTTGAGCTGCATTTTGTAGAGAAGTATTCTGTTCTGGGGAACAAACCCATCAGTAGCTAATAGGGTGGAAATCTCAACTTGTTTTGCCTCTGATGCTAATTTATCCGGACAAAAATGATGTGCTTTTACCAGAAACGTTTTGTGTATGTTTTTAATTTTTTTTTTTTTTTTTTTACATTTCATGTTTATAGTTTAACAGCACCCGTTCGCCCTCCCCAATTGAGTGTTGCCACATGACCCCCTGGAGTAGAAAGGTACTGGAAAAACAAGCAATCCTCAACTAACAGCCCTGTCCCACTCTTGTCCCTTCCAGATCCTAACCCTTCCTCTTGCTTGCTTTTCACTTGCTAACTTTACTGTGCTAAAAGAAGCCTTTTCTGTTTTTCTCATGTCAGTAAGACACAATAATGACTTTTTCCCCCCCCTCTTTCATTCTTCACCTCAGATGGGTTTCAGGAGCTCGTGGCCACGAGGCTGCCTCCTCCTATTGCCTTCTTTAAAAGGCCCGAATGGGACAGACTCAATAGCGTTAGCGATTGTATTTCGTTCTCTTGCAATGTTTTTGCCAAACTGCCCCTTTTTGTCTTTTTTCCCTAAACGGTAAGAAATTCTTCGGGCAGTGCCAGCACGACAGCAGGTATTTATTCTCTGGCCATTTGGTGATGCCACTGTTTGGAGAGGAGGAGCTCTGGCAGCCAGGGTCACTTTGCCCGCTTTGTCCCGCGCTTCATTGTCATCCAGGGGAGGAATCAGCAACAAATGCAGCCTCCATGTGTGTGTGTGTGTCTCTGTGTGTGTGCGTCCGTGTGTGTGCGTGTGTGCAAGGGTTTGGGGTTTTTTTTGCATGCATGCATCAAACTTGGGGGGGGAGTTACCTAGGAAACAAAGTCTTTTGTGCTTGAAGTTTATACGAGCTATTCACGTCTGCCGGGGATCGGCACAAAAGCTGCAGGCAGAAAGAAGGCTGCGATGTTTGACTGAAATCCTACGTGGGAAAAAGGGGTTTTCTGCGGGCGGGAGGAGGAGGAAGCATGCGTTGTCTCGGGTCTGGGGGTGCTGCGGGAGGTGACGCTGGCGAGGTAAGTAAGTGCCCTCCAACAGTTTAAATAGTAGCTGCCGAGTTAAGATCTCAAACGCTTTTGGGGCCGGGGCGTAAATGCTGTTTGGCAAGCCTGAGACGGTTAATTCCCCTGGGATTTGTGAGGAGCCTGGGCGGAGGAATGGCAGAAGTACAATGGCAGCCCGGGCATGATCCTGCGGTGTTCAACACCCGCCTGCTCAACGCCCTGCCAAGGAGACAGAGAGCAATATTTAATCTTCACCGTGTTTGCTACCGAAACTAAAACTGGCAAATGAAGTGTAAACAGCAGGCATGAGGGGGAAGGCTGGTAGTTAAGCAGCTGGGAATTCAGGACTGAAGAGAAAGCCGGCCTGAAAGGGACTGCACTTCATTTTTAAAAACCGAGAGGCAGACGGACGTCCTGGACTGGACGAAGAGTTGTCACAGCTTATAGAAGAATATATTAATGGAAAAAGGGAGGGAAATTAGGCAGAAAAAGGTAAGTGCTTCCTCCCTCCATCCCTTCCAAAGAAAACAGAAACTTTTTTTTGCAGACAAAGAGACCCCCAGACCCGAGTGTGTAGCCAGCACCACATGAAACGCACTTAATTTATTGCTCTTTTACTAGATGAAATTATAGCGGCTTTGCAAGGCAGGGTTTTGTTGGGGGATTTGTTATTTCTTCCAAAAGAAAACAAACCATCTGTGTTTCTTCCACACAGTTTACTTTTCTCTCCATTTCTTTATCTTCTGTATCTAGTGCTTCTCGTAGCATGCTGTAAAAATGTGCGTGGTTTCTAAATAACTCTTTGAATTTCTTCTGGTGGTGGCTACTCTTCTCTTTGGCCACTGTCCCCCCGCCCTGGCACTGTTAACGCCTGCCGCTTCCCACCACAGAGCTCCTGGGTGGCTGTAACTTCTCTGTGCTCATAGTCTGAGTTTGTAAAAATGAAATGCAAATGGTTTTCTGAAGTACGGAGGGGTCTTCTTTAAAACTTTGGGCCTTCTGATGCCTGTCCTCAAATGAATGCGTATACGGGGCCAGTCCTTGCTAGTAATCAGCGGTCTCGGGCGTTCAAAAGCTTGCGGATGCAAATGAGGGCCCACGTGTCTAATGCTGTTGGTAATTGAGGGCACGCTTGCAACGGCTACCCACAAATGCAGGACGTGCCCCTTCTGATGGAGGAGATGTCCTGTAAATGTCACTGTGAACACGCTGACTTGTTTCCAATATGTTGAGGTATTTTTCTCCTCTTAGCAGGATGTTATTTTTCCATTGGAGAATAGCTTGTGCTGTGTGACTTAGCCAGAACGGTTCCTCCTTGCATCCCTGTAATTGATTTCTGATCTGTGTGTCTGCTTTGTTTCAAAATTAGCCTCCTGTGCCTGAGTGGGAGACACTAATTTTGAATGTATTCATTTGCAGTCCCATCCACCAGAGGACGAAGATACAGATGTCATGTTAGGGCAGAGGCCGAAAAATCCAATACATAATATCCCTTCTACACTGGATAAACAAACCAATTGGAGTAAAGCACTACCTCTCCCAACTCCAGAGGAGAAAATGAAACAAGATGCCCAAGTGATTTCTTCTTGCATTATCCCCATCAATGTCACTGGTACAAATCTCTTCTATTTCTTTTTGTATTTATTGCATGGTTCAAGGGAGGTCAAGTACTTATTTTGTTTAATTTCTTTGAAGTCACGGGATTGTGCAGTCTGGGGTCAAAGACCCTAGCTTGAGGATTTAGTTTCTGGAAGACAGTGGGCTAAATTCATCCCTCATGCGTGACCGCTGGAGTCACTGAAGCCGCATCTAGGATTAATTTGGCCCATTTTTTTTGGAGTCATATTATACAGTATAATATAATACTGGTTCCCTATATAAACAATGTACTTTTGTTGTGTATATAACCTACCGTCTGTATTTACAAAGACCTCAAATAACTTTTTGAATGTAGCTGACTGAAATAATGCAGAAAGCCACCAAAATTAATCATATGATTATCATGTGTAGCAGGAGAAGAGAAACTAGAGAATGTAGGCTACTATTTGCAGTGCTTTAAACATGCGAGGCATGACTGTGTAGCATGCAAACCATCGCTCTGAGATCTCTTTACATGCAGCTATGCTGAAGGTATAGTAATGGCATTTTCTTTTATTTCTGTAACATTTGGATACATTTGACTAGATTTATTTGAAGGTGAATTTGTTTCTACAAGCAGCAGGTATATCAGTTATTAAATGTAATAGATGACTTATTTCCAGAATCAAAAATCAGGCTGTTTTTCTCTTTCTCTTTTTCTCTCCTTCCAGAGGGCTATGGTAAACATAAAGTTGATCTGAGTTTTCCTCAATAGTATTTCGCACCAAGTTTTGATTAATGTAAGAGCATAAAGTGGGCTAATTTCCACTGTTTTAGACTTGAATATAAACAATCAGGAAAAAAATAGGGAGCTTTCAGTTAGCTTTCATTCCCCAGAGAAAGTATTTGTATTTAATTCTATTTTCCCAGTAACTGGGGGTTGGGGGTTGGGGGTGTCACAGCCCGTCACATCCAATTGCTCTTTCCCGTGTCTGTCAGCGGTGCCCAGCCTTCCTGTGAGACAGGCTGCGGGGTTCACCATGGTGCTGGGGAGGGCTGTATGCCCATAGTCCAGCTTCAGCCCCCAACCGTGGGACTCTGGGCTTTTGGGCTTGCAGCACATCTGTCCTACAGTGTCACAGTGACGAGTCCCCATCTGCTGCATGAATCCTCCTGGTGACAGTAACGGGGTCCTGGTTGCCCTCCACCCCGGCAGCGGAGGTGACACTGCACCGTGCCGCCAGCTCTGCCCAGCGGGGGAGGTGGCAGCCAGGAGGAGGTGTCCTCACCACCAGGACGGTGCCTCTGGCCAGCCAGGGCCCCACAGGAGGGAAGCAGCTGCCTGGCAGAGCTGCCTGCATAGACCCTGCCAGTTGGGAGCCAGCTGGTTAAGGTCGCAGGTTGGGCACTGCCGATAGAAATCCCCATGGAAAGTCATAGACAGTGTGGTACATTTCCATGAGGTAAAGCTGATGTTGAACTGATGGTCCTTCTAGATTCAATATAGGACCCTAACTGCTGCTGTAACATGGCTAATGTCACCTAAGGCAGTTCAGAGGAGAGTTAGGTCTGGGACCAATGTTAACTTTTCCAGTAATAGCCATTTTTGCCTAGACTCCACCTGCCATACATTGGAACCAAATTTCCACTGATCAGTTTTACAGATCAAGAATGGTATGTAATCTTCTGGATGTTTATGTGTATCATTCTCATTAGCACTAATGGGAATAATTTGTATGCGTCACGGGGAGGATATACCCTCTTCCACTTTCCTCTCGGAGATGACCCCCGTGCATCTGGCGCACAGAGCATGTTTGGCTAACTCACAGTTGCTGGAAAACCAGCAATGATGCTGATTGATTTTTTGTTTCAAAGAGTTTGCTTTCAGTTCTCTGTTTTTGTTTTTTAAGCTTCTCCCAACCCTGAGAAATGTTCACTTTTTTGAAAATGACTGTTGTTGGAGTTTACAGCACTTTTGTTCCATATTAAAGAAAGTTCTTCCTCTGCTTATTCCAGGGGCATTGGTGCTTACAGGACATCTGTCTGAAGCCTCTATTTCACTGTAGTAGATTTCAAGAAGAACTTTTACAAGAAAGTTACTTTTTAATGTTTTACATTGTTATGTAGTGTAATATGTACGTGTATGTCTGTGTATAATTATGTTTTCTATAATTATACGCTATTAAAATAGAGCTTCTTATCAGGATCTTTTTGTTTTCCTTTTGTTTGGTTTAGTTTGTTTGTTTTTCTTAAGATTACAAACCACTGTACCAGCAATCCTTATGTTAGTGTTTTTATGGACCTGGCACATTTTTTCCAACCTGTCCGACGTCAACTTTAGAGAGCATGGGTGTATCGTTGTGCAAAAAGCCAGCACAGATGGACACTGGTCTTCTGGTGGGCCTCCTTTTAACTTAATTTTGACAACACAATGTAAAAAACAAAGTGAGAGACACTGCCCTGTGCTAATGCCGTGGAAACATAAAGAAAATGAAGAATTCCTGGCTATTCTGTGTGACTGTGGTCATAAATGCGTGTGCCCGTGAACTTGGGTTCCTAGATCCAAACTGAGGATCTTGATTGACCACGTGACCCGATTCCCAGGGTAGACTCCCACGCATCCCACCGTGTGCTGAGCACTTGGGAAAATCAGGCCACTTACTGATGCACACAAATAAATAGCAGCTGCCCCTCGGCCATGTGTGATCATCATAAAGAATGCTCTCTAAACTTGTGCAGGGACTTGGCCCCATTTTAGCTGTCTCATTCCTTTTTGAAGTGTTAGCCCCCTTGGCATATTAGTCTCCTAAGAAGCGCCCAACTACTGCGATATGGTGTTACAACCTTAAATTGTTGTCTTACGCTCAGTTGCTTAAAATAAGTCAGGCTATAGCTGAACAGATTACTCTTTGCAGACAAGTTACTGTCATTGTTGCTATGACAGATGGATAAATAGCTATAAGAAAGATACCCTGTTACCAAGAGCTCTCAACTCTGTTTTCCTTCCTGATTTCTTTTCTTTCCTTTCCTTTTCCTTTTTTTTTTTTTTTTTTTTACTCCTTCTGTTATTTTTGGCAGACCAGGCTGCTGAGGGGGAGCTGGAATTAAATGTAAAACTGTAATATACTGTGATATAATTTACATAAGAGCTACATAAGGGCTCCCTTATGTTTATTCACAGGCTTAATCCAAGCTCACATACCTCTACTGTGTTCCAGCCATGAAAATTTGTTTACTATTTCTAAAGGCTAATGAGACCTATTTATGGGTTGCAGGAGTTGGTTTTGACAGAGAGGCTAGTATACGCTGCTCTCTTGTTCATTCACAATCTGTACTACAGCGGAGACGAAAGTTGAGGAGGAGGAAAACCATCTCTGGCATCCCCAGAAGAGTGCAACAAGAAATAGGTGTAGTATAAATACAAATCTTCCGTAGATAGCTTTCTAACCAACTTAAATTGCAGGGATATGAGCTGGTAGCCAGCCTTCCAAAGAAATGAAACCTCGAAAGCGTAAATGCTTGTGGAGTTTGGGAATGATGTGGTTTGTTTTTTTAATTTACTACAGTAAGCAAAGCTATATTACTCCATATGGCCTTGATGGACCAGAGGCCTTACCGAGTAATATAGATGTACGTGTTCAGCTCTTATCGTGTAAATGTTAATCAGTTCTTTTTTTTTCCATGTTATTTCTGTTATGAACCCATAGTTATGTGCATAAAAAGTAACTAGATTAAGTGAAAGTTTTTTCTTGCGTGAGGGAAGCTTAAGGTAAAGAACTGACAGATGTTGCTCAGCAAAGTGATGATGAGCTGTCACAACAGCCGGATAACTCAGTCAGATGAGCAGTTGGATATCCGCCTTAGAGACAGCTGCTGTTACCCTATGGGAAACTTTGCGAAACGTTCCTTTTATTTATCACGCTTGTCCTCAATTCCTTCCTTTCGTTCTTTATTGCCAAGGATATTTGCCTGAAATTTAGCAGCTTACCTCCCAGGTAAATTAGGAACAACTCTGTTAAGGGCAAATCCAATGTAAAATTGGTACTAACCCAAAAGGAAACTAACGGGATCGTTATTTCTTAATGTTCATCTGCACCTGAAGATGGCTCTGGTATCTCGGTCCATTGCTGTGAAACTTGATGGGAAGCAGAAGGAATGTGTTTATCATAGGGAATAAGCAACCAGAGAACCTATGAAAGAAAGATCCTGTTGCCTTGCAAATATTCTTGGTAGTAAAGAAGTAGATAATGGAAATTCTGAACAGACAGGTAGTCAAAATAGAATTATTTTTAGAAACTCAGGGAGTGTTTTATCCAGCAGCCACTCCTGAAAACTGCCTTTAACTAGTTGAAATAGAGTGACACAAACTGAAAACTTAATATTTATCTTAATATTTACCACAGTGAGATCAGCTCCGCGTGAGATCACATTGCAGAAATAGGAGAACTGAGATCACATTGCAGGACTAGGAGAATTTCCCCACCTCACCGGGATGAGGTCTGCCTTATGTACTCTTTATAGCAAAGTTAAATTTGGTCCAATGCTCAGCAAGATTAAAAAAGAAAGAATACAGCAGATAATGCTTCTTGGGTTGCTCCGCGGGTTGTCTCGCGCCGGGAAATGTGGAGCTGTCTCCCACTCACCCGGCTTTCCGTGTGTCCTAGATTCAGACGAGTCACCAGTGGCGAGAGAGCGCAATGTGATTGTGCATGCAAACCCGGACTTCTCCGGCTCCAGCAGCAGGAGGTCGGGGACCCGGGACTCAGAGTGCCAGACGGAAGAAATCCTGATAGCCGCTCCCTCCCGGCGTCGGATCCGCGCCCAGAGGGGGCAGAGCGTTGTCGCCTCCCTCTCACACTCTGCTGGCAACATCTTGGTGCTGGCGGACAACGGGGATGCCGTCTTTGCTGCCGCTGTCAGCAACCGCATCCGCTCACGTAGCCTTCCTCGCGAGGGTGCCCGGGCCAGCGAGGGCCATCAGGATGCCACCACCAAGAGTGCAGGCTATGAAGCTGAGCGCTTCCTAGCCAGCCAGGAGAGGATCCCGAAAAAGGGGAAGGAGGTCTTGAACAAGCAGGGTTCACAAGAGCGCCAGCCCATTGGTTTAACTTGTCCTCAGCACCTGCACAGCCCTGAACACGGCATCAGCGAGAGGGGCAGGTCACGGCTATCAAGGATGGCCGATTCAGGCAGCTGCGAGATTTCGTCCAACTCGGACACCTTTGGGAGCCCCATTCACTCTATCTCCACAGCAGGAGTCCTGCTCAGCAGCCACATGGACCAGAAAGATGACCACCAGTCCTCCAGTGGCAACTGGAGCGGGAGCAGCTCCACGTGTCCCTCCCAGACATCCGAAACCATTCCTCCTGCTGCCTCTCCCCCACTGACGGGCTCTTCGCACTGTGACTCCGAGCTGTCGCTCAACACCGCTCCCAACGCTAATGAGGATTCCAGCATCTTCATCACAGAGCAGTTTGGTGACCACGCAGACAAGGTCAGGGGCCACAGGGCAAGCTCCTTCACCTCCACCGTGGCGGATTTACTGGATGACCCCAACAACAGCAACACGAGCGACAGCGAGTGGAACTACCTGCACCATCACCATGATGCCTCCTGTCGCCAGGACTTCAGTCCTGAGCGCCCGAAGGCCGACAGCCTGGGATGCCCCAGCTTCACCAGCATGGCCACCTATGACAGCTTCCTCGAAAAGACCCCCTCTGACAAGGCAGACACTAGCTCACACTTTTCTGTGGATACCGAAGGATATTATACCTCCATGCACTTTGACTGCGGTCTCAAGGGTAATAAAAGCTATATTTGCAACTATGCAGCTGTGGGCTCCGAGAGCGGCCAGACTGGGAGCATGACCTCCAGCCTGGCTGACTGTGCCTGGCAGGAGTGCCACAGGAGGCACGGACGGCAGAGCATCTCGCTGAAGAAACCAAAGGCAAAGCCAGCCCCACCAAAACGCAGCTCGTCTTTGAGGAAATCGGAGAGCAGCACCGACCTTCCTGACAAGAAAGAACCAAAGATCGGCGGCGGGCAGCATGTCTCTCACACCGCCAGGGAGATGAAGCTGCCCCTTGAGTTTTCAAACACACCTTCCCGAGTGGAAGGCCCCAACCTGCCGGCCAAGCAGGAGCTCCCCTGGGCAAACCAGGGTGATGGCGGGCTAAAGGACACTCCGTTCGACACCACCGATATCCCCTCCTTTAAAGATGAAGGTGCTGAACAACCTCACTATGCAGACCTCTGGCTTCTGAACGACTTGAAATCCAGCGATCCTTACAGGTCCTTGTCCAATTCGAGCACCGCTACGGGTACAACAGTCATAGAGTGCATCAAGTCACCGGAGAGCTCTGAATCCCAGACATCCCAGTCCGGGTCACGGGCCACCACCCCGTCCCTCCCCTCCGTTGATAACGAGTTTAAGCTGGCCTCCCCCGAGAAGCTGGCGGGGTTAGCCTCCCCCTCCAGCGGGTACTCCAGCCAGTCGGAGACGCCCACCTCTTCTTTTCCGACCGCTTTCTTTTCGGGACCCTTGTCTCCAGGGGGGAGCAAGAGGAAGCCGAAAGTACCGGAGAGGAAGTCATCGCTGCAGCAGCCGCTCCCGAAAGACAGCACCGCCTCGGTGAGCAAAGACCTCGAACTTCCGATTATACCTCCTACTCACCTCGACCTAAGTGCTCTTCACAATGTCTTGAGCAAGCCCTTCGCTCACAGGCACCAGCTGCATGCCCTCAGCCACAGCAAGCAGAGCGCCGTCGGGGAAGCCCTGCATCCCAGCCCTCCCTCTGCCCTCGCCATCACGCCCTCCGTTCTCAAGTCTGTCCACCTCCGGGCAGTCAACAAGCCTGAAGGAGGGAGACAGAAAGGCAGCGCCCCAGACCTGCTCTGCATACAGGAGACTGCCTTGATGGTGACCGACATTTCTCCAGGCAAAATGAGGCCGCTCTTAGCTAAGAAACCAGTATCGCGCCAGTACTCCACGGAGGAGGCAATAATGTCGTACACTGATGCTTCCCCAGCAGAAGGGGGGCCCGGAAAGCCACCTTTAGAGAAAAGCTCCTCTTTCAGCGGGCAGAATAGCTGCGAGCGAGAAGCTATAACTTCAGCAAACATGGGTCTGGTTGAAATCACACCTAGGAAGGACCAAACACCCCTGGTTCCCGAGCACTTGCCAGAAAGCACTCTGAATCAGACGTGTGCCGTCTCCACAGATGGGTTTCAGAAGGGCTCAGCTGTCCTCACAGGTGACGACGAAGTAAAGAAACCCAGCCAGGGAGCAGAAACAGAGCACGACCTTCAGCAAGCACGGGCTCAGCTGGAGCTCTCCGCAGGCGGCGAGGGGAGGCTGGAAGCTGGTCCTGGGGGCGAAAGCCCAGGTCAGGCCGAGGGGGTGGCCGTCAGCGATCAGCTTAAGCACCAACCCGATGTAAGCCACCATGTGCCTGGGAATATCGGCTACGAAGCAGAGACAGCAGCAGTGAATTCATTCGGTGAAGCGAGCTGCAAGCCAGAAAACGATATCACATCAGGTATCCCAACCAGAAGTGCCTCTGATGACGGCAGGGCGGACGAGACGGCAGGCAGCGCGGAAGAGCCTTCGCTGAAAGGTCAGTTGTGAACTTTTGCTGTGTTACAGCCAACCATGTGGCCTCAGGCGTGACCGGTGGTGGAGTCAAAAGTCAGGCTGGAGGAGCAAATCGACATGTAGGTTTAAGTACAGAGCTCCCCCGATCTGTTAGCTGGCTGGCCAGCCAGTCCAAAGATATTTTTTGCTTTTTCAGTGTATTCAGAGTGTATTTCTCTGCTATTTATTTCCTCCCTCATGCTGCATTTCAGATAAAAAGAGAAAAGGGAGGAGCGTGAACCCTGGGTACAGAGGAGCCTTACTATCACAGCCACACAGTAAACGGGAGATCCTAGTTTTGGTCCCTAGCGGTGCCCCCGTTATGGGCTCCAACGTGCAATGTACATGATGTTTAGATTAGAGGATAAAGTCTGTATGGCGGTATTGGCCGCTCAGTTGTGAACTGAGCTGGTGCCTTGCGTGGGCAGTGCTGTTGCAAAGCGTGGCAGGTTCTGACTCATGGTGTGGCCTCTTTCCTTGTTTAAGAGTCTTCTCCAAGTGACGAGTCCATCGTATCTCCGCTGAGTGAGGAATTGCAGGCTGACGCTGAGGATGTCTTTGTGTCTCCAAACAAACCCCGCACTACTGAGGATCTGTTTGCAGTCATCCACAGGTGACCTAACCTCTGCTGTGAGGACAGGCTGAGAGAGTTGGGGTTGTTCAGCCTGGAGAAGAGAAGGCTCTGGGGAGACTTTATAGCAGCCTTCCAGTACCTAAAGGGGGCCTGCAAGAAATCTGGAGAGGGACTTTTTACAAAGGCATGTAACAATAGGACAAGGGGTAATGGCTTTAAACTAAAAGACGGAAGGTTTAGACTAGATCTAAGGAAGAAATTTTTTACAATGAGGGTGGTGAAACACTGGCACAGGTTGCCCAGAGAGGTGGCAGATGCCCCATCCCTGGAAACACTCAAGGTCAGGTTGGACGGGGCTCTGAGCAACCTGATCTAGTTGAAGATGTCCCTGCTCATTGCAGGGGGGTTGGACTAGGTGACCTTTAAAGCTCCCTTCCAACCCAAACTATTCTATGATTCTAAGACTCTGTATGCATTGTCATTGTTATAAAGAGCTGATTGTGCATACATTGTTTTGGAAGAGCTGGGTGAGGTTGAGAGGGACTGTGTGGCTCAGTGCCTCAGTCATTCCACAAGAGCTATCATGGCTTAAAGTGCTGTTTGTCACTGCTAGCCGCCAATATTTGATAGAGGAATTACGAGAACTCTAGCTAATATGAAAGTATGGTCAATCTATGAAACTCCAGACCAGCATTAAGTGTTATTCTACAAAGATAATGTATGAAGGAGTGTTCCTTTGTGTTTTTACAGATCAAAAAGGAAAGTTCTCGGGAGAAAGGATTCTGGAGACCTTTCTGTAAGAAACAGATTAAGAGGTTCGTCTGGGACTAGCAGCCAGCCCCCCGCCAGCAGCACACTGACTGCCAGCAATGTGCCACCAGCCAGCAGTGTGGGCACTCCCGTAAGCAATCAGAGGTCCCCTGGGCTCATATATAGGAATGCAAAAAAGTCCAACACATCCAATGAGGAGTTTAAACTACTGCTGCTTAAGAAGGGCAGCCGATCTGATTCCAGCTACAGGATGTCTGCCACAGAAATACTGAAAAGTCCTATTTTGCCCAAGTCTCCCGGAGAGCTGATGGCAGATGCTCCTCAAAGCCTAGAGGAGTCTCCCCCCGCAGTAAGCCCTGATGCATTGTCCCCGCTCTCCCCCTGCTCCCCCAGGGTCAATGCAGAGGGATTCTCCTCCAAGAGCTTTCCCATGTCGGCGTCTTCGAGAGTGGGGCGCTCGCGGGCACCACCGGCAGCCAGCAGCAGCCGGTACAGCGTGCGCTGCAGGCTGTACAACACGCCGATGCAGGCCATCTCCGAAGGTGAGACGGAGAACTCGGACGGCAGCCCCCACGATGATCGGTCTTCTCAGAGCTCAACATAGGCTGCGCGGGCGCCAGGGCCAGGCTGCCGACACCACTCGGGCTCTGTAAGGATGTGAATATAAGAGGCCAATGCTGTAGCAGTCAAAAAAAAAGAAAAAAAAGAAAAAAAAAGAAAAAAATTGCAGGGCAATATCGATGCTTAAATGTGTTTGTGTTTCTAAGACGCTGGGGAAACAGAGGACTACAGCTGTAGCTATTTATTAAGTTACATTTTCAAAAGTAGGAAGATACGCAATGTCTGCTCTGTTTTCTTTTAGCTTCATCTGGTTTGTCCCACTCTCATTTCCATTGTCACTGTAGATTTCAAGGGTATACACTTTCCATAGAGTTAAAAGTGACTTTTGGGTTTTGTTTTTTTCCAGAAGCTGCCCGTCTAGAAACAAATCCCTCACTGTAGTGCTTCCCTAGGGAGAAAAAAAAAAAAAATGCTCTTGAGGATTGGTATTTTTCTACACTAAAATGAGCTGAAACAAAATTCAGAAGAAATTAAGAAAACATATGTAAATACCATATTTTTGATAAAAATTTGTAAATAGAATTATCAAAAAAGTGGACATGTGACAAATGATTTACTGCATAACAACTTTGTTTATAGAAGACAAAAGAAGTCAAATGTAATAACTGTATTCTGTGAATACCATTTTCATATCAAACATGAAAAATTCACATGGCCACCAATAACCACTTTCAGTGCGACAAGCCTGAAGGACGACATTGAGCAGTGGAAAGGAGGAATTTTCCACTTTAGGTGAGGAAATGGAAAGGCTGACTCTGATGGGATTAAAGTAACCATTTGTCTTTCTAAGGCAGCTCCGAAGAAGCTAACTGGAAAGCGCAGCTGGGAGGGTTCCCGTGAGGATCGGTGGGGAAGGCGAGCGTGCTTCCGACGGAACAAAGTCGTGTCTGATGCAAAGCCCCAAAGGGTCCCATCCCACAGCCTCCCCTCGGCCTTTATTCTAGCAGGGATCGCTTCAGAGAGGAGAGATACGAGAAGAAATAGTACTTAACTTTCATATTCCTATTAGGCTATTGGGATGCATAACACAGTCATAACCTGGTAACTATAATCTTTAAACACAATTAGTTTCTGGTTCGTAAAGAAACAAATAAATTATAAGCATGCAAGAAGCGCTTTCGATTTATCAGTAAATATCCGCGATGAGTTTTCAGTGAAGCTTTCTCTTTGTGCTGATGAGATTCATGCTACCTAAATATTTACAAAAACGACACTGTGAAAACGTAGCTGGGAAATAGGTATGTGTATGCGTTATTTATATTCATTGCTGAGCTGGGAAGGGGAAAGCTCTGGTTCATTGTGCCAGCCACGTACAGTTGGGATCTTGTCTGGGTTTACCAGAAATGCGGAACAGGGTGGGGGACTGGGGTGGGGTGGGAAAGGAGACAAATCAAAGCAGCTGCTTTGATACAAATGAAGGCAGGGAAATAAAAGCTGAATTACTTGAAGTTACTTGAATTTTATCGTCTTAAAACTGCAAGAACATGTACTTTTAAAACTTAACCCGTGAGTCGCTTTATACTTTTAATTTTTAAACAAAATAAAACCAACAGGCCAGATTCTCCTTTGGGCTTTAGGCCACCACAGTTTCCACCGATGTAGCCCCGTCTGTGCTACTCGGAGAAGGCGGCCCTCTTTGTCCAAAATTGATGCAGTTGGTGTTGATTGCCGTAGGATATGGTTTGGAGTAGAGGAAAGGTTAGTGCAGAGAAAATAGTGCGAGGAGGAATGTGGTGTGCAGTGGAACAGGTCGAGTAGGATGGCAGAAAGAGCGTACTTTGGTACTAAAGAAATCAACTAAAAGCTGGCTTTAGGCATAAGTAAAGGATAGGGAAGCAGGATGTGTGAAATGGGTTTTTACTAGTTTTTTTGCTTTTAATCATGTAATGCATAAAGCTGAGAGTTTTTAAAAGCGGGCAGAGCGTGTTTTAAAGAGGAAGGTTCTACCTAAAACTGTTACGATTTTAAAGAGTCTGAGCAAGTCAGACTGGTTTAAAAAATCCCGAATGTTATTCCCCATAAGGTTCACATCTGATTTCTTCTAGTGCTTACCACAAGAAATATATTATTCAGGGTTTCCTACTGTCCTCCTGTGTAGCCTGGTCGCATGCGGTGGGTAAAGTAGAGTCGCTGTGCATGTGGTATGTGCGTTGGTAAGAGGGGTGGTCCATCAGCTGAAGGGCTGCAAATTCGGGAAGTCTAAATAATCTAAAAGTCTAAAATAGTTTTCAAAAAGGTAATGGGAGCAAGGTTTTAGAAACAAAAGGGTAATCACATGAGTAGGTTAGTTAAGAAAATAAGTCTGAACACAAGTGAAATGAATGAATGAGAATGTTTTAAGAGGAAACGTTTAGCATATAACAAACCACTTTCTGGAGAACATGAGGAAAGAAAGTTTAGATATTGGGCAGAAAATCCTTAGTTTGTCATCTTCAGTCATTTTCCTTAAAAATTTTACCAGGAGCACTTTTACAATATGTTTAATCGTCCTGAGTTACATAGTCATTCAAAACTGTAAAGATAACACAGCTGAATTGACTTTGATGATACCACTTTTTATTACCAATCCATGATTTCATAGACACGATAAATAAATATATATACACTAAAAAAAATTTTTTTACTAGAATGGTGAGGCAATACTTCATGTACAAAACAGCCACAGAACAATCCCATTAAAATATAGTCTTTCTTCTTTTGTTTAATTTCCTAGTTTATATCTAGCAAATTGAAACCCAAATAAAGACAGATTCTAAATCCACTATGAAGAAAAGAGTTCATAACAAACATGGGAGTCAGAGGAAAACGAATGGCAGGGAGCCCTGCAGGTGTGCCATTAAGGCACCAGAGGACGAGCTGTAGAGCGAAGGGAACGTCACTCACCTCTTGAGACAGGGTACAGTACGTGCATCAGGTAACTGCTGAACCGTCATTTCAACCTACTGTTCCGTTGTTTGCACTGATGTTATGGAAATGATTTCTGAAGTTATACAGCTGTGTGTTCTGAAAAATAATATTTTTTCCCCCTTTTTTTTTCTTTCTTTTTTTTTTTTTGTTGTGGCAGCATAGAGGACATGGAATAGTTGTAGCAAATAAAGCATATGTTTGCTTTTGCCAAAGGTCAGTGATTGAGTGCATTTGCTGCAATGGTGGCAGATAGAGAAATACTGTAGGTTATGACTTAAAGAATTTAAAAAAAAAAATTAAGAAGGTTACAGTGTAACTATTTTGGTACTAGCACCAGTTCATGCTGGCAGAAAAGACAATGGTTTATGGACTTGCATCCATTTTGTATTTTTGTAATATTTGTAAATACGAACTTTTTAAATTGTTGCAAAGATGGTTTCTTTTGTAAAATGTTTTCAAAGTTTACATTAAATCCAAGCCTTTGTATATTTTAGAGCTGTGCAACACTTTAAGTCTTGTATTTATTTTTAGTAAAAACGGTGACAGTTTCATTGTGAACCCCTCTCAAAAAATGTGTCGGAAAAGTTTGATTACCTAGAAAGTGTGTATAGAAACTGCAAATAAACGTGACTGCAATTAAATCACACATTCTCTTTACTTGCTTATAATGAAATGTGAAGTCTAATCTACAGACTGCAAGTATGCTATTTCCAAAGGTAAGTCTCAGCGCATTACACATTTCAAACCATGTAATTGTGTTTTCTCTTCAACTTAAATTTTTTTATAAACTGAGTAAGGGGAAATCTGTATCCAAACTGTCATTTACTTTAAGTGGAATTTTCCCCACAAGTACAATTTTGCCAGAATATAAAGACTGCTGAATTTGCCCTATGTCTTTTACATGTAAGAAAAAGGTAAGGGAAAGGAAGCTGGGATGAATAATAGTGGGAAGACTGCTACTTTATCTTCAGCTGGAAAACAAAACAAATTGCAACACTTCAGACCCAAGGCATAGGGAATCTGGTGACTGAACCTTATCAGATAAAGCAAGCCATGGGCAAAATGCAGGCCATAAATTATGAACATAGAAGTGCAAACACTATTTTAAAACTTATCAGGAGGTTGAGAAGTCAGGACATGGAAGCTAAGTGGTTTAAATGATAGCCTCTGCATGTCTCTCTGAAAATTGCATACCTGCAGGAGAAGAGGAGGGGAAGATACATTTTGTGAAACTTTGGTTTCAGCTGTCATTTTGTCAGTAGCTTTGCAACACTGTATTTGGTATTTAAAAAATGCGTATGGGAAAAAAAGGTGAAACGTGCAGGTCTGGTGCCTTGGAGTGAGTGGAAAAAATCAGGTCTGGGGAGTGCTACTGGGCTATCTGCAATCGTGCGTTGCAAGGGTCTGAGGATTGCCCCCATGGGTGTGGTCCTAGAGTAGTCTCCAAGTGGTTCACGTAACAGTTGGTTTAACCAGATGGTCAAGCAGTTAATGATCACTTAGATCGTTTCCTGTTGGATGGTGTGCCTTTCCCGATGCAGAAATACGGATAAGCAAGATCTGTAGGAAGAGCTTAGCTGGTAGAGGCAGGCACAAGCTGGTTTTCATCTGCGCACTGTCCGCCTGTGTATTTTTTTTCATGCTCAGTGGAAGACAAAATGAAACATTAGACTACATAAAATATACCCATTATTTTTTTATATATACAAAGTGAAATCATTTTAACTGTTTACAGCATATGTGAAGACAGTGACTTTTGTAAGTCTGTACAATCCAGGCTTCAGTGCATACCTTTGGGTATGTGTACACAGCATACCACCATCAGGTCCCTCCAGTGACAACATAAACTAGATACTGTAAGTAGTGTCACTCTGTATACAAGCTCTTCTCAGGTTGTACCATCCCGCTTCTCAGCAAGGCGTCCCACCACGCTGTGTAGACCCATATAAGGAACATATACAACCATGCATGGGTACAGTTATGGGTTTTGGGGTTTTGGGGGGAGAATAACAAAGCACATGGGTGTTAAAACTTAGATGCCCCATTGAAAATTTTGGCACCTTCTCCCCGGAGTGGAATTCAACCCCTACCCAACAAATCTTCCTGTGCACTCTTCCTGTACTCTTCTCAGAGACTTGGCAACTCAGGCCACACGTGGAACCTGGTGGAGTCCTCCTTGAGACAGCAAGCGGGAGGCATGTCTTAATGATGTCCATCTCTTGCTGGAGCTTTTATGGGGAATAGAGAGGGACCGATCCACAACAGAAATCCCCCTTCAGAGAGGGGATGAGCGCCAGCATTCATGGCAAGTACCCAGTGTCAGTGCCTGTTCTCAGCAGCGCTGCTGGCGTGCGTCTGCCAACACGGATGCAGTCCGGGAAGCAAGGGATCCTCCCCAGTACAGGGTCTGACCACCGGATTGCAGCCACCCACCTTCTCCTGGCACCTGGCCCTTCCCCCTGCCTGGCGCAGCCCCGCACGGTGGGCGGCAGGACAGAAGGCAGGTTGCTGGCCGTGGGGCTGCCCTCGCGAAGGCAGGCGATGGCCAGGGCTGACACTGTAACCTCGCTGCTTTCAAGTCCGGCCGTGTCGCTCCTCAGCGAGGGGCGCTGCCACTATCACAGCGGTAAGACGAGGCGTTTGGAAGAGTCGGCTGTGCAGAGGCAGGCTGATGGCTCCTCAGGCCCCCCCAGGCCCCGGGGTACACACAGTGCCCGGGGGCATTGGGGTGGGGACACCTGAGAAGGTGACAGCACCTCCAGCACCGTGCAGCCTGCGGGCAAGAGAAGGAAAGGTGTTTCGGCACCTTTGGCTGCGGGGGCTCTCCAGGCCCTGGGGCAAGCGTCTTTCCCAGGAAGAGGGCAGCCAAGTTCCGGCTGCGATCCTAGTATTGATTTCTACCCACGTTTCTATGGTCACTTACTTGACAGACTTTGTTTTCCATAAACCTATTTTTGGTTGCATTAATTATATTTCCCTCCTTTAATTCTCTGCTTGGTGACAGAAGCATGTATTAACTGTTCTGGTAGTTTCCCGGGATTAAAGTCAGGCTGACAGGTTTTTAATTACCCAGCTTGTCCCATTTGTATTTTAACTACTGGCACGTTAGCGTTCTCCTGAAACTTTTCTAGTGCACAACATTGTTGGTCATAACAATCCTTCAATGGGGTCTCCTAACTTCTTGAATGCAAGTTATCCAGCTCTGCTGACCAAAGCTGTCTGTCTTTAATTACTTCAGTATGAATGGAAGAGGTGTTACATCCTATCATCCGTACTCCCCAACAAGAAAACTGAGGAAATGTATTCATAAGGAATCCATATCCTCCAACATAGGCTCAAGGTCAGGACAATAGAACAGGGAAGCAGCTAAATACAGTCTTTCCCACTACATTCACTTGCATTGTCATTTAAACTCCCCCAGAGCTGGAAAATCAGAAAACCACTCTGAATGTTAAGAGAAATCTATCCTATAACAGATGTTGGCATTCTCAGTGAAGTTTAATGTTGTCTTAGAGATAAATTAAAAAGCTCTGCAAAACAGCGATGGTAGTAACAGCATCACGGATAGGAGTGGCAGGTCTCACGCCCTTTCACTATAAATAGGTTACTGCCAATTTTATTTTTGGGTTTTTTTAACAGAAGATTATTGAGCTCTGACACAAATACTTATTACTATTGCCATTTCACAAGAAGGCTGCAAACCATAAACTATTCCTGTCGGGAAACAACTGCCCCTACATCTCCCTTTTTAGTTCACTGGCATCTTCAGCTGGGGTGAGAGGAGAGGCAGGAACTGCTCCCTCAGTCCCAAAAGAATAACAAAGGCCAAGGAAATGCCATTTCTTGATGAACTCATAGGCTAATTCAGACTGTTCATCCATATTACAGCAACATTCTCCATACGTAGCAGTGAAGTACTAATAAGGCAGAAAAATAAGACTTTTTGCTAACGGCGCCTAAGCAAGTAAGAGAAGCCTTGCCCCCAATAATGGTTTTGCGACAGTTTTGATTTAACGTTAGGTGTGTCTCCATACCTCATTCAAGCCTCTGTGGCCTCCCAAGACCTACCTGTTCCCGAATCATTCTTTTCAGGGACTGCTTCCTTACATCCATACAAAATGTTGCCCTACCGCAAAAGAAGTTCCTGTTTCTGCAGAAAAAAATAAAGGGAAGATAAAAGCTGATTTTGAATACAGCATTGCTGGCTGGGCTCCCTATTACTCAGGCATTCTCCCATCACCTCGAGCTTTATGGAAAAGTGAAACTCACCTTACTGCTCTTTCAGCCCAGTACTTTAACTGGAAAGCATCAGAAAATTCCTATGTGTTTTGGTGAAGAAAATTGTGCAAGAAACTGGATGTACGGCACTGATTCAGTTCAAGATGGGGCTTGTAGATGCTGGTCTTCCACCTTGCTAGCTATGTCAAACAGAAAAGGCTTTTAAAACCTGCTAAAGATCAGAAAGTGATAAAGGAAGCATTGACTAATCCTTCAGGCTCTCTCAAAATGCTTATGAGGAAATAAGGTTAAGTCTATAAGTAGTCCTTATATATATGTGTAATTCTTACACAAGCTTTCTGACAGATAAGCAATTATCTGCACGCTACATAGCCATTATGCTTTTTTCAGCAACACAGGTATCAGCTTTTAAATCTTTAGTAGTTCTGTCTGCCTTGAATCTTTTGGATACAAGCTTTAAACTTTAAAAACAGAATATATGTTGGAGAAAAATATATCGTGCCAGATCCAACACCCAAGAAAGGCAAGGCCGCCACAGCTCCATGCCCACAGGTTCAATCAGTGGTGAGGCTCAGGGTGTATCCCCATCAGGCACACGCACACAAGAGCACACAGATACACCACATATGTAAAATAGTCGTGATCAGCCACACTGATCACAGATGAACACACACATCCCTCACACAAACACAGACAGCACTGACAGCCTCATCCTGCTTCCCTCTCCGGCTGAGCAGGATGCAGGTCCACTAGTGAAAACACATATACGCACATATGCATATGAACAACGTGAATCCTTCCAGCTGCCAGGCTCAGATACTCAGTCTCCCCAGTTGCTGGCACATATGAGTCCCTGAGGCCACAGCCCCACTGCAGTTGCTGGCACAGACCATCTCAGCCCCTCGCCCCCCCAAACATGCAGAGCTGGCTGGGACTCCCCTGGTCCCCAGTAGCCAACTGCCCCATGGTCTCACCCTTACAGACACCTGTTGCATTTAGTGAGACCACTGATTGCTGTGACTATAGGCCTGACGCCGGACGCATGAACAGCCCGTCTGCTGTAGGTCCGGCCACATTCAAAAGCAGCAGTCAGGTGCACGAATAGTACGGTTTATTTTTATGCAACATATACAGATTCTTTAAGATTGCCAGTGACAAATGCACTAAACCGCAGAATAACTATATAGCTTTAAAGACACAACTGCACTCACAAGCTTGATTTCCCAGGTAAGCACTCGGCATGGCCGAGGTCGTAAATCTTACCAAAAGGCACCCCTTTTGGGGGGATGGGGAGGAGGACAAACCCATTGATCTGTCCCTACGATTTGGCACTGAATTCTCATCCCTCAAGTAGGCACGAAATCAAGGTAATATTTATACTCCTATTGTGCAAAGTGAGTGGGTGGGACTGTGGTCAAGCCATCGTTCCTTGTGGTTGTACCGTTAGCCATTGCACAAAACATTTCTCATGAAAAGAGGAAGAACAGGACTGAGCAGCCTCCACTCCACTTCTCGTTCCTCCCCAGTGCCACGGCAGCACAAACCACTGGATCTTCACCCAGTTTTTGTGTCTGTTCTGGACACCAGGTGTTTATCAGCAATATTGAGCTGTGCTACTGTTTTGTGCTTCCAACACTTCCACCCCGTGACTACAGTCACACCCACGCACTCAAATTTGGTCTCAAATTAAGGTCACAGTACCAGGGACATTGACGGGGTTATCATTAAGGTCACAGTACCAGGGACATCGACGGGGTTATCCTCCTCCTGTAAAGGAGTATAATTAGTAAGTTGAATCATCTTTATGCTAACAGCTTTCATAATAGTTGATTTTACACAAGATAATGCTATACTTACAACCATTATAATCACAACAAACATCAACATATATTGTATTAAATTTTGGATCCAACCAGTAACACCAATTCCAAACCACCTAAACACCCTTGAAAGCCAGCTATTACTCATTGATTCTCAAAGTTCACGGGTGTCTTGCCATTTGTCGCATCTTCTTTAGTTGAGTGTTGAGGTCCTGTGTAACATTAGGGATGTGAACGCAGCAGTCTGCACTGGAAAGGTTTAGATAGCCACAAAGTCCATTTTGGTGTAACAGCATTAAATCTAGTGCCATGCGGTTCTGAAAAGCCATTT
This sequence comes from Burhinus oedicnemus, assembly GCA_008921705.1. NCBI lineage: Eukaryota > Metazoa > Chordata > Aves > Charadriiformes > Burhinidae > Burhinus > Burhinus oedicnemus. The sequence goes on from VFFE01005868.1 coordinate 542,628, forward strand.
TTGAGGTAGGTTGTAGTTGATTGTTAAGCAACAGTAGACTGATGTCGGTAGCATTAGCTAATTTCTCTCCTTGATAGGCTAATGTACTTACCCATAATCGCCTTCATGTAGTAGCAGACCCAAATCCCCAAAATCCTTCCATCCCCCAGGCTATGCAAATGGCTGCTCCCGGATCTTGCCATCCCTCTACATCTCCTCCCAATTCTATTTTCGCCTGCTTCATGCAAGCCACCCAGTGGAGTCAGACAGGAGTCCTTTTCCACATGGGGCACAACATCGGGAGGCCCAAGGTACACTGTAGTTCAGGCAACTCAGCCCATACAGAGGTATAAATACTACCATCATTACAGGCCCAGATCAAACCACCCGAAGCAACACGACAATCATTACGAGGTGCAAAATTTGCACTTACCGCCTTGTATGTCATGCTGTAATTCCAGCACAAACAGCCAATTTTAGGGTGACATAAACTGGCCAATAATACTTAACCCAATGTCGTGGTTCGGGCTGGATTGGCCCAATCAGGCGGAATGACAGATGCTCTCTCTCTCCTGCCCTGCTTTGAAGGGAGGCAGAAGAGACAGAAAGAGAGGGATTTATGAGTTTAGAAGGAACTAAACTACTTTAATGAAATACTAATAATAAAATAAAAATAATGAAATATATACAAAACTATCAAACTCCCCGGATGACAATCACACAGGCACTGGGGAAGTCCCAGACTGGACTCAGTGATGGATGGGAACTGGATTACAGATCTGGATTCAGGATTGGGATCAAAGACAGATGAACAGACAAGAGTCCTCCTCAGGCGCCAGCCACTGAAGAAAGAGGACTGACCCTTTGATCCCTCAGCTTTTATACTGAGCATGAGGCAGATGGGATGGAACACCCTGTCAGTCAGTTTTGGGTCACCTGTCCTGTCCACTCCTCCCCACAGGTGTGACCCCCTCTACACTTTTCTGCTTCCGACCCTCCAACGGGGCAAGTAACAAAGTTGGCTGCCCTTGGTTGTTATAGCAGTAAGTATAAGCAAGAGCCTCTCTGCATACCATTCCTTGGCATCAACTATAAACATGGGTCTTATCACTCTGAGAGCAAACAGTTTATGCACAACATGCTGTTAATTTCAGTCGTTAGAAGAGGCCTAGATGAAAAGTAAAGTTACTGAACAAAATTGGTCCTGTTTTACCTCAAACCAGGACACCCAATCATGTTGTTTCCAATCGGAACAGTTTATCACGTTCTGGCAGGACCACAGCTGACTCGCTTGATACTGAGACATAAGAGAATCCCTGGTCAAACAGTGTAAAACCCTGAGCGCCATCACCGAACCTAAACCAGGAACAATCATAGCTACAGCTATTTCTTTTGGAACAGTCTTCCCCTTTATTCCACTGTATGCACCAGGATGTATTTACAGGTTGATTATATCGCAGGATGTTGGTTGCTCGTCCCCAAGGTCACAAATCTGTTGAACCCCATATGTTCCAATGGCAGGGGAGAGTTGCATTTTCATCTTCGTAATATGTACAATTTATCAATGGCAGAAAAATTGAACAGTTGACTAAATCAGATAGCAACTCACTTTCTGAGGAGTAACGATTTATTATTTGGAGGATATCCTTCATATCCCACAGTCTTAGCAAGCTCCCTGCTATGTCTATAGGAAGAATACTCATGGGAAGGGGGTCCTCTACAGATTTAGGTAGGGGCAAGCAAGCAGTAATACTAGATTCATTGAGGGCAACTGCAAATCCCTTTATCAAAGTTAAGACTAAGTTATCATCTAAACCATGGGTGGCTTGGACAGATAAAGTTTGCCTATTTTCACTCTGAATATCTTCTTGATGCCGGTGGAGTGTTATGTGTTCCCATAACACATATAAACATATTAAACCAAAACATATCTTCTCAGTACAAGTTATATATGTCAGTTTGCCGACCCCAACTACAATCATTACTTCACCAAGCATGTGAACGTGGAACTCGCTGCTAGCAACTTTGTTCACAATTAAAAGTTATCTTTTCAAAAACATTTGGTTTACAAATACATACACAAGTCAAAAACAAAATCATACCACACATAAAAATTAACCATCCCTGTGGACACTCGAGGTTAGTATAGGGGAGCCCCTGGTTCCTGGTGCAGTTTTCCAACATCTGGGGTACCAACAACCTGGAGAAACATAAAAGAGAATCACTCGGCTTCTATCTAACCGGTGCACACTGGGTTAGAAAGAGGCCATTATCCATCTGGTATTAATTTGACGGATTTTTCCAGAACTATCTTTCGTTTCCCAAGCGTAAAGATTCTTTGGAGTTGTTAATACCATTGCTACCATCCCTATCTATGGTAGCTTGACTAGCACGGGTTGCCCTGCATAGAAACCTGTAAGGCTTCTTATGCACCTGCAGTGCTATAGTTGTAGCACTAACACAGAAAGCTTTCATTTTGGGACAGACATTTCTGCTCCATCTATTGCTTGATTGATAGATGGCATTGGAGAGTCGTAGATGCCATCCAGTCTCATGAGGTTTAGCAAATTGCTTGACCAGGCCATTTGTTTGCTCAATGATACCGTTGGCCTGCGGATAATATGGAGTGTGAAATACCCACTGGATACTGTCTTCTTTTGCCCATTCTTGTACTCTTGTGGCAAAAGTGGGGTCCATTATCACTTTGAATCTCCTCTGGAAGGGGTAGGGTACTAAACCATTCCTTCAGACTATGAACTGTATTTTCTTCATTGGCAACTGTAACAGCTGTGGCCACGGTGATTCCTGCAATAACTTCTACTCCCACCGACACATATTTTTTACCCCTTGAGGGTTGTAGAGGGCCTATGTAGTCTATTTGCCAGGTGTCTCATGGCATTTTCCCATCCTGGATATGCAAAGGAGGTGCTTTACCCAGATGATCTTTGTTGAGCCATAGGTGACAGTGGGAACAGGCAGTCACTATTGGTTCACATAATTTTACGGAAATGGGCCATCCTCAGGCTATATCTTTCCAATATAAATCAGCTCATCCAGTGTGGCCTTGTTTTATGTGCAGCCATTCAAGTAGGTGTTCCCATTCACTATCATCATTTATAATATCAACTTGTTGCAACCAGGTAAAGCTATTGACCTGTTGATTAAATCAAGCAGCTACAGATGTTGATTGATCATGTCCTTTCACCCAACCGATGTGCAACCTTTGTTGTTCTCCTATTTCCAACAACTGTTTCCAGCTGTCAGTTTGCCAGACCAGGACTCTGTTCACTTGCCAACTGTTAGCTGCCTAGTGGTCTATCCACTCTGTAGCTCTTTTAAAGACAGCGTATGACTTGGTGTAGATCATGGAATCACGGAATTTTCAGAGTTGGAAGGGACCTCTAGAGATCATCTAGTCCAACTCCTCTGCTGACGCAGGAATGCCTACAGCACATTACTCAGGACTGCATCCAGGCGGGTCTCGAAAATCTCCAGAGAAGGGGACTCCACAACCTTAAATGTCATACATTTAGATATGGTCAGCACCACGTTGTGCTACTAGTAGGACTGCCCTAAGTTCCCCTACTTGTGCACTCCCCTTGCCTATTTCACTTAGCCTCTCTCTCATGGCCATGTGTAGTGCCACAGCCTTATAATTCCATTCATTTTTTTGTCTACAGGATGATGCATTGGTAAACCATACCCTCTTAAGGTCGCTACCCTCTTTTAGTGGAGGTGCCTCTCTAATGGGAGATGGTTTGCTTGGTAGGGTTTGAAATAACAAATTGCTATCTATATCTTTCTGTAATTTGGATACTTGGATGCTGCCTTCTGTAATAGGCATGATTTTGGTAATGCTTTCTAAATAGGCGTACCACTTACAGACTGCTGGGTTTTGCACAATACCTGCAGGTGGCGTTGTGCCCTTATGGACTACATCTAAAAGACGGCAAGGTCCACAGATAATTACACTTTGTCTCCTTCTTATCTGTTCTACTCGATTCACCACTCATACCAATGATAACAAACCTTTCTTGAGGTCTGAATACCTGGTTTCAGTATCATTGAAGAGCGAGAGCTAAATTCTAATGGTCTCTCTGATCCTTCTGGTCCTCGCCATAGACTGCAATGGGAGCCATGTTCACTGAATCCCCATTCTACATGGATTATATTGATCAGGTGTAAGGGACCTATTTCTTGGAAAAGTCTCAATTCTTTGATCAGTAGATCTAATGCAGTCTCATGTTGTTCAGTCCACTCCCATAACCTACCCCTTTTGAGCAGGTTATATAAAGGGCGGGCAAGAATATAAAAACCAGGGATGTGTTTGCGCCAGTAACTTGAAGTCCCTAAAACCTGCTGTAATTCCTTTTTACTGGTTGGATTCTGTCCATGTTCTGTTTTTTCCAGGGTGTCCAGGGTGACCGAGGCAGCTCCTTTAATCCACTGGATCCCCAGAAACTTAACGTCTTGTGCTGGTCCTTGACACTTGGATGGTAGAATGTCTAGGTGATTTTTCTCGTGTATTCTCCATGGCATGCTTGACCTCTTCGGGTTTTTCTCCTCCTATCAGTATGTCATCAATATATTAATATACCGTAACACCCGGCAGACTACAGATTTCTGCTAAAGCCTTCGCCAAGGCATTGTGGGCAATTGTGGGAGTGTTTATATCCCTGAGGTAACCTGTTAAAGGTATGCTGTATTCCCTTCCAAGTGAACGCATGATTCTTATCATGCTCCTGACGTGGGATGATAAAGAACATATCTTTGATACCTAGAATTGACATCCAAGCATGAGATGCTCCCTGAATCTGGGTCACCAACTCTGCAATGTTTGGCACGGCGGCCATCAGCAGGGCGGTGTTGGTGTTCAGTTGTCTACAATCGAGTGTAAGTCACCACTGTCCATTTGCTTTCCTCACTGGCCACACCGGAGAGTTATAGGAAGAATATGTGCAGATAATGACGCCTCTTTTCTCCAAATCTGCAACCACCCCATCAATACCTGAATGTGTAGCTGGCGGCAGGGGACACTGTTTTACGTTAGTAATTTTGCATGGGGGCAAAGGTATAGCTATTTCTAGCAAACTGATAGTCTTAAGTTCACCTTGTCCAGTGAAACTCCATACTGATCCATCAGGGAGATTCCACACTCTGCCATACAGTAACTTGAATACTAGGATGTTAGTGTTGGCAGCCCCTACCAGAACTTCAGCTCGGGTCAACCTTTTTTCCCCGGGGAGCCACAAAGTAATTTTTGCTATCAGATGTTTCTTTACGATCCCATCGATTCCTGTGACACCCATTTTGCAATGACCAGGTTTCACATTTAGATACTCTGCTGCTTCTTTAGTGATAATCAACATTTGAGCACCTGTATCAATGAGAAAATCTATACAAATTTTCCTTGGGCTGATCAGGATACTAATAATCGGTTTGTGACGTTTGTTTGAGAGCCATTGTAGAACCATAATCTGCCAGGTAGGGTGGCTCACTGCCCTCCCCAGGTACACAAGTTCTTTGTCTGGGGGTTGTCTAGATCAATCAAGTCTTGCTGCAGGGCTGAAGGTACAGTCCTAGCAGGAGTGGATTTGTGCCCAGGCGATTGGTTTGTTTTATCTCGTTCTGGGTTTTGTCTTAATAATTGTACTAAAGCTCAGAGATCGGCTGTAGCCATGCCATGTATAAGTTGGCGCGGTGTTCCCAAGATGAAAGCTTTGTGCCACCTGGCATTTTGTTCTGGATCAAATCATGGTTTAGATTCTGGCCTGCGTGCGTTGGTATGGATTTGATGGACTCGCCAGGGAGGTTCAGGTGGCTTCCAGGAGGTTATTCCAATCCATCCCATGCAGTGCCCATAATTCACTATTTCCTGGACGAATTCACTCCAGGTAGGTATGTGAATTTGCTCTCTAGGTGGCTGTGCTGCCGCTGCAGCAGTGTTCATAGCACAATTCATTTGTACACAATCTTGGGCATTTGATACATATATTTTAGGCTATCCGGAAGGCCATGAGTGAGAGGAGTTAATCTGGCCAGATCGATGGGAGCCAGCATATATAGCCTTAATACATCTGTGTCACACATCACTTGTATACGTGCTGCCTTTTGCACAGAGGCTGCCAGATCCAAGAATCCTGAAGTCTTAATGATAAGAGGCTTGCCGCTCTCCTGTGGATCTATGCCCCCAGCCCTATAAGCGGCTTGGGCAGTTAATGAGTAATTCTGGTTACCTGGGGTGGTAGTTAGAAATACCCCAGGTCCCCAATATCCTTCTCCCTCTTCCTCACTCAGCAAGACGTGATCTCCACCCATGAGGGAAACCCTCCACACATACTTGGTTTCCGATTCCGCCAGGTGCCTGGAATATTTTTCCTGAAACTTAGCTAGTTCAGCAGGGGACCAGGGGATGGCACGTACAGTAGTGTGGACTTCTCCGTCCTCCTCATCAGCAATTTCAGTCTTAATCAAATGACCAAACCTGTATTGGTTCTGGGAGATCACTGTCATCATACCAAATGTCTCCGTCCCATGCTTCAGGATTGTCACAAAGTACCACCTTACAAATGTGCTGGACCAAATTAGAACAGGTTTGATCAAATAATTTATCTAACCTTTCCTGCAGCTGTTCCTCTCGTCTCTCTGCCACAGTCAGTTTTTCTAATTGCTTGTTTTTACTTAAAAGGTCATCTGCTCCTCTTTCCATCTTTCCCCTTGTCTCCTTCTCAAAAGCCAATGATGCTTTCAGTATGTCAATCTCCAACTTCAGAGCTGTATATTCTACATTTGCAATTTTTTCAGGGGGTGGGGACATTTTAATTTCTTTTTGTGCACAAGATAAGCCCCCAAGACTGCACAAATCACTCCTTTACCTTTTCCTTTTTTTAGTTTGTTGACCCCTACATTGTTCTATTTGCTCTACTGCCTTGTCCTCATCGTTCCAAAATTTCTGGGCCCATTCAATCACTGCCTGGGATGGTGCACAACTGTGTTCCTGCAGTAGTTTATCCATGGCAATCCTGTCCGTGATGTCAATTCAATGTTGCATTTAGTGAGACCAATTATTGCTGTGACTATAGGCCTGACACCGGACGCACGAACAGCCCTTCTTCTGAATGCAGCCAGACCTACAGAGTACTTTGTGAAGAATCAAAACCGAATCTGATGGTGTGTTAAGTTAACAAGACATTATTGCATGCTGAAACCTGTGGCCGTGGATGGCACGCACAAGAGCTCTGCAGGTGGAGAACTGCGGAGGCCAGACCTGAAATTACCCACAGCTTCGCCCTCGCGCAGAGGCTCGGAGAGCAGCTCAGCAGCCCTCCATCCTCTTGGGGACAGAGGAGCCGGCATGAAACTGAACCCGCGGCCCTCAGCCAGGCCTCGGCTAGCAGGGAGCGCGGCAACACCACAAACCCAAGACGAGGGCAGAGAAAGCCGGGTCACTTTCCGTAACGCGAGAACCGGCGCCTGGCATCGCACCTCCGCCGCCGGGGACGAGGCGGCGGCCCGGGGCGCGGGCGGGCGGCTGAGGGGGAAGGCGGCGCCGCCTCCGCCCCCCCGGCTCCCGTTTGCCAGGCGCGCCCCCGTGCCCAGCGCGCAGCCGCACTGCTTCAAAACAGTTTGTTCCTCACGTCGGAGAAACCGCTTCCGTTTCCAACGCCGCATTCCGGCCACACCTGCCTGCGCCGGAGCCCCGCTTCGCTCCGCCGCCCTACCCGCTCGAGAAGGACCCCCGCGCTCCTCTGCCGCCCCAGCAAGCCATGGCCGCCGAGGGTAAGGCTCCCGACCGCCCCCGCCCCGCCGCTCCCCCGAAGGAGGGTTGTCGGGAGACGGAGAGCCGCCGGAGCGCGGAGAACGCTCCCTCATCCTTCGCAACGGCCCCAACGCTCTCTGCCGAGCCGGCCAAGCCACGCCCACCGCGCCCGTCGCTATTCGCCGGTTCCGGCGGGGCGAGCCGCCGCTATTGGCTTTCGCTACTGCCCGTCGCCCTCGCGTCAGCGGCGGTGGGGGCTGGAGGCGCGGAGGGGGCGCGCGCGCGGGCGGGCAGTTGGAGGCGCTGCGCGGGGTGGGGGTGGCGGGGCCGGCGGAATTGACGGTTTCCGGGCGCGGCGCGGAGGCGGCGAAGGGTCCCCGCGAGTGGGCAGGAGGGGCTGCTCGGCTCCTCCCTCTGGGCGCTCGGGGCCGGGCGTACGTGCCCCGACGGGCTCCCGGTTTTTCCGCGGGGACGCGTATTCCCGAGGCGCCCCTGCCGCGGCGCTCCTTCCTTCCGCAGCCGAGTCAAGGGCAGAGGGGCAGCCGCGCGTGGCTGTGGCGCGGCAGAGGTGGCAGCAGGACTCTCTCGGTGAAGTTGCTGCTCAGAAGAAGTAATGTGGCCCTGCCACAGCTGGGTCACCTCATGGTGTAGGGCCAGAGGGTGACAGCGGCAGTTGCGTGATTTGCGGTGAGGAAAGCTTTCGCTCTCCTCAGTCTTGGCGTGGTGGGCGAGCGTAGTGGCGAAACGCTGGGGAGGCTGTGCTGTGGGACAGTGGCGTCTCGGCCCTAGCAGGTCCCCGAGTGCTACAGTCACTCAGGTACAAAACCCAAGTACCAGCAGAAGTGAGTAATGCTCCTAAACTGAGGTGCCTGACCTAATGATCTTTCCATTCAGAGACATGCGTAGTGCGGCTTCTGTATCTTAGAAGTATATGGGCTTCATTTACTTAGGATCAAAACAAGTATATTGATGTCAGGTACTTGCATTGCTTTGCCCTTCCAAAGAGTAATGTTTATACAGTCTCACATCAGTTTAAGCTCATTTAGCTTCTCATTGCTGTCACAGACCTCTGCCCGCTCAAGAGATTCCAGTTGTCTGTTGCTCAGATGCCCAATTTCCTTGCATGACTTCATGGTTCAGGGAGCTTCTCTGGCTAAAAGATAATTTTCTTTTTGGTGTGGTTCAGCTTTGGCCAGATCACTGTGCATTTATACAAGTGTCGGCATGAAGTAGAGGGGTAGGACTGAGATGTAGGAAGGCTGGGAGCATAGCGATCCTGATCAAGCAAATGTACCGAGTAATGCATTGGTTGTCTGTTCCTTCTCCTTTGTCCTCAATTTTTTGGTCTCCTGAGTGGCTTCATCTATAACTCGGTAATCTTAACAAATATTGAGACTGTTCTAAATTCCTTAGCAATAGAAAAGAGGTGCCGTTAATGATATTCCTCAGTCAAAAGGTGCAGTATGAGTTTAAATCTTACTAAGCATCAGAGGCCTGTGGGTGATACTTGTTTTACCTTGAGTTTTGATCTTATTAGCGTCTCAGAAATCCAAATATGAAACCTAAAGCTACAGGAAGTCAGGTTTCATTATTCTGCTTCTCACCATAGTAATTGGTTTGTATTTGCTCAATATACAATCCCATTGCCTTAATCTGTTGCAAATTTCAGTCATGTAAATTCTGACTACAGCATTCTAAATTAACTATTGTTTCAGTATTCACATACTGTTGATAAGCATTTTACCTTTGGTAGACTATTCTTGTGTTTCTCATCTGTGACAACCTGTTTAGACTAAGGACAAAATTATCAGAAGTATGCTAAATTCAAGGATGCTACTTGAGGTGGATGGTACCCAGTTTTTCTGATTGCAGCATTTGAGCATCTTTAAAAAAATCTAGTTTGTCTTACACATAGCTTCTATAACTGGCTGTTGCACCTGGGAGTATTGAGATCATGTTTGCAGAAATACAGAGATGTGTCTAAGGGAACTCTTAGAAAATGAAGAAAAAAACCCACTGGATTTCTGTGAAAAGTTTGATTTAGTTTTAGTAATTTTTTGCTAGCAGCCCTCAGGAACTCTGTAGCAGAGGTTGAGATAGGTTTTAGTACTACTTAGTGCTTTCAGCTCTCTCATCTACCTCCCTTTACCATTCCATACCTCATGGTTACCTACATTTCTGTTTCCTCAATAAGCGAGAGCATTCATCAGGAAACGCCTGACTCAGTACGAGTCCTTCCTTATCCCACTGGGTTATGTGGTGTATTTAATTAGTAACGTACTCGGGGAAAGAAGAGTAGTCTGTCAGCTTGTCTTCAGGCTTAAGCTGATGCATCAGATCTGGTTGTATTTCTGTGCTCGTAGCTTTGATTATCATAGTATGCAGAAATGTGCTTAAAACTCTGTTACGTCTGCAATGAGATTGCGTTAATATGCAAATGATTATTTGGAGCCAGGATGGAATGATACTACCCCTGAAAGGCATCATGACACTGGTGTCCCTGTATTCTCCCTTGTGTTAGTTCCTTTTTTTTGTGTATGTTAACCTAAGTGTCAGGCTGTAAATAGAGCAGGAGCTAGTTGTGGTCCAAGTTAACACTAACTGACTCTCCTTTTGTGACTTAGTTTAAACTCAGGTAAGTTCTTTGATATATGCTTTATTCATTTGGGTAGGGCTGCTTTGCTTGATTTGCTTTGGTATGTAACTCTGCTACAGAATTTTTTTGGCTTTTATGTTTGTTTTTTCTTTTTAACTCTGGCTTTGAAAGAGTTCATATTTGGTTTTGGGTTTTTGGTTTTGTGTTATGGGTTTTTAGTTTGGTTTTATTTGTCTTTCATTCTATGTTTCTCATTTTTCTTCTGTTTTCAGCTCTTTTCACCAAAGCCTATACTACTATCCTATTTGGGGATAGGTGACTGAGCAGTAGCAAAAAGATAAGCAGTCATTTGGTTGCTGGAGTATGTTGATCAAATGATAGAGTTTCCAAAGAAGAGAGAAACTTTTCAAGTCATAATGCCTTTAAGTATTGATTATTGAAAATAAATTCTTTATGATGTTCGGTTTTATTTTGCTGCATAAAAACCTGTAACTTAATATAGTAATGTAAGTTCTGATGCAGGGTTAGACGCACAGTTGGACATTTTTGCATGTAAATGATTATGAAAGCTGGGCTCAAGTTTAAGTGCCTTTAACTTTCTACAAATACCTGCTACCTGATGATTTTGTGCAGAAGCAAAGTAGAGCTCCTGGTGAAAGAATTCTAAACAGTGAACATAAACAGCTTTTAAGTTAAAAAGAGCACCTCCAATCTTGGCTTTCTAATTTGGTCATTTCACAGCACTGCTCTGTCTACAACTGCCTTTCTGTACAATCCATTTTTTTACAAACCTCTACCTTATGTTATAGTATATCCTGCTGCCTTACTGAAAGTAATGAGTCATAGTCTATACCATATAACCCAGAGCATGCACTGAGTCTGAGAAGGGTATTAGTTTGGTGATGTTTTCTAGGTTTAGATGATTGTCACTTCAGTTTTCAAACAGAAATTGAGTTCTCTTAAACTGATAACTTGTTCCAATGATTGTATAGACCGGTCTGTTTAGTAAGTCTCACTATAATGTGTAATTCACTTCCCAGTAAACCTAAAATACTCTCTTAATCACACTTCTAAAATTTCCTTTCAAGACTTACTGGAAACATCTCAATATCTGTCATGATCTTTTGTGTCAGTGGAGCTAATTAATGCAATGAAATTATTAACTTGGCACAAGAGTTGCAGTTGCATCTTCATGTAAGTCACAAGTAAAAATATCTCGATGGCTTTTTTTTTTCAGGGGCACAAATCACAGAATCTGGCAGTTTGTGGTTTCTACTTGAGAGAGACAGATATGTGCTTCATATTGTTTGGTGCATATAGGACATTACTCCGTATTGCTAGCGCTTTTAAGAAGCATCAGGAGTATTTAGAATTGCTTACAGGACTGAGTTGCAGTTTCTTTAAGATTATGAATAAATAGCTGAAGTTCTTTTGTCACAAGTTTTTGAAGGTGTGAAGATTGTAGTTGAATGTATGAAGTTGTCCTCACATGTAAGAATGACTATAGGAGTGACATTGAGTTTTTTCCCTTGCCTAAATAAGACATGTATAGGGCTATAAGATGAGAACTATTTCTCCCCTGCTTTTCTTTTTAAACTAGCTGATATTTGTTGACAGATCTTCTAAACAAAATATTTTTGAGCACAGACATTCTTTTGGTGATGAATGTAGTCAATCTACAGCAAAGACATTTCAATTGGTCCACTGACTTCAGAGGCAAGGCAACTAGAATACATTAGGAAAAGAAAGAAGTGCTTGGTATAAAGCAGGTAGGTCTGCATTTCTTGGAGCAGCTTCCCTTGCTGTTGTTGCAGTGACCAGTCATGTTGATAAACCTTCATGGAAATCGGTCATGTATTCTAATCTCAAAATTTCCTTACTGTCCATGTAAGAGTGCCATTCTGAAGAGGGAATAAATGAATGCAGACATGTTCAGTAATGGGTGATGGAAGTTAAAAGCCCTGAGGATGGGGAGGATCCTGACCACCATCATAGAGGTCAAAAGTTTTGAGAGACTAGTGCTTGTTGCTGCATTGCTTCTGCATCATTGTAGAAATGTGTTGTAATTAACTAGATATTTTTTGGAAGTGAGGTGTTTTCCCTTTCTGTATTTTCCTGTTTGTTTTATGTTTATCCTCCAGCTGTGAGTTGCTGTAGCTACAGTCTTTGGAAATACTTTCTGCCCAGACTCCACTGCGCTGTTGAAATTCTGATTTTGAAACTTCCTTAAGGGAGGGTGGTGGAGGATATGGAAGACTGAGCTTTGCTTTCAGTATCAACCAGTTGTAGAAACTCTCCTGACTTCTGATCATATTGGCCTTCCACTAGTCCAGATGGAGCTGCTGTCTTTGCTGGTTCCATAGAATTTTCCCTTTTCTATACCTGTTGCTCTGTGTGCTGTAGATTTGAGTGACACAGTTGCCGGTCAGGTAGGCTTTATTTGCCTGCCTTATTTCCTGTGGGCCAGTGAGGCATGAGATTTGTGGCAGAGATTATGAATATTCGGTTAAACATTGTGTGTTACAGGGTTGCACAGGTAGTGTGCAACTTGTGTCACTTCCTCTGGTTAGGGGTAGAAAGATGATTGCAGGGCAGCAGAAGCCCAGCTGTAAGTAGGGCATTTGTCAGGCCATACAGTAACCTGGCATACTGGTTGGGGAGACTGGCAGAGAGGATTCTGTTCCCACCTGCTTCATTGTAGACCCCCTTTTCTTGAATCTCAGTTAACTCTCTCCCAAAGTAGGTAGAATACTAAATGATTGCCAATAAAAAAATCTGTGCCTGTGAGGCAGTTAAATAATTCAACACAAGCAAATAACTCATGTTAGCCTGCAGTGAACTTCAGCCGGTGAACATCACTGAAGTGTTTTGCTAAAAGCTGTGTCTAAATTAAGTTCGTGAGTAGTCCTGTTATTTACTTCTATACAGCTAATTAAAACTGTCCAAGGACTGTTCTTTGAGCCTAAGCAGCGTATCCCAGCTGATATCCACTCAGCTAAACTCCTTTTTGCAGGGCACCTATGCTCCAGCTAGCTTTTTGGCTTCATTTAGTACTATAAACATAGCTATCGACTGCATGGCAATTGATGGATGTTTCTGAACAGACCCTCAATTTGGTGAAGTCTTTCCTAATGTGATGACAGCCAAATCCAAACCCTGCTGTATTGTTTCTTCTGGCTTAGATGGGAGTACTGGCCAGAGGGAAAACTTTATGACCTGTGGAATTCAGCTTCTTTCCTACCTTTTAGTCTGTTAAGAAACTGGAACAGAGGGAAGAGAGCAGGATTTGGAGTGAATTGCTTGTATAAGAGTAAAGAACCAGACCACTGTTATACAGCCCTGATTCATTCCTGGAGCTCAGTCTATCCTGTCCAATGAACAGGATAGAAATTCTGTGGAAAATATGGCATGTGTTCATATAGTTAGTGTGTCATTATGCATGCGTGCTGGCTGAATTTAAGTTTTATTTCCTAACTTTAGTGAGTCACGGTATGATTCCTTCCATTAATTTGTTTCATCAAGAATAAATTCTACTCCCTCCACTACTGCCCCCCAGAACCACCAGATCTAGTTATGATAGCTATAATACAGTTATTCTGAAACAAGGACATTTTTTTTTCTTGATGTAGTATGTTTGATTGGAAAATATTTGGTACTGCCATTCAGCATTTCTGCACAGCATCTCCTTGGGAGCCAATGTTTGGTTTGATCCGAATACCAAATATGCAGTTAGGATTTGTAGGCTGATTTGTTTCAAGTGTATTAAGCATTTCTTATTTATGAAAGTAAAATTTCAAAACAAAATTAGTAGGTCTTGTCATGTGCTTGAATGTAAATAGTGGAGTTCTCAGAAGTGATTGTTACTGGCTTATAACTGTTCCTGTTGAAGCTGAACACTGTAGGAAGAGTTGGGTACTGAACATTTTCGGGAATCCTGCCAATTAAGAAATAGTGAGCTGCATCCCTTCTAGTACATGTTAAAACCTCAATGCCTGTGTTTAAAAGTGACTTCGTATTTAGATGCTGAAGTGAAACTGGTTTTTAATTAGCCTGTGGTACAATTCAGATAATGGTAGATGTGATACAAGCACTACAGTTGTCATCTGATATGCAGAGTGGTGTCTAGTCTTACCTGTTTCTCTTTCTGCATATGCTAATAGATTATGTATCGGTGAATGTTGAGGATGATGATGAAGCAGTGATGATTGACCATGGAGAAAATGGACTGCCCACACAAAGCTGCGTGTCAATGGGGCAAAACTCTGAAGTAAACAGTGTTCACCATGTGGCTCAGCTTGCCTATGGTAATTACTGTTCATTTTTATTGTGATCTAATAGTTAATGGCTAGCTTTAATGCTGTATGTTCAGTGCTGCTGTCTTGAATGCTTTCTGTATTACCCATATCTTTAAAACATATTTTATTAGAAAGCTACTTTATAGAAATTGCTTGGCAATGCATTTAAAAAGAGGGACCTTTTTAGTTGTTACTGTAGAGGTCTTTATGAATAGTGAACCTGCTGAAACAGTATGTTTTAAAAAGACAGGTTTTTACTTACCTAATAAGGTAAGTATACCTAGGAATGAATTAGTGAGCAATTTGGAAAATAAATGTCATGGAAGAACCTAACCTAAAACCCAAGGTTTTTAGATAAACTGTCCAGTGTAATTTAGTGGAGCACTGGGGATACTGATGTGCAATGATAGTAAGATGGCTGTTGAAGGTGATAAATTATTAGCTGTAAGTAGCCTTTGGTGATTTTCTTTAATTCATTGTATTTATTTTAACATACAAGATCAAAGTCTTTCAGAAATCTTACTCAATTCTCCATTGGCCCAGACAAAAATTAATCATAGCTGTTATAAGCATTTAGTAAGTCCAGTAGCAGTGTTACCAAGTTAGCAAGGAAAATGACTGTAACTAAGTGGTGGCACTTACTAGTTTGTTGTTTGGTTGTTTTGTGGTGGGGTTTTTTGTTTGTTTTGGGGTTTTTTGTTTGTTTTGTTGTTTTTGGTTTTGGTTTTTTATTCAGCCAGTTGACTTTATAGAGAATCTCATCAGTATTTCTCTTCAGCAGAGTCAAGTTACATCTCTGTTTCCTAGTGTTGTTAGGTGCTTCTGAGAACCTTTAATTATTTTGGTCTTCTACTTGACAGTAGAGTATACTAAAATTTTTTTTGTACATTCATGTCTAAAAACATATTTGGGAGAGAAGGTTGGTTTACTTTGGGTTTTGTCTCTTGAATCATGATGAGTGGGTATGGTTGTTTTTTAAAAGGTAAAAGATGGTTTTGTCATCTTTGAGCTTACAGCTTCTATTGTTGTAGATTGTTAGCATTAGGTATTGTCTAATTAAAATTGAGTATAGTGAGATGTATGACCAAAACATGACATAAATTTATCTTGAGTATAATTGTTGAACTTAACTCTTTGAACTGAAATTCTCTCTGATTGTTTTTATTCAACCACCATCTTAGGCCAGTATCTTGTAGAGCAGTGCCTTTTCTTCAGATCTGGTTCCATTTGTCCAAACTAGTTTCTTTTACTTTTGTCTCATATCTTTTTGCCTACGGATACTTAGCTGGCAGAGCAAGTTCAACATCACTAAGATACAGATCTAGGTCTTTATTTCTCCCTACCTGCTGCAGAACACTTCTGTTATGCTTTTTACTTATTCATTTGTGCCCACAAACTCGGTATTGCTTCTGCTGGCACTTTTTTTTAGGTCAGCGTATTTGTGCCCAAATCTAACTTTGGGAAGCTAATAAGAAAGATACTTAGTCTAACATAAGCAGAATATGTTTAAAATGTAATTAAACCAAGGACCTAATGTTTCTCCGGGTGAAGCAGCATTCTGGTTTGGCTGCAGAAAGTGTCTGAAGTCTGAGGGGCTACATTGTGCCAGTGTGTTAATCCTGCTGCCCTGCACCTCGTTCTGCTTTCAACATGTCCTCTTGCCTGTATTGGTGTTGGTCCCACAGAGTGCTGCCGTCTCCCAGGCTCTCAGTTCTGGGGGTGCTTAGTGCTAGGAGATGAGTGCTAGCCACACAGACCAAGTGTGGCGGGGACAGAGGGATGAGGTGATCCGGGAAAGGAGGGAAACTCTGGAGATGAGTGGGAGGATAGGTAGGTTTTAATCTTCACCTAAGAGAACAAATACTAAGTAATTGCATATGTGTTTTTATTGCTTAGTTATTGATTGTGATTTCAAAATGGTGTTAACTACACTAATCTAAATCTACCACGGATCTTGCCTAGGTAGCATCTGTCAGCTCTGCTACAACATTTGTCGGGACTCTTGATGCAAAGAAAATTTTTTTTCTAGCTTATGATACTGAATATATTGCTACTTTTCTGTCCTGCCCCTCACCCTTCCTCTTCTAGTGCATAAAGGGAAAGTGCTTGTCTTTGCTTTTCAGTATTTCTCTTAGCTTGTTCCTGTCCCATTGGATTCGTTTTCTCCTCCTTAATTTCTGAGTTACTAGTTCTACTTTCCAATTGGGCCATGAAATTAGTTCCATTATTTTGCAGAAGTAGTAAGAAGTACCCTTGTAACTTTTCTCATCGTGCAGCCCCTTTTGCTTGGGAGAAAGTTACTGAAGGTATCCAAAAAACTTCCCCACCATACCTTTTCAGCTTGGCCTAAGCTCCAAAAAAGCACCTTCACAACAGATAGTAAGGTGGAGACTTGGTGTTGCCTTTTTATGCCAGCTAAGTTTTTCTCCTTACTTCTCAGAAACCTTCCAAGGTCTTGTTTAGCCTCTTAAGCTTTACTTGTCTTTTAATATCTTTTCTTATCTATGTAGTGCTTGGCCCGTCTATAGGCAAGATATATAGAACCCAAGGGGAAATAGTCAGGTGGTTTTGGTTTTCTTTCTTCTTCCTCTCGTGAGAGTGGTTTTTATTTTGTTTTAAAAGAGCTGCCATAGCCTTTTCCTGAAAGTTTGAGGTAGAAACCTGTAAATGGTGGACAGGCAGATTAGGGCAGTCAAGATACGCCTTTTCTCTTAACTGTGAAAATCCTTTAACATTCTTCAAAAGGTAGGTCTGGCAATCGGGTGGGCTTCAAAAGAATTAGGATGGAGCAGTGATAAGCTGTGCCAGGCCCACAGGTGAAGAGGTGGAAGCATTTTGTGTACCACTTGTGGATTGTTCATGTTTGGTAGCCCCTCAACAGAGGTGATACCTGGCGCAGATATATTTTGTTGCAGTGCTTCAGTGACAAAACTGGAGAGGACCCCGTAAGTGTAGGGAAGGGACAGCCGAGGACTAACCAAATGGGAACTGTGTTTTGCATTGTGCATGTATTGCCTGAATTTCAGTTAACTGGTTTTGATGGGGTTTTGTATTCCATGACTTTGTACAATTGGACATGGAAATGAGAGCAGAGAATTAACAGTGAAAAGCAAGGCGAATGAAGTGGAGGCTGGAGAGAGTTTAGAGGAAAGAATATTGAGTTTATAATTTCAGATCTAAATAAATTGGATTAATAAGTGTTTAATAATATGCTAGTAAACAAATTTCAAATAACCAAGCAGTTTGAAAGTGAAAAAAATGAGTGACTATGTGTTTTTTGTAGTGAAATGTTTAATGCAATGGGAAACCTGCTGATGTGCTTTGATTTCTCTCCACTTTTCCAGGAAGTGAAGGTTTACCAATGCTAGCTGAACGAGTGGCATCACAAATGAGCCATTCTGCAAGTATGCAGAGAGGAAATGGTCACAGCCCAGAAAAAATGGATTTTGTGTTTTCACATAATAAAAGAAAACGACTTGCCCCTACTCTAGTGGGACAAAATGTGGTATGTTTTGCCAAACAGTAGCCCTTTGTTTTGAGGCCAGGTGCAATGTTATTTGGAATGTCATTTTTCCTTCACTTCTGTTTGCTCATTTAATGACATCCCAGTGAAGAAGTGTGGGTAGGATATCCATGTAGTGCATGGAAGCTTCTAGCAAGAGAAAAACTTGTGCTGGATACTGTACATGTGTATAACAGCAGCTAGTGTACAACGGAGAGTAACTTACACTAATTTGCTGTGTAGGTGCTCTTATGTCTTCAGTAAAAGTCTCTGTGCAATTTAGGATAATAAAAGTTGAAACTTAATGTTGACTAAGGATTTGCCTCCATGAACAATTCTGCCCAAAGGCAGACTACATACATTTTTAACTTGAGGCAGTCTGAAGCTTAGTTCACATCACCACTTTTAATTCTTAAATTCCAGCAGTCAGGGTGTCTTTAATGCTATAAAAGGAGTTCCAGTCTGTTTAATTCTGCCTGTTATAAAACAACACCTGCCGCACCCCCAACTTTCCTTATTTAAAGCAAGATGTGATTAAAGATGACTTAATTTAAAAAGCAAAAAAACCCAAAAAACAATGAAACCCCACCACCACCAAACATGAAACAACAACAGACTCCGTGATGTATGGTGGACAGGAACTGCTTCCATCCCAGTAAAATAAAAATGTCAGAATTGTCCAGGTGGTGGCACTGTTGACTGCTGTCTAAAAGCACGTTCCAAGCAATAAGAAAATTACTTCTTTTAGATATTTTTACGGCTTCTGCGTGCAGTTATACCCGTTGAAATAAATACACATTTTTTTTCAAATTGATTTATTTAAATTAGTGTAAAAATCTACATGGAGTCTCATAATTACATAAGCCTGGCTATATAGTACGTATATAATTAGATGAGAAAGTTCTGGCCTTAGAATAACCAAATAAAAATACATATTATTATGTAAATTCTCAAGAGGTTCATGTTAAACCAGAATAAGATACTCTTAAAACAAAAGTGAGGTGAATATTCATATAACCACAGGCACGTAAATGAGATGGCTGCGTTAAGTCTCACTTTCTTGGGCCCTTTTGTAGCCAGGGGAGGGAATATAGCTACAACTGAACATGTCCAAGTTGGATTCTTAGCAGGTTCTCTGTAGTTTGTATTTTGAATTCTTTCATTTTTCAAAACATTAAAAGTTCTTTATGTTATTTCCCAGATGAGAACCAGGGAAGGAGAATATGAAGATAATGACAGCGTCGTTTATGAGTATGAACCAGACTATGAATGCGTAAGTTGAGTTTCTTTTGTTTGATTGACTTTGAAAAGCTGCTTTGGGGATGCTTTTTTTGGAGCAGATTAAAATAACTTGTGAGGTTTGAAGTTAGGATTTATTGGCATAATGTGATATCCAAAGTCTGTGTATATATATATTTTTTTTTTATTATTTTAATGAAAAGGGGAGTATTGTATCTGAAGCGTCCTACACTGAAGCTTCCTACACTGGAGATCAGCAGAAAACTCTTATGGAGGTCCTCAGTTATTGCCAGGTATTTTTTTTCTTTATGTCTGAAATGGCATTTAAACAATTTTAGTTATATTTCAGAAGATCTGCGTTCTATATTTGATAACTTATGACTTCATCCTTTCTGGTTGTTCATTTGTTGGTTGCCCACTTCAGTATTTTCGATGAAAAAATAATCTCCTTTTTCCTGTTCTCTGAATTTTTCACACCATAGCTGGCAAGAATACTTTTCAAATATTAAGCTTTACTACGAAATGTAAGGTCTAGTGATTTATTGGGAGAGGCTTCACAGTAATAGGAAAGATCTGACTGTCATACACACCCAGCTTTTGAAAGTACACAAGGCTTGCCAAAAGTGTGCCAAAATCCTGGTAGTTCTTTGCTTTTGACTTCCAAAGCAGTAGCTGCCAAGGTTGAAAAATCACTGCACTGAAAATTAAAAGCATCCTATATTTATTCAGGTGAGCACTTACGTGACTCTGGAGTCACAGTATTCTATAGAGTGAAAGACATTTAGGCCACTCTTTAGGGAGGATAATATGAGTGGTTTGTAGCCAAGTTAGTATCTTGTAAGTCTCCTTAAGCATATATTCAGCAATGCTGTGGAAGAAAATTGATTAAGATTGTGTGACTAACGTTCTTGCCATTAGTCTGGGAATGTGTGCTGCAGCAAGTAGTGCTAATGAGAAGCTATAGTCTCTTTTGCTGCCTACTAGCCGCTTTCCATCTCCTTCACCCCACTGTTACCCCCTCCTCCCAGTAAATCTGCTCTAGGGCTACATGAAGCCTTTTAATAATGCCTGTACTGTCCACACTGATTTAAGGTCTTTTAGTGCTTCCTTGAGATATTTCAAAATTTTGGGAAGATTTATAGATTCTTTTGTCTAAGGATATTTAATTTTTTTAAAAGATAGCTATCATACTGCAATCTAACTGTTGGTTTTGATAGAATTTCAAATTATTTTCAATTTTATCTACTACGAATCCATCTAGCAATTTTTTTTCATAGCCATATGTATTTTCAAAAATATTCTAATTCCTTTATACTGTTATGGCACAAAGCATATGTCTAAATTGCTGTGTAAGCATCATGTTTGAGTTGCTAAATCGTGGAAACACTGAAGAAGGAACTTCCTATATTGCACAATAACGTATAGTAATAACTGATGGACTTCGAATGCTTTGATTTATCTGGCTTTTATGTCTGAAAATTTGGGCTTTTACAATAATACTTTTAAAAAGTTTGTACCTGATTGCTTTAGTAAGGCAGCACAAATTTTTAACATCTGGAAGAAAACTGGACCTTGGGGATTGACTGAAGGTCAGACACTTTCAATAAAATAAGTAGTCTTTTAAATTCTTTATCTTTCATTCTGTGATTATTAAAATGTGGATGCAATTGATTTCAGTGCCAGGTTTGTTCTGGAAGGCATGGCTGAGTTGATTTCTCTGTACATCATTTACATCTTATTTTCACAGAATCACAGGATGGTTGAGGTTGGAAGGGACCTCTGAAGGTCATGTTGTCCAACCCCCATACTCAGGCAGGGCCACCTAGAGCCCAAGACCATGTCCTTTTGGCTTTTGAGTATCTCCAAGAAGGGAGTCTCCACAACCTTCCTGGCAACCTGTGCCAGTGCTCAGTTACTGTTACAGCAAAAACTTTTCCTGATGTTCGGAGGGAACCTCCTGTGTTTCAGTTTGTGCCCACTGCTGCTGGGCACCTCTAAAAAGAGCCTGGTTCTGTCATCTTTGCACCCTCCCTTCAGGTATTTGCATGCATTGATGAGATTCACTGCTGAGCTTTCTCTTGTCCAGACTGAACAGTCCCAGCTCCCTCAGCCTTTCCTCATAAGACAGATGCTCCTGTCCCTTCATCGCCCTTTGCTAGACTCTCTCTAGTATGTCCATATCTCTGCTGTACTGGGGAGCCCAGAGCTTGACCCAGCACTCCAGGTGTGCCCTCACCAGTGCTGAAAAGAGGAATCGCCTCCCTTGGCCTGCTGGCAGTACTTTGCCTAATGAAGCTTAGGGTACCATTAGCCAGCTTTGTGGGAAGAGCACCTTGCTGGCTCACATTCAACTTACTAACCACCAGGAGATCCCAGGTCCTTTTCTGCCAAGCTGCTTTCCAGCTAGGTGGCCCCCAGCATGTACTGATGCCTGGGGTTGTTCCTCCCCAGGTGCAGGACTTGGCACTTCTTGTTGAACTTCATGAGGTTCCTGTTGGCCCGTTTCTCCTGCCTGTTAACATCCCTCTGGGTGGCATCATGACCCTCTGGTGTATGAGCTGCTCCTGCTGGTCTGGTGACATTTGCAAATGTGCTGAGGGTACACTCTCCTGCATCATCCAGATCATTAATGAAGATATTAAACAGGATCGGACCCAGTATTGACCCCTGGGGTATTCTGCTAGTTACTGGCCTTCATCTGGACTTTGTGCTGCTGATCACCATTCTCTGGGCCCAGCCATTCATCTGGTTTCCAATCGACCTCACTGTCTGCTCATCCAACCTGTACATAAGCAGCTTTTCTGTGAGGATCTTATGGGAGACAATGTCAAAGGCCTTCCTTAAATCCAGGTAGATAATATCCACTGCTCTACTTTCATATACCAGGCTAGTAATTTGATCGTAGAAGTTTATCAAGTTGGTCAACCGTGACCTTCCCTTGGTGAAGCCATGCTGTGACTACTCCTGGTGGTATTCTTGTCAGTTGTGTGCCTGGAAATGGTTTCCAGGATAGCTGCTCCATTACCTTCCCAGGGATGGAGGTGAGGCTGACTGGCTTGTAGTTCCCTGGGTCTTCTTCCTTGCCCTTCTTCAAGATAGGATTGACATCTGATTTCATCCCATCTTTGGGCAATTCTCCAATTCGACATGATTGATCAAAGATCATCAAGAGTGGCCTCGCAATGACATCAGCCGGCTCCCTCAGCACTCATGGGTGCATCTCATTAGGCCCCTTGGACTTAATGTACATCCAGTTTGCTTAAGTATTCCCTGATGAGATCCTCTTCCACCCAGCATGTATTTGTTGTTCCAGCCTTTCCCCCTGGTCTGTGGGACCTGGGATTCCTGAAGGACAGTCTTGCTGATAAAGGCTGAAGCAAAGGTGGCATTGAATCCCTCAGCCTTTTCCATGTCCTAGGTCATCAGGCTCCCCATCCCTTCCAGCAGGGGACCCACACTTTCCCTGGCCTTCCTTTTTTCACCTATGTACTTTTATTTTTATATATGTATAAAATATATAAAAACCTTACCCTTTTGTTGTCTTGGACATCCCTGGCCACGTTTCAGTTCCAGCTGGGACTTTTATTTTACAGATAGTACTTTTCTAAATATATTTCCCATTGGTGATACAGAAATCAATATTTTGGTGGCTGCCTATGACCCTTTTACTTGTGTACTTGGAAACTTACTATGACTTAAAATAGCATATCATAATGCCTAACTTACCTTAGAGCTTGTCAGTAGGGTAAAAATAAAACATCTGCTGTAAGCAGGAAGAACAACCTTTAAGTGCCAGCTGCATTAAAGTCACAAGAGTAAGCTTCTCTGAGAATTCTTTTTACTGTGATATTTACCATTGTTGTTTGTGTTTTGTATCTAAGTGGATTTTTATATGCTTACATAATGTATATATTATCTGCAGATCTTACCCAGTTTTAGGAAGGGAATTTTCCCTTAATTGAACTTTCTTGATTTCTCCAGATTTAAATTGGGTTCTTGTGAAACAATACTGTTTTCACTCTTATCTTTGTTGTCAGGCCATGTATGATGCCATTCAGAAATTGGATAAAAAATTTGACGTGCTTCATCGGAAGGTCTCAGAAATGCAGCATACTCGTCTAAAGCCACTGTTGCTCAAACCTGTGAGTATTAAAGACCTGAGACATTAATTTTTCCTTTAATTCTCTCACTTCCTCTGATGCTTATTTAAAAATGGGTCCTTTCACTAAGACTAAAATTAGTAGCAAAGTAGTAGTAGACTTAAAATCCATTTCAGTTAAATTATTCTAGATTTCTTACTATATGCCAGCTTCAATCTGCTATGTTGTTATGGACCAGTGGTTTCTGCAGTTAGAAGAGAGTTTAGGCATCATTCACACAGGCTGGTTCAATTGACTAACTGATTTTTAGGTATCAGCAGTGTGTTGCCATATCCGTTATGGTACAGAATTGTATTTTTTTAACAAAATGTCTTTTTTCAAAATTTTTAAGAAGGCTTGATATTGAGTACGTACTATCCATTTTGTTCCTATATGGTCAATCCAGTGTTAACTAAGGAGGTGGAATATTAGTACTTGTAACAATGCTCTTTAAAAGGAAAACATAACAGGTGATTTTTGAAGAAGGTCATAAAATCCATAATGACCTTTCTTTGTTAACAATACTGTGAAGCTTTTAATGTGGCAGAGGTGATCCTGCTGTCAGGAGATATCAAGACATCAGTAAGGCCATTTGTTTTAAGGGTGGGTAAAAGCGATGACATTCTTGTGCATGTCAGTTATCAAAAGGATACTAGGTTTTATTTGGGAATGTGCTTTGTTGACAACTCCAAGCTTGTACTGGCCACACATCCAAAAATGGGATTCGGGGAACTGGTCTTGTCAGCTATGCTTGGACCCTGTGACCTCTGTGCTCTTACCCTCCCCTCTGATCATGTGGGATGGCAGCATGTGGGATGTTCGGATTAAAAGTAACCTGCACTGGGGGTTTTTTGTTTTTTTTGAAGAAGGCTTTTATCGCTATAAGGTGTAAAGGGAAGCCACCAAATGCAACCTGCCAGCCGTTTTCTGAGATTCTGTTGGAACTTTATCTTTAAAACCATCAGGAATGCTGTAGGTTTTTTATATCTGTATCATTGTTGTATCTGTGATAGGCTAAGGTTATAAGTAAGGAAAGGCTGGTTGTAAAGGTACGTTTTTTTTATTAGCTCAACTCCAATAGCTGGAGAAATGGACAAACTTTCAGGCACATAAACCTTTCTTCAGGTCATAGATTTTTAAAGGTTACAAGGGTGAAATATAATCAGATTTCTGTAAACAAAAAACAAAACACAGAAAGTAAACCAAACAAAAACCCAAACCCATGTGTGTCAGCTACATTTGGTAGCTCCTGCTCAGTGACTTGTATTTTGAATGTGCTTTAGGGTGCATATGTTTCTTAATAAAAGTACTCCAAGTGGTAGAAAGCATAGCCTATCTCTCAGTTTGTCTGTCTTAGCCTCTTTGGAGTCTTCCATTGTAGATGAGATCTGAATGTTTAACGTTTTCAGCTAGCAAAGAATGAAGAGGCATTGTTTTTTTTCTTGTTTAAAAGGAAGCTAAAGGAGACATCCCTTGAAAATTCAGCAGACTGGGTCAGTGGCTATTTTTGTTTTTTATAGAGCTTTTTTAAGAGCCTTTACAAAGCTGCCTTTCTCATATATATTTCTCTGGCTTTTTAGAAAGCAATTGTGTGAGCACCCCAGGTGGCAAAAACTTGAGAAACGTTGAAGCTAACCAGATAAACGTGAAGCACTGGCTTCATGACAATGACTACTTCAACGAAGAGTCTGTTGCCAATAGCATAATTACTAAAATCTAGTCTTCCTGGTTTGCAAAAGAAAAAAATAACGAGATATGTCTAATTTAACCTTGTTTTCTGAATCGCATTTATAGAAACCAGTTGGGTTTACGTACAGAAGTTCCAGTCATTTGCCCCAAGGAAAAATAAGACTACAAAGATCCATGGAAAAGGAATCAAGTCTTCATCTCACTTCACCAGGCCAGGGAAGGCATAGCCCAGTCATAAGGGTTGCTTTACAAAATGGCCATGTTCAGGTCAATTCCACAATAAAACATGTTCAGCCGAGTCTTCAGATTGAACCACAGCAGCCTGTTCGTAGGCAGAGCCCACCACTCCCCACTATAGTTTCTACACATTCATTGCATTCATCATACACAGCAAATAACAGGATGCCTGACCTTTCTCCACAATCAAATCTTGTGGCCGGTGTTGCGGAAAGTACTGTCAACATTGCATCTTCACCAGTGGCGTCATCATCGATGCCAGCACCATCTGAGACCAGTTTGGGAAATAATGCCATGGTAATGAACTACAGAAACGCGTCTGGGAGTGTGAACATTAGTAAAGAACTACCATCTTCTTCAGTCTCCATCAATCCTAGCTTTGGTGAGTTCCTTTGTAACAAATGCTCAGAAACGAAGGCTAAAAAACTGCTGCTGGTAAAAAGAAATGTGCCTAAAGAAATCTCTTAATCATTATTTACTAAAAGTAAAGGAGCAGGACTGGCTGCCCTACAAGCATTTCTATAATGGAATACTGTTTAAAACTCTTGAAACAAAGGTCATAGGAATGCTTAATACGATCATTTAAAAACCTCTGCGGTGTATATACAGTTGTATAGACTACCAAAAGCCTTTGATTTACAGTACATGCTGTGGATTCTTTTAAGGCTATGTCCTCTTTTTCTCTCTTCATACTCTTGATGTAACCTATTTTCCATCTGTGTATATGTCATAAGTAATGCATGCATGCTATGCATATGTTTAAAAAGACAAAAGAGATTGCCAGTAAAGCTAAGTGAGGTGTATGCCTGTATACATATTTTGCATTTAAGAAAGCAACTTGTGCAATTTGTGTGAAGGAAATACCTGTTTTCTTCTTGAGGAGGATTTTGACAGTGAAAAATCCTTTCTATCCTCAAATCCTCCAGTGTTTGGTTTATTTCAAAATACTTAATTCCACAGAAAATGAAGAATTCCATAGATCATTGTGCTAGAATAAACAAGAGTATATAAAGTAGCACCACGTTTTAGAAACTAATGCATTTCTTTCTAAACTATAAATGCCCTGAGTTACGTGGAAAGCTGAGCTACAAGTTCTTGGTTGCTTTTTGTCTAAAAAAATAAGTTCATGCAGCTGAAAAGCTGCATAAATAGTAGGTGAAATACTCAGATATCTATCTGCAACTTTGTCAAGAGTGTATGATTTAGCAGTACTATGTATGCATATGCCACTCTTCATGGGTCATTGTCTTGAAAACATACGTGGTATCTGCACGTGTGTAAAAATAGGCCAGTCTGAACATTTCGGACTCTCATGTGTCTAATGTATTTTCTTTGATGTTATTATTTCATTTAGTTACGTTGGTGGTTAATGTGACTTAAAAAGATATTTCTGTTACCATTCCAATTTAAAGCTGCTTTTGTAAGAGCAAAGATAAGTAATACATAGAATTAGCTGTAGTAGAGAACATATACCAAGAGTACCATAGAGGTCAAGAGAAAGAGTTCAAAAACATGTTCTTTCTTTTAACAACTTGCTTGGGTTTTTTAATTTATTTTTTTTAAATGTTTTTGTTTTACAAAAGAGTTTGTTGGTGACCCAGTGAGAAATGTAAAAGTTCTTGGAAACTATTTGATGAAAGCTCGGCAAAAGACTAAACCAAAGTATGCAGCACGCTACTTAGTTCGCGTCTTGTTCCCCAAGGAAACGCTGTTGTGCAGCATTATGGGAGTGAGTGCACGAGGGCGCAGAACACTGGATCCAAACAAAATTGCTGCAATAAGAGGTATGTTGCCTTTCAAAATGCGCAGATTTCCTTTTTTAATACTTCACTAAGTTTTTAACTTACAAGGAGTCCTTTTCTGTATGTTTCTGCTAATCATTGTCTAGCAGCTGGTGAACTGATAAATGCAGTAGTGGATGTGCTCCACTTGGCTCTGTCTTTTGGTTTTGAAATTCCTGCTTTCTAATTCTCAATGTTCATTTTTCTTCAATGGGGTTAAAACAATTCTGATTTCTCCTAGTTTTGTGCACTTCACGTTCATCAGTCATGCTGACTGTTTCTAAATTTTTCATTACAACTTATTTTGTGTTTGTGTATGGAATGGGTTTTGTGGGGTTTTTTGTTTATATGGTTGGGCTTTTTTTTTTTTTTTTTTTTTTTTTTTTTTTTTTTTTTTTTTTTTTTTTTTTTTTTTTTTTTTTATGGCTGTGGTATGGCCGTGGTATACTTAGGACGAACATTCACTGGTGATTCTTAAACTTTCTACTCTTTCTCTTAAGTTCAATTCTCTTGTTTGTTTGAGAAATGGTGAAGATGAGGAGGGCATTTTTCTTTTTAAAATGTCAAGCTGTTTATACAGATACCATGGCATGTATGTGTCAGCCTATATATCTCCTTTTTGTTTCAAGGGTGGGAGATTGTTTAAGCCATGTGAAGTAGTTGCAGCATCAGCATTACCCCGTCTCTGGTTTTTGTGTGGGTTTTGTTTGTTGATTTTTTTATTTTTTTTTAAGTTAGTATGATAAATCACACCTTTACCCTAATTGTACCAGGAAATGCTTAATAATAAAAGCATTATTCACAATACCTCAAAAAGGTATCACTGCACGTCTTAAATTCATAGTGCTGCTTAGCTTCAAAATGTGAGTTTACTATTTGTCTTTAATTAAAGCTGGAAATCTAAAGCTTCTAAATGGAGAACAGTAAACGTGAAACATTTCTTAGCTTTCTCTCTTTCTTTCTAAATTAAAATACTTTTAAATACCACTTTTTGTCACAAGGCTTAAAAACTTTTCTACATTTTATATGCAGAATTTCTTGCAACTAACTTTCCAAACTATGATTTGAGCGAGCATGGAAAAGACTGGAAAACCTGTATCACAAATGTCAATGCTATGATCCGCTGTTTACGCTCTGAAACAAAAATAAACCCAGTAAGTTGTCTCAAGGTGATAATTTATTAAGTACTAAGTGTGTGATTCTTTCTCAAATTAATTATTTGAACTCCTCATCATACAAGTGCTCTAATTGGAAATTCCTTGGGTTCTGTCTTTGCATTGCTCAGCACAGGCCTGCTGACTGCAGCACGAGTTCCATATGGGGAATACTGGAAGCATATCTCTTCCTCTTGCTCTGCCTCTTTTTCTGCTCCTGTGTCCAGTATCCAGTTAAGAGATGTATAAGCATAGGATACTAAAGGAAAGCACTGTAAATGTTGCCCAGATGTAGTGTCAAATTTGATTGCGAGCTTAAACATGTAGGTGCTAGCACTATTTTCACAGGCTTTCCTTCAGATATATCCAGCCAGGCATTTCAACTTTATATTGACTGAAACACCGCTCCCAAAGCACCTGTAACTCCATTTACCTCTGCTTCTAAAAAGCTTTGTGCAAATCTGTGAATATTTAGTATCTGTTTCACTTGTGGTTTTCATGATTGAAATTCAGGAGTAACTATTGTAAATATCTGGAATCTAATTTATACTAAATGGGAAATGAACTGGAACACTAATTAGAAAACTGGTAGGCTTCTCCCAGTGCATGTGCTAACCTCATTTAATGTTTCAGGAGACAGCTGAAGGGAAAGAAAAAGCAGCTGTTGCTCCAGATACATCTCATTGTGTAGATTTAAATTATAATGAAGATAGTGAAGGCAGTTCTCAACACTCTCAGAAAATGACCAGCTCCATAACTGACACATTGCAGAATTCAGGATTGGATAAGTTTGCAGAAGCTTTCCATTCACCTTCGGTCAAGAAACCACAGTCTTTGGAACCTATGGGTAAGCTAAGAAATTTTCATCTTCTGTGTTTGTGTGTGTCTGGATTTGAAATGGTCAGGGAGAGGCAGAAGATGCTACTGTAGGTGAAATTGTGTAGTAAAGGGATTTGCTGAACTATGTGACGACTCTTTTCCTCTTAAGGCAGTCACTTGGTGTGTATATATAGTAAGACTTCACGGGAGCAAACAAGAACAATATCTGGCTAGCAGAACATGTGTTTGCATCTACCAGTGTCCCATAATGCATATCCACTGAAAGACTGCAAAGTTCAGCTGCAAGATACCCTGTTCAGTTTCTCTGAATAATTATTTTTCAGGAATTACTTCATAGTTGCCCTGTTTTGTTTTTTTTTTATTATTATTATTTGTGAGATATTTGACCTTAATGGAGTAAGCTAGCTCAGAATATCTATTGAATGGTGTTGCAATTTCAGAAAGTATTGCACACCTTTTTGTAAAACAGACAATTTAGGACAATAAAAATCATAGAATCATGGAATAGTTTGGGCTGGAAGGGACCTTTAAGTGTCACCTAGTCCAACCCCTCTGCAATGAGCAGGGACATCTTCAGCTAGATCAGGTTCCTCAGAGCCCCATCCAACTTGACCTTGAATGTTTCCAGGGATGGGGCATCTGCCACCTCTCTGGGCAACCTGTGCCATTGTTTCACCACCTTCAGCGTAAAAAATGTCTTCCTTATATCTAGTCTAAGCCTTCCCTCTTAGTTTAAAGCCATTGCCCCTTGTCCTGTCATGACAGGCCCTGCTAAAAAGTTTGTCCCCACCTTTCTTATAAGCCCCCTTTAAGTACTGAAAGGCTGCAAAAAAACCTCTTAGAGCAGCCTTTATACTTTTTTTAAGCAGAAATGCACAGTATACAAATGCATTGGAAAAAATTCCCTGTGCCGCTTGTGATGCCTCTAGAGAGCTTCAAGGAGAATGAGCTGAGATTAGTTGCCCTTGGAAATACTTTATTTGATTAGAATCACTTTAGGGCTCTATCAGATCTGCTCCTGCACCCAAGCTTTGTTAGTATTATCCCACAGACATCCTGATTTACTATACACTTTGCATTATTTTTTTTTTTTTAATGTTTGCAGTGGAGTCAGATTGAAGTAGTTAAAAATATTCACTCTGGTTTTCAATTTCCACTTACAGGATCTAAGCATCATTGAAATAGCAGATCTTCTGTTTAGTTATGTAATTGGAATAGCAGCATCTTTTCATGTGAGATGAAAACAATTTAGAAAACAATCATTAATAATGCAGGCTACATTGTGACCATTGCTGAAAGCATATCAAAAGTGATGTTACATTGTTCTAAAACAGGCAAGGTTTTTTGGCTACTTGGACATTTGTCTGCAGAATGTTGCGTTTTAGTATTAGCTGTAGCATTACGGTTTTGCTCTGGTCTTTCCAAGCAGGTACAGTAGTTTCGGGGAGAATCTCTTGTGTCCTAGTTTTGGTGTAATACACAGTCACTTTGAAGCATGGTCAGTGTTGGGTAAGTAAAATTTTTCTGTCTCTCTCTCTGACATCCTTTCTAGAACTTCTTGGAAGTCCATGGCGCAATGTTCAGTTGCCTTTCTCAGTCATTTATGTAGCTAAGGGGAAGTCTCGGCCAGAGTTGTCAGCTCGCTACCTAATTCGTCATATGTTCACTGAAGATGTGCTGGTAAAAAGCAATGTATATGGTAATCTTGAACGTGGCATGAGCCCACTGGACTGCAACAGAATTAATGCTCTCAGAGGTAAGAAAGAAAATCTGTGTTCAATGATAATGCAGGGAAATTGACAAGAGTGATTAACTTTTGTATCCTATGAACAAACCATGGAGCTTCAGAAATAAGTCTGTGAAACTGTTTTGACAGGTATTAGGGCAAGCCATGGAACAAGTTGAGAGAAAGTAGATAAAGTTATATTTAAGCAATTCAAGGAAGTCTACAGATCACAAACCTGGTTCATATGAGGAAACTCAGTCTCCATGGCATCTGCTTGAAAGGGCAACACAGTGGGAGATGAAAGCAGTCCCAGAGGATTCTGGAGGGTGTTTGAGATCATTTCTTGATACAGGGGCTAGGTAGGCTAACCAGAGGTAATGCACAGTAGGTTATGGTGCCCTTCGCAGAAAGGGTTGGGGTGTGGTAATTGGTGGCAGTATTGCCTATGGAGACTATGAAATAATGGACCTCAAGATCCTGAGTAGAGTTAAAAAGATCTGAGAGTACAGACCCTGTAGCTTAAGAGAGCAGACTTTGGCTTATTTGTGAAACTCATAGGTGGGAGCTTGTGAGAGACAGCTCTGAAGAGGAGAGCAGCTCAGGAAAGTTGGCAGGTCTTTAAGGACAGCATTCTGCAAGCACAAGAGAGTCCATCCTGACACTTAGGAGAACTGGTAGAGTTAAGGGGAGACAAGTTTGGCTAAGCAGGGAATCCATAACTGAGCTCCAGTGCAAAAAAGCAGTATATAGAGATTGGAAGCAAAGACAGTTTATGAAGCGGAATTTAGCAACTTTGCCTAGGAGTGTTGGAATGGTGTCAGGAAAGCCAAAGCTTACCTAGAGTTGAGACTTGCAAGGAATGTCAAAGGCAGCAAGAAGAGCTTCCACCACAACATTAATCACAAAAGATTGAGCAAGGGGAGTGTGGGCCTGTTGCTGAATGGGACAGGTAACTTAGTGACAGTAGAGTCAGATTAGGCTGAGGTGATGTACAGGTGACTGTACGTCGGTCTTCACCATGAAGGTCACTCAGGCCGCTGGGTGGTGGTGGTGGTTGGGAACAGTCAGCATGTTTTTACCTAGGGTAAATCATGTTTGACCCACCCAGTTGCCTTGTGTGATAAAATGACTGGATTTGTGCATGAGAGCAGTGGCTATTGCTTAGCTTGATTATTATTTTTTTTTTTTAGCAAGGCTTTCAACACTGCCTCTGACAATATTTCAGTATTCATATTGGGATGTTACAGTTTGGATAGGTGGACAACATTAAAGGACTAGATAGATGTTTGCGCTCAGAGGGTAGCGGGTCATGCTCTGCTTAGGAGACTGACACGTGGGGTACTGCAAGGGTCTGTCCTGGTACCTGGCCTGTTTAACATCTATATCTATGACTTGGAGACAATGGAGAACACTCATCAGTTTTGCATTTGATAGCAAACTGGGACTGTATTAACAGGTGCACAGCCAGCAGATCAAGGCTCCCTCTGTATAGCACTCATGAGTGTGCCTTTGGATTATTGTGTCCAATATTGGGTCCTCTAGTACAAGAAAGAGATACCAACAAAGCTGGAGGGTCCCCAAAATGTACAGGGAACTGCAGCACTTGCCCAGTGAGGAAATTGGACTTATTTAGTCTGGAAAAGAGAAGGCTCTAAGGGCACCTAGTAGCAGCCTGCCACTATCTATCTTTGCAGTAAATGCCTTCTGGAGTCAAGCTGTTTGCAGCATTGAATGTGGAAAGATGAGAGACCACGGGCATAAACGCAACTGAGAGGTTGAGACTGGGTATAAGCAGCTCTTTTTCCCCATAAGGACAGTCAAGCAGTGGAGCGTGTTGCCCTCTGCAGTTGTTTCATCTCCATCCTTTTTCCACACCTCAGCGGACAAAGCCCTGAGCAACCTGAACAAGCTCAGAGTAGTCCCTGCTTTGGGAAGAAGGTTGGAGTAGACACCTCCTGAGGTCTCTCACGGCCTGAGTGTCTGTGATTGGAAAGGTACAGATTCAAGTGCCTTGCCCTTCTAAGGGCTTAGAGGTCAGCTGTCCTTAGACACCTAAGAGGCTCCATTGAGAGAAAAGGTCTTGGCAAATGATTTAGTTGTGGCATGAGGAACTACTGCCAAGTGAACAGGCAGTATTTTGAACTAGACCAGTTTGAGCTATTTGAATAATGAATCTGTACTGAAGTGTTTCTTTTCACATAACGTGTGAAAAGCCTATTCCACTGTATGAATATGGACAGTTTTGCATTTTCTTCAGCTTACATGAATCCAGGATGTCTTCAGGAAACTGGTTATTACTTATTCTATTTGCAAATGCTGTTCCAGAAGCAGAGGGAGGGTAGGTTGTGGTTGGAGCTGTAGCAGATGTTTTGCCTTCTGCATTGTCCTCTCTTCAGTATTAAGACTTTTGGAACGCTGATCCATGCTTCTTCCTGAGAGGAAGTGTTCTGTTAGTCTCATTCGGTCCTTCCTGCAAGGCTAGATAAAGCAAGCAGTAATGGGACAGTAGAATTAGCGTAACAGTTACGTAGCAAGTGAGGAACAATGTGAAGCAGGTTGTAGGTAGAAAAGGTGTACAGGGTATCACACAGAAGAAAAGTTGGCATTATCTCGTAAGATTTAAGCATGGTCAGCACAAACAATGGTGTTGGGGGAAAGATCATTAAGGTGGCCATTTGCTCCATGACTATTAGAGTATCTTAAAGAGAGAGTTCAACATATTTGAAAAGGTTTGGTCCTGCAATATAGAAATCTTTCCACCTTTTCTTTATTTTTCTGTGTTCTTGCCATATTTTCATTGTAAAAGTTGCGTTTTTCTATGAGAAATCTGAAGAGAAAATACCTTGTCAGGAATTCTTAAGTTTTGCTTGTGGGATGTTATTTATTGGGCTGGATCCTAGGCTGCAGGCAGTGTAATAGTGGAGTGCCTTCAGCATTTCCCAACACCATGGGCTTGAGGTAGGGTTTTACTTCCTCCTATGTCCTTATGCTGTCACTATGGGATAGTGTTCACTGGGTTAGTAAGGTTGCATATTTGACTAGTTACCTTCATCTGCGTGACACTCTTAGTCATATGATTCAGTTTTAGTTAGTCCTGAGAGGAGCCGGGAGTCGGACTCAATCCTTATGGATCCCTTCTGACTTGAGATATTCTATGATTCATTACAGATTTTTGTGATATGCATTTCCTAACAAATCTTGAAACTGGTTCTCCATGCCTGGAGTATGGGGAGGTTGAAAGGGTTGTTAAGATCTGGACAGTGCAGCCTGACAGCTGTGCAGGTGTGGCAAGATTGCCTCTGAGGATGCAGGAACAGTGCTAAATAACATGGAGCTAGGACTTGCACTCTCTGGGGTGAAGTCTGGAAATGGGGCTTTAGGGACAGAGCATGCCAGAAGCCATTCCCAGTATGGCAATACTATATGTAAGAGTAGGCTTTCCCAAACTGTACATATTGCTTCACCACTAGCCTGGGAAGCTTTGCCACTTTAAGCATCTCCACGTACTCCCATAGTACACATCTTTTGTGTCATGACATTTTGAGCTTAAGAAGTATTCAAAAGCTGCATTAAGTGTGTCTTAGGGCTGCAGGAACACCACGTAGTCTCCAGAGCAGGTGAGAGGCAAAGTCCTCTATGTTGTGGTTGCAGCCGGGCTGTGTCACTTGGCTCTGGAGCCAGAGAGCAGTCCCTGGCCCTGTTCTCTTTAACATTATAACATAGCCGGATTGGATGGCAGCATCAGGTCCCTGAATGTAATGCTGTCGAGTACGAAGGGGCCCCGCATAGCCTTACTGTAGTCCCAACGACTGGTCAATTTCTGTGAAAGAAAAGGCATAATTTAAAAGCTGTTTCATGGGGCATGTACAAAGGCTCTGAAGGCCTGGTAGTAGGAATTCCTGTTCTGTGCTGTAGCTCTGAGGCCAAGCATTTTCTTGAATTTGCTGTTGGGGATGGAGGGGAAGAGAGCCTGGCTGCTGTTTCAGCCAACAGCTTGTGTATCCTTTGTCAGCATAGTTTATTACAGGAGCATCCTGGGAATGAAAGAACCTAAGGCACTCTCATTCCCTGCGTCATCCTCCTGGAGCAGAGTAAACTGCAAGAGCACAAGTTTTTTCTCTGTTATTTTCTTCCTTGAGACCCATGCTTTTCTGGCTAAATAGGTTTCCAGGTTCGGAACTACAAGTTAAAATACCAACTGTAAACAATGATATGATATTAGATTTTTACTTGCTAGTATATGTGAGAGCAATGGAAGAAAAAAAATGACATACCAACTAGCTATACCTTTCATTCTACTAAGGTAAATCTAGATGTTAATTAGAGAAGTAGAAATAGTATTGCCTTCAATTTGAAATTATAGCTAAGAATTCTTTTTTCGTGCTTATTTAAATCTTTTAGGGGCTTGCTTAGAGAAAACATGTAATTCAGCTAAGCTCAGAAGGACAATCACTCCTCAGTAATTAAAAAAAAAAAATCTGTTTCTAAAACTACTCTTTTTACTTGTTGAAGGGAAGAAGGGTGCCATAGTCTTACCTTATTTATCCTATTGCTACTGAACTCAAGTATTTGTTTACTGATCTTGTTGCAGTATGGTAAGGAACAAGCTCTTGCAGTTTTTCTGTCAC
Source organism: Burhinus oedicnemus (assembly GCA_008921705.1). Lineage (NCBI taxonomy): Eukaryota > Metazoa > Chordata > Aves > Charadriiformes > Burhinidae > Burhinus > Burhinus oedicnemus. The sequence goes on from VFFE01005868.1 coordinate 578,192, forward strand.
TGTTGTTCCTCTACAGCTATGTTATGTTGAATTGTTGTGTTTCCTTTTAGGGAATATAGTTGTCAGAAATCTTCTGAAGGAGGGCTTGGTCCTGCTAAATAGTGGTCATTCTAAAATGGAACCTGAGATTTCTTTGCTCTGGTTGACCACACTAGAAGCTGAAGTTATTCAGCACTTCAAGGGATCAAGTCTACGTACATGATTACATGCTTTCTTTCCATATTTTGTTTTTATCCTTAGACCTTTTGTTACTCATTTTGAAAGTAAACAGAAAGGGGAGGTGGGGGGCGGGGAGGAATATCTGCCCTCTAGCTTTACTCTTCAATCCTTGTAATATGCCTAGCTGTCCTGTTTCGGTAGCATGCACGTGTTTTGGCTTAATTACATCCAAAAAGAGTATATAGCTTGCATAAATAATTGATAACTCACTATTATATACTTGTTTATTTTTAGACTTTCTTCAAGAAAATTATCCATCCTTTGATCTAAAGGAAACTGGATATGATTGGAAGGCATGTGTGGCTGCCATAAACAGCACAATCCGCAGTCTCAGACATGACCATAAAAAGGCTACAGTTGGAATCCGACGGAAAGTCTTGGCTGTGCCACCATTGAGCGCAAAGAGTCCTCCACAGAGTCCTACTCTAGGAACGCCATTTGAAAGTGACACTATCAATCTCACAGACTGAAGCTCTCTAACATCTGTCTCAAATCTTAATTTAGCAGGTTTTTATAAATCCCATGTAGAAGCCTATTACATCGAGTATACTGTCCTGTTATACTGAGTTTTCAGCAGCACTAAATGGTATTATTCCATGAGACCAAAGTTAGCAGTAGACTTGGGAACCCTAACTCCTTTTATAAGTAGCATCTGTGTTCCTCAAATTACTTCCGCTGTTCCCTGTAGCATTTCCAATGTGCTGTCCCCTGAAAGCACCTTCTTCTCATGATTCGTTGACTCTGAAGGATTAATCTGGTTAGAAAAGATGCACTGCACATCAAGTCAGCAGAAGCACACAGAAATGTGGAGAGGAAAGAATGGTCTTCCTTGGAGGAAGACTTGTAGCCAGCTAAATTATTTCATAGTGTGTGAGGAATGAAATTTGCTGTGACAATTGGATATTTTAAGCAAAAATACATAATACAGAAAGGGGAAAAAAATGTTTGTATTGCATCTAGCTAACTTGTTATATCTCTCACTTTTTTGCCTCCTATTTTGTCTGTCTTTGTTGTAGAATATAAGGAAGGAGGCAGACAACCACGTAAGTACAGTTGGTAATATTTTCTTTGCTCTGATTTAGTTCTATGGAAGCACAAAAAAAGCATCCAGAAAAAACAGCCCAGCGTTTGGTTCTGTTTTTTCTTGATGAAAATGAAAGAAAATATTTCCTCAGTGGCTTGGTCTGCTGTTCAGTGACATATGTCTCATCCACTGGTGTGGATGTCCACAAGATGCAAATCTGCTGCAGCATTCATCTAGAGGATTTGGATCCTGATTAAGATTTGAGAATTGTGATTACTCACAGAGTCAGACTGGTTGAAGTTGGAACGGACCTCTGGAGGTCATCTGATCCACTCCCCCTGCTCAAGCAGGCCACCTAAAGCCAGTTGTCTACCACCATGTCCAGACAGCTTTTGAATATCTCCAAGGGTGAAGACTCCACAACCTTCCTGGGCAACCTGTGCAAGGGCTCGGTCACTGTCACAGTATAAAAACCTGTTTCCTGATATTCAGAGGGAATCTCCTGTGTTTCAATTTGTGCCCTTTGCCTGTAGTCCTGTCACTGAGCACCGCTGAGAAGAGCCTGGCTCTGTCCTTTTGTGTCTGTCGTCTTTGCAGCCTCCCCTCAGGTATTCGTATACATTGAGATCCCCCTTGAGCCTTCTGTTCTCCAGACTGAACAGTCTCAGCTCTCAGCCTTTCCTAGGAGGAGATATGTTTCAGTCCCTTTATCATCTTCGTGGCCCTTTGCTGGACTCTTTCCAGTACGCCTGTGTCTGTTTTGTACTGGGAGCCCAGAGCTGGATGCAGCACTCCAGGTGTGGAGTGCTAGGGCTGAGGAGAAGAGAAGGATCACTTCCCTTGACCTGCTGGCAACATCCTACTAATGCAGCCCAGGCCTCCAGCTAGACTTCATGATGCTGATCATCACCCATGGGCCCAGCCATTCAGCCCATTTCCAGTCCACCTCACTGCTCATCCAGCCTATACATCAAGAGCTTGTCTGTGAGGATCTTATGGGAGACAATGTTGAAGGCCTCCCTCAAGTCCATGTAGACAATACTCATTGCTTTCCTCATCTACTAGGCCAGTCATTTTATCGTACAAGTTCATCAGGTTGGTCGACCTTGACCTCCCTTTGGTGAAGCTGTGCTGTGACTGCTTCTGGTGATTTTCTTGTCCTTCATCTGCCTGGAAATACTTTCCAGGATAGCTGCTCCATCACCTTCCCAGGGATGGAGGTGAGGCTGACTGGCTTGTAGTTCCCTGGGTCCTCCTTGCCCTTCTTGAAGATAGGAGTGACATCTGCTTTCATCCAGGAGTGGCCTCGCAATGACATCAGCCAGCTCCCTCAGCACTCATGGGCACACCTTGGGCTTACATATGTCTGGTTTGCTTAAGTAGTCCCTGACTAGATTCTCTTCCACCCAGTGTGTCTTCCTTGCTTCAGCCTTTCTCCCTGGTCTCTGGCACCTGGGATTCCTGAAGGCCAGTCTTGCTAGTAAAAGCTGATGCAAAGCAATTGAAAAGTACCTCAGCCTTTTCCATGTCCTGTGTCACCAGGTCCCCCATCTCATTCAGCAGAGGGCCCACATTTTCCCTAGCCTTCCTTTTGTCACCTATGTACTTCTAGAAGTCCTTGTTGTATTGGACATCACTGGCCATGTTCAATTCCAGTTGGGCTTTAGCTTTCCTAACTTCAACCCTGGATGCTCCAACAGTGTCACTGCATTCCTCCCAGGTTACTTGGCTTTTTTTCTTCTGCCCTCTGTATGCTCCCTGTTGGTGTTTGAGTTTGTCCAGAAGCTCCTTGTTCATCTGGACACACCTCCTGGCATTTTTGCCTTACTTCTTTTTTGTTGAGATGGATTTCTCTGGAGCTTGGAGGAGACGATCCTTGAATTTTAACCAACTTTCTTGGGCCTATCTTCTCTCCAGGGCCTTAATCCCATAGGACTCTTCCTAGCAGATGTCTGAGGAGACCAAAGTCTGCTCTCCTGAAGTCCAGGATTGTGAGCCTGCTTTTTACTGTCCTCCCTCCCCTCAGGATCCTGAACTCCACCATCTCATGGTCACTGCAGCTAAGGCTGCTTTTGCCCTTCACATTCTCAACAGGTCCCTCTTTGTAGGTGAGTATGAGGTCTAGCAGAGCACCTCTCCTCGTTGGCTCCTTGGCTGCTCTGTCACCTGGAGGAAGAAGTTGTTATCAATAATAAATACTCATGCCCTTGCCTTTCCTTTCTGTCCACACAAAACTAAAGATTTATTAGTGCACTGAATTATATATTTAAAAAAAAATAATTTTGAAAATTACTTGGATGTTGAACTCATAAATAAAAAAGAATGGCTATACATATTCAATTTCACATCCTCCTCAGTTTCTTTTGTAAGTTGAAATTCAACAGCAGTAACTGTACAGAAGTTAATCGCTTTTTTTTGTTGGGTGGGTTCTTTGTTTGTTGCCTGGGTTTTCTTGGTTGTGTTTTTTTGGTTTGGTTTTATTTGCTTTCAAAAGAGGAAGTATTTGGTATATGCCTTTCTGTTACTTCGTTTTCCAGCATCAGTCACACAGTCCTCTCACTGTCTGCGTATTGGCTAACTGATGCGTGAGCTTGCCTTGCCACTTGCGTTATGTCTGAGTGTAGTTTCATATGTCCAGCTTTTTCACAGAAAGAAGCTTCTCAGAAGGCTGACACAGGGAACCAATTTCACCTCGGAAAGTTGATGCAACTGTGGCTTCCAAAATTATGCCTGTGTACATAGCAGAATAAGATTTCACTAAATCTGTCCTCCAAGGCAAAGGTTTCACGGTTTGGGTTTTTTGTTAATAATAGCATAAAATAGTGAAGTTACTTGTTCTCACTTTAACTTCTATTCATAACAACCAGGCAGTGTTTATTATATACAGTATAGAAACAGCTTTTATTGCACGTTAGGATATGCAATGGCCTTATCAGATGTGAAATCTCTTGCCACCTCCTTGCAGAAGTCTTCTGTAGGATTTAAGAAATAGCCTGAATTTCTGATTTTTTTTTTTTTTTACTAGAAATGTTGTACTGCAAATTTGGTTGTTCTGTTTACTTCTAACAAATTCTGCTGTTACTGTTCTAACAGTATTCTTGTAAATGCCAAGAACTTTGTTGTGTGTAGATATTACTAGTTCCAAACCTCTGAAGAAGCCAAAAATGCTTATATTTTTTCAGTAGTTTTATGAAACTTTTTCACTGTCCTTCACAGATTTTAATGGTAGAATGATATATTTATTGAATGACCTGTCTGGCACTGAAATCTGTTAGTGTGATGCATACCTATAGCTTCCATATCGAAAAGAAAATTGAATAAAAGTATAAATAGTTTTCTTGTTTTGGTTTCAAATGTATCAATTTTTGCTAACTTTTATAAAATAAAATTACAGTATTTTGCTGTTAGGAATAAAGTATTTTACAAATAAAACTAGCATATAGTTCCTTGACTGCATACGTGTGTCTTCAATTTCTTGCACCATGGATCTACAGTTCAGGCACAGTTTCATCTGAAAGGATTCTTTTGGTCCTCTTTCAAGGACTAGGGCTTTGAGAAAATATTCTGATTGAGGTGAGATGATTTCCCAGTTTAGTCTACCTTAACTGATTCAGTAAACCAAGACAAACTCCTTTGGACTTCGCTTGTCAGTTACAGTTTTGCGTGAGCTATCTGAAATGGAGATTTCCACAGAAGAGTAGGAGTTGAGTAAAATTTTTAAGAAACTCCTTTAAACTGGTGCATTTTTGGTAATTAATAATTACATGTGTAACTATGATATGCAAAAAGAAAATATCATATATATTACACGAGTATTAAAATACTTTAGTATTAATTTTCATCTTAGCATTGAACCTAGACATAGACAGTGATACGAAAGTAAACACCATGGCGAAGTTCTATCCCGACCTCCAGTTCTCACTTGGAACTGTTGTGGATTTCAGCAAGAGGTACTGGGTCTTGCCCTATTAGTGGTCAGATCCTTTTACTTATACATGAATTTTCCTGCAAGAACAACACCTTAATGATTCTGTTTCCAACATAGCACTTACATAGTAGTTGGGAAAAAAATTGTAAGGGAGTGCCTTTCCCTTCCTTCTACAATATGATGAGGGTAGGCGTTTGTTGGCTTTTAAAGTTTAGAACCTTGGAGTACCTGTTGGGTGACTGATAAGCTCTCTGTGTCATAGAATCACCTAGGTTGGAAGAGACCTTTAAGATCATTGAGTCCAACCATCAACCTAGCACTGCCAAGTTACCACTAAACCATGTCCTCTGCACCACATCTACAAGTCTTTTAAATACCTCCAGGGATGGTAATTCCCTGTTTGATAACCCTCTCTCGGAAGAAATTTTTCCTAATATCCAATCTAAACCTCCCCTGGCACAACTTGAGGCCGTTTCCTTTTGTCTTATCACTTGTTAATTGGGAGAAGAGACTGACCCCCACCTTGCTACAACCTCCTTTCAGGTAGCTGTAACAGCGAGCGATAAGGTCTCCCCTCAGCCTCCTTTTTTCCAGGCTAAACAACCCCAGTTCCCTCAGCTGCTCCTCATAAGACCTGTGCTCTAGGCCCTCCTAGAGCACAAGTCAGATCCTCCTCTGCTCTTGGGTGGTGTTGCTTCCAATTAGATATGCAGCTAGAAACTTTTCCAGCAGACTTGTGAGTGCTTGCTCCTACATTGCTGGAGACGATAGGTTGATATGTGAGCGACTGAAATGAACAGAGCAAACACTGATTGGTCTCTCTGAGCCTGGCAGTCCCTTAAAGGGTTTCCTGTAGGAGCTGGGAGAGAAGTCTCCATGAATACTTCAGTTCTTCCTTACCTGTCTGTTGCAGCGTGGATGACTTTTATGCATTTGTGAGATGGATCACTGCATGCTCCTGTTGAACACGTGAATATAGTTGCTCATTGCACTTAATGTCAGGGACCAGCTTGAGCGGTGGTCCCCTGTTGAGAGCACCCACAGCATGGGCAGCACCATGTCCTTCCCGACAGGCTGATCTGGTCAGGGATGGGGTGGTGACTGGCAAGGACCACCGACAGTTGCAGAGAAGCCAGGGTAACAGGTCTGGAGTCCAGTTGACAGCAGCAGATACACTGCTGCAAACATGGGTTTGAGGTTCATGCAGGAGATGGAGCCAGGCAGGACTGGGGACATGACTATGACCAGGATGCCCTGGACCCCTGCCCGGTAAGGGAGGCTGCAGGGGACAGGGCTGGGCACAGCCCACCTGCGGCGTAGCCTTCAGGGACAAGGTCTGGCCTGTGCTTGCAGGGAGGTCCAGGGCCCATGCACAGGGGTGGCCAAGAGGGACAGGGGCAGGCTGCCCAGGGCAGCTAAGGCCTCTTGGTGCCCCTTGGGGGTCTGATTGAAAGTTTTGCAGGTTTCACAGCACAAGTGTGTCTAAACTATCTCACAGACATGTTCAGCATTAATAGCCAGAGCTCATCCCTTAGAACAATGTCAATAGCATTATTTTCTATTTTCTTCAAGTGTTCGGATCGTTTGATGGAAGTGCTCACAGGATTTTAGAGTATGATGTAGAAAGGGCTAAATATTTGTGCAGTTATTTATTTCTATTTTTTTTTATAGACATGGCAATGTCATAATTTTGTAGTTCCCTCGTACAATCAATGATTTCTTTTGTTCGATATATAGTATGATTATATCTGTGCGTGAAGTGAGATGGGAACTGCTGACTTTAAATGCAATCTGAACTATGAACTTACGGACGTATTTAACTTACAAGTTCAGCGTAGATTTCCTCCCCCCCCCTTTCTTAAGCGGTGAGGTGACATTGATTATACTCCTCCATGAGATTCAGTTCTGCACTGGAAACAGGGCTGTTATTCCTGGGTAAATTGAAGGGCGATAGCACCACCTACCGAGGGCCAAAGGTTTTTCTGAGAAACCAAAAACCTCCCTGACCGAAAGAAGTATTAAATATTCTGGCAGAATGATACACTTCTGCGAATTTGCTTTTGGTGCTCTTACTGAACAATTGAAGTTTCATTTTTAGCTGAGCTTCATCCTTTTAAGCTAAGTCTTTACATTTAAAAACGATCTTGAGTTTGGATTTGTCTGTTCAGTGAAACGCTATTTTTGTTTTGGTTACTTTTAACATCATCTGTAAATCTTTAACATACGGGGCACTGTTCACATACAGTTTTGTATGAGTAATAAAATGCGGGGTTGATGGAACATGGGGATCAGCATCCTCTTTTCTCACAGCCTTAGCAGATTCTTTGGCATTTAATCTGCTAGCGTGAACTTTCCAAGGGTGGCATCTGCTTTGTAAGCCCCATCGAGGAAGAGAACTCCAGAGCCATCAGCAGGCAGGCAAATGTATAAGGCTTGGGAAATTCCCGAAACTGTGTGAAGGGACCACAGGTTGTCCAGAAGGACATCTTTCTGCTTGTAGTGTCAGGTTTCAGAAGGCGGCGTAACAATATTGTAGGTCAGAAGACATTTTAAAATACTGGGTGCCTAGTTAGAGATAGGAAGGTTCAGTTACATGACAGACAGTAAAAAAACAGCCCAAACTGAGAGGAATTTCAGATACCCCAAGGTACTTGGACAGGTGAAACTTACTGACACAAAGTGGCGTTCTAGCTTTGGGAAGACTTCAGGATGACGTGGCACTGAAAGTGTACTGAGTAAGTGCCAAAAAGACTTGAGAAAAGAAGGAACTTAACCAGATGTGACATTCTGCAAGATCTTCTGTTTGGGAATAGATGTTGCTAACCAAAGATGAAACACTATACTGCTAATAGGATGCTGTGCATGTCATAGAATGGTTTAGGTTGGAAGGGACCTAAAAGATCATCTAGTTCCAATCCCCCTGCCATGGGCAAGGACACCCTCCACTAGACCAGATTGCTCCAAGCCTCATCCAACCTGGCCTTGAACACTTCCAGGGATGGGGCATCCACAACTTCCCTGGGCAACCTCTTCCACTGCCTCACCACCCTCATAGTAAAAATTTTCTTCCTAATGTCTAATCTAAATCTACCCTCTTCCAGTTTGAAGCCATTGCCCCTCATCCTGTCACTACATGGCCTTGTAAAAAGTCCCTCTCCAGCTTTCTTGTAGGCCCCTTTCAGATACTGGAAAACTGCTATAAGGTCTCCCTGGAGCCTTTTTCAGGCTGAACAACCCCAACTCTCTCAGCTTGTCCTCATAGCAGAGGTGCTCTAACCCTCTGATCATCTCTGTGGCCCTTCTCTGGACCCACTCCAACAGGTCCATGTCCTTCTTATGTTGGGGGCTCCAGAGCTGGACACAGTATTCCAGGTGGGGTCTCATGAGAGCAGAGTAGAGGGGCAGAATCACCTCCCTTGACCTGCTGGCCACGCTTCTTTTGATGAAGCCCAGGATGCGGTTGGCTTTCTGGGCTGCAAGTGCACATTGCTGGCTCATGTTGACTCATGTTGAGCTTCTCATCAATCAATATCCCCAAGTCCTTCTGTTCAGGGCTGCTCTCAATCCATTCTCTGCCCACCCATTCTCTGCCCAGCCTGTATTTGTGCTTGGGATTGCCGTGATCCAGGTGCAGGTCCTTGCACTTGGCCGGGTTGAACTTCATGAGATTGGCATGGGCCCACCTCTCAAGCCTGTCAGGGTGGCATCCCTTCCCTCCAGTGTGTCGACCGCACCACACAGCTTGTTGTCGTCAGCAAACTTGCTGAGGGTGCACTCAATCCCACTGTCCGTCACCATCAGAGATGTTGAACAGAATAAGATGGCCAATATTTGCTGACTAGTGCCTTTCAGTATGCAGAAGGCAGTCCATGCTTCTAATTAGTTCAAGCCGAGAGAGTTAAAAGCTCAGGTTGCCACAAACATGGCTTGTTTGACGTATGCTCTTCTTATGCCAGTTAATGCCTGCTGGTGCCACACCTTTTAAACTGCATACAGGCAAAGCCTGAGTGTCTGTAGGAAGGCAGAGCATTATCTTATTCCGGTTGCTCGCTCAGGTTTTGACTCTGAAAGCTGTTTGAGGGTTTGGTGAAAAGACCCAGAGTAACATCATCTGGAGCAGGCCCCTTGTAGCCAACTGAGCTTCCTATCTGCTTAGCTGTGTGAAACACCCACTTCCATACAGCGTTACATTATTTACCTTGTTCACTTCTTTTACCCAGTCCATGCATTGCCTCGCTCGTGCGAACCATGAAAGCTGTTGAGAAGGGCAGGCCTGTTTCATTAGGCATCAGTTTGCTTTCTGAGGTCTGCATTATCACTGGAGAGAGTTTAGGGGTCTACAAGCAGTGGGTGGATTTTGAGACAAGTTTTTGTATCGCATCCTACTTTGGTTCTTACTTCCCAGAGCATCAGTCTTCACTCAGATTTGGCAACAACTACGCTGACAGGGATTGGCTTTGTTTTCTGATCCACAAGATGATTCCTTTCCCTTACCAGTTACACAGGCAGGAAATTTCAGAATGAAAAGGAAAGCTATTTAAGTTGGGGTCGGGGGAATAAAAATTGTATTTTAAGTTCTTGACTGTCGCATACTACTACACATGTTTTAATGACTATAAGAAAGGAGTGAACAGAGCAGTCAGGTGCTTGGGACATGAAAATGAAGGATGTAGGCACATTTTTCCCCCCAGTTGTCAGAGAAAGGTGAAAACACTGGGAAGTTAATAGTAGTGCATTATTGATATGATTGGTTTTGTTTAAATGTTTTTACAGATAATTTATTGACTCCTGAGAAAAGTGAGAAAAATACAGGTTGTGTTAAGAATCCTTTAAAAAAAAAACAAACTAAACAAGAAAAACAAACAAAAAACCAGACACCACAAAACAACAACAACAAAAAACCCAACAACATTCTACCACTTCCTCTAAAAGGTCAAAGATAACATTTCAGCGTCGCTATTTTCTGTTCCTCTTTTGCCACTGCTATGAAGGAAGAGTTAGTTTTCTACTTTATGGTCATGACCTTCTTGGAAATAAATTCAGTCATTTAAAGCAGCAACCTATTAAAACATATTTGTTTTCCACACATTGCAGAACTCTTCTTAAATTTCAGTAAGATATTTTTCCATAAAACATTCTTTCCATCCTTCCCTATTCGGATTATAAGTGAGGTATATTTTACTGCTGTGTGATCTCATGGAGGTGCTAGTTGAGCACATTTTGTCCCCCTTTTTTTAAGGATGTAGTTCTATAGAGCTGTACTTCCAGTGTTCACTGGAAGCAGACATAAACAGAGATAAATGCTTTACTTTCCTCCATGTAGCCAGTGAGAAGTTTTTACATGGAGATCTTACTTTGGAATATAATTTCTTTTTCCCTCTTATTACTGTAGCAACAGTAATAGCTACCTTTCCTATGACAAGCCAGCAAAGACTGCATATGTTTTATAAAAGAAAAAAAAACCACCCCAAGCACTGAGATCTTTTGTATTTATGGCTTTTCTCAATTTCATTTTATATATGCACTTGGTTCTAAGAAAGACTTTTCTCAGAAATTGTGGGCAAAACCTAGTCTTGCTTAGTCTGGAAGCCCAACTATTCAAGCTTTTGCTTGGCTTTGAATTTATTAAGCTGATAATTGAGCCTATGGCCCAATTCTGCAAACAACATCTGAGTGCGTAATCTCCACTCTGTTTATGAGTACTCAAGGTAGGAAAGATTAGCATATGGAAACATGGTTGAAGGATCAGGATCTAGGCTAGCAAGTAAGAGCTTCATTAAAACAAAATTATATATATAAAAAGAAGAAAAGTATAATAACTCATTAAATCATCACAAGAAACAAATGTAGGAAATGGGTGTCGGGGGCGCTCAGGCAAGCTTTGTAAATTTAGCTATTGCATCCTCCTCCTGGGGCTTCCTGACCTCATCACAACTGTGTAAGTCACCCACTCCAGTTCGTGATTTGGCATGGGAGCTTGCACTGCGAAGGAACATGAGCTGGCACAGGTACCCTGGCCTCTGAAGAGCAACGGCTGAGATGCCTGCCCAAATGCTCTTCTGCCGACTTCTGTGAAGGCAGAAAGAAAGACCAAGAGGAGTGACAGTGCCTTTGGGCTACCATAAATCTCTGCTGAGGGAATGTGAGCCAAAGCCCTGGCTTCCCCTCTGTCACCGGGATCTGAGAATGTGGTCACAATAGCAACCAGTGAATCCTAACTGCTTTGAGAAATGCAGAAACATAATCTTCAGTGCTTTGGATTATGGAGATGTTTCCTATGCCTGTCTTAATTTCTCCAAAGAAAGTCCATCTGGTTAAATGTCAGGAGAATGGCAGTGATCATGAACAAAAGCCACTCGTTCACTGAGTAGAGGGATGCTGAAACCATGACCAGTAAACTTTCTGGGCCAGGGGTCACTTTATTTTTGTTTCTATACACAATGCTTTGCGCCAAAGGGTTTCTGAGCAGAAAGCCCATCAGCACTACAGCAAGTCAATTCTGGCCTTTGTCTGAAGGCCTGCCTCAAACCCAAATGAAACTGAAAGTAATCTCCCTGCAGATCTTACTGGAGATAGGCAAGACTGTTTGAAGTGTAGCTGTATAAAATTTTTAATTTTTATGGGTTATGTGTGAATAAAAAATTTTAAGCTAGACCTATTTTGAAATAGCTTTTGTAATGAGTGTTCGGTCTTCAGCCAGGGGAACAAATGCAAATGCATCTCATCTCCAGCTGCAGATGAGTTGAAATGTGGAGTCCCTAACCCTACATGCACACTTTGAACACTTTTTTTTCTTTCTGCTGACAGCCTTTTAGCAGCATCCCCTCAGGAGGCTTATATTATAAAGTGTAATCTATCTTCTGTTTGGTGAGTTCCAGGATATTTAAAGAAAAAGTGCTGAAAGAAGCAGGCTGCTGCTGTATACGTTGTCCTGAATCAATTTCTGAGTCCTATGTGCCTGTTTACTAGTGAAGCCCTGCTTAGCCTTATGTTAGGATTGAGTTAACCATCCTATGTGCTAGAACGTAGGTATTTCCTTTATTTATCTAGTGCCTCCTCAGTCTGCCCCCCCCCTTTTCTGCCTACCATCTTGTAAGCCATGAGTCACCCTTCTCTGTTCCCACTTTCTTGCAGAACAAACCCATCCAAATCAGCTCCAACTCAAGGGGTTCCCCGCTGGGACGTCCGTCTGGTTTCCTTCTTTCCCAGCCCCACAGCATACCTGGCTACGTAAAAGCACTTGGGGTTTTTGAATGCTGAGCACTTTTTTGTCTGCGTATGCTTTCTGCTAACTTGGAAAGGTCAGCCGGGAGAGCTGTTGTTTAAGCAAATACGGCTTCGCGAGTGGTGACTCAGTAATTTGTATTGTCTGGTATCTCCTGACTTGCATCAGAAATGGAAGAACAATAGCAGAGTCTGACTCCCTGGGGCCTCTGTGGGTTTGGTTTTTGTTTTGTTTTTAATAAAGCGAAGAACATTTGTTGGTGATCGGAATGTCTTAGGATATGACACTGAGATCATATATTTTAGCTGAGCTTTAGTAGGCTTTCTAACTGGAAGAACTGCACAAAAAAGAATTGTTCTGCGCAAAAAGAGGAACATTTTTTATGTCTGCAAAAGGCATCGCATTTTGCATGTGATCTCATGTTCTGCATGGTGAATGTGACTGAAAATATACTGTAAAGGATTGTGTAGAAAGATAAAACCTCAGATAAGCTATGTAAGAGAATTTCCTTTAAGAGAGAAAATTTTATGAAAGGGAAAATAAAACACCTCCCAGCCTCTATCTTGAAAGTAATGCAAATATTAGACTACATTTCATTTTTTTATGTCTTAGGTACCCCTTTCAGTAAAAAGACAAATCGATCCAAACCTTTCCTGCAGCTAAAAACATAGTGTTTCTGCCATCTGTAATAGGTACTCTCCTCACATCAGCCTTCTTGTAGCCCATCACCAAAGTCTGTATTCTGATGTGCTGTAGAAGGGAATTAATTTCCGTACAGGTTTTTTTCTTTTTCCTTCCGACATTCATATGACATTTCCTGTGAGACTGTGAATCCTCCTATCTGTGCGCGCCATAAAACAAATATTGGAATTGTAGGTCATTTTAAAGAAAGCCTTTCGAAGAAAAGTGCTTTAATTAACATTTACTTTTATTTGCAAAGGAACCTTGAAGATCCTTTATATCAGAATATAGGTCGCGGCTCCCAAAGAATACCAATGATGTACTGTAAACTCTGCTATTGATAGATTAGTGTCAGACTCCCAGGCATATTAAATCTGCATGATTGCGAAGCATTAATTATTTCTATTACGGTAATGTGTAGTGCAGAGGTCCGAGCCTGCTGTAGAAGGTGAGGGACGCACAGAAGAGCCGGTTCCTGGCCAGGCAGCACTCGCAACCCCAGTGGGTAAGGAGCGGGCGCCGGGCAGCATTGCCACTGCGCCTTGTCCAGGGTCACTCCGAAGCCTGCTGCAAGGCTTGGCCTGGAAACCCAGGAGTCTTCAGCCAGTGTGTGGGTAGGGAAAAATTGCTAGAGTGCCTTGATTGCTTTTGTAGCGATGATAATTGGCAGGTCATTAGAAGCAGTATGAAAGGGACAGGTGGGGCTGAAGGAAAATCTGAAGCGTCCCCGAGATGCGGCTTTCCCTGCTGCTGTGTATCCGGGGAGGACCACGGCCTCGGCCAGGCTGTGCTGGGAGCAGGCTCCGCTGGGGCATTGCCCATGCACACCCACTCGCTCCTACGCATGGAGTGTGGAGCATGGGGGAGCCCACGGAGGGAGCCCTGGATTCCTCCCCCGTTGCCTGCCTGGAGCAGAACCACTGAAGGGATTTTTTTTTTTCCAGTGTTTGCATTGAAGACCTGAAGCTGTGGGGGTTTCTTTCCTCAGGTGTTGGAGATAGAAAGGGTAAAAGTAATGAAAATCTGCTAAAGACTGAAAATAATAGAATTCCTTGTATTCTCCCCATCTTCTCTAACCCCCTGGAGCATATGAATGCATTGGCAAGATAAGCCAGACACTTTATCCACTTGGCCACGCAATCTTGGTCTGTATCCAGGGGACTTTACAGGTGTAAAATTAACCACAGGAGAGCTCCTCTATTGTTCACTGACTGCAGTGCAAACATATGGAGGGCTGCAACTGAAAAATAATTAAAACAATATTTGAGTACACGCCTTTTCTCCCATTTTATATGTACAACACATGTAAATCCACCCTCTTTTTTCTTGTTTCATTATCTTAATAAGGAAAAGCAAAACTTTCCTGTTTTAAACATAATTTTCTCTGTGAAATAGTACCTTTTGGAGATAATTTGCATGTGCTGAGAGCACAGCAGTGTCCAGAAACGCACATAAAAAGAAAGGTTTTATTGCTTGGCATGAGCAGCAGAATACCTTGGAATAATCCTCTGAAAATACTATGGCAGATTTCTCTAACTTGGCTGCAAGTGCTTTTCAATAGCATACATCTTAAAAAAATAAATCTGGATTTAACTGATACTAAAAGGTCATGGTCCATCAGCTGCACTAAAACATTTTTAAACCGGTCCCAATACACACCCATCCAATAAACCAGGAAGGTTCCTTCTGAGATTTTCCTCTATCTGGTACAGAAAATGTATTTTAAAGTTGCCTAGACACACACTTACTCAGCAAACTGGAGTGGTTCCAAATTAAGTGGTTTTTTAATTAAAAAAAAATAATCTACCTAATTATATCTTTTTCCTCAAGAGACAGGAACAGCTGCAAAGGTGCCATTCTGATTTCTCTGATAAATAGCCTGCATTTTATTTATTTATTAAGACCATTTAGCAATCCTGAAAGGTGCCAATTTGAGAGCTGTAGAGCATCCAATTTTTTTTTTAATTTTTTTTTTAAGTGGCCAGAACAACTGTGGCACAAGCAGCTGCGTTATTAGCTTCCCTGCTGTGCCTAGCAATCTCAAAAAAATGAGAGAGGGATTCACTCAAATTTGTCCTTCAAGTGGGAAGGGTGGCAGAGTGACTGAAACTTGGGTGGGATCAAAGGGAGAAGGAAACGAGGAGTGACAGGGACAGCAATGTGCAAAGAGGGAGAGCGTGGATGGACAAACAGATGAAGCGAAGCATTACTGAGGAAGGGAAGGATGGTCCTCCAAAGAGGGAGAGGACCACACAGCAGCTAGATGCCTACAGTGAGATGGTCTCCTGCCTCAGACGCTAACCTGTTGTCCCAGTTTTCCCCCCAAAACTGCCACCCTCCCCAAATAAAAGCAAATCATGCTATCTTTTCCAACAGCGCTGTGTATTTGATTGAGGATCTAGAATATCATGTTGCTGTTAAAATAGATTAATATGCTTATGTATCATTGTATTTGTGTACATAGTGACTGAGGATTTCTGCCCCAGAGTTTGCCATCATAAATTAAAGTGCAACTGCTCCAAACTAGTCCTAATTCGCTATTGGCAATTGCTTGGGGGGGGGGTGGTGGGGGGTGTTTCATGGCAATTACATCTGCAAATATGGTATGTGTTATGTTCTAGTAGTTCTTACTTTTTCTAAAGCAGCAAACAAAAAGAAACTTACAATACAAACCACTGCCTGGTTACAAATATGAAATTAATTAGATCAATTAGCAGCAGAAGAAGGAACATTTGGGTCCATATTTGGGGTCATTATCAAATCTGCTTCATACGTTTATGCAGTCGGTTTAATCCAGTGTCCTCCCCCCAGACTGTGTGTGTGTGTGCATGTATGTATGTGCACAGGCAGAGAAAACATGTATATCAATTATTTGCACATAGAAATAGAACAGGTTAGCATTATTTCAACAGCGTGCAGGCACACACAAACAGGCACGTGTAAAATTTCATGTAGAGAAGTTCTTTTCTGGAGATTGACCTCTCAAAACTATTCCCTTGGCCTGACTCCCTACCATGAGCATCAGTGGGAGGAGGTTTACAGCTCAGCTGTGGCTGAATACAGGTTTGCAGCAGTTTACAGCTCTCCTTTAACCTGGATTTAATTTGCACTGCCAGTCCTGGTGGTACGGGATGGTGCTGGGTTATGTGAGCTGAAGCCCCTGTGCCCGTGCCCCCTTCCTCTGCTTAAGGGCGGCTTCTGGAGGGAATCGCTGTGAATTGCTTCATTTTCCTCTTCCATTGTCTGCGGTGGGGGAAGATGACAAAGTATCTTCAAGACAGCAATGCTAGAGATGCTCTCAGAGCGCAAGTGGAAAAAAGGCAGCGGCAGCAGGCAGTCGGAGGAGGGGGCAGCCCTGTCCCAGCCCCAGAACAGGAGCAGAGCATCAGGCTGTAAGGGCAGGCCAAAAAGCAAGTCTTGCACCGTCCTTCCCCGGCTCTAAGGGGCCGGTGCAGAGTTCAAGGCTTCTTCACAATGAAGCAGCTGGGCAACACCTGCAGGCAGTTTATTTAAGTCGTGACTGGATTATTTTGGGAATCTGACTGGGTGCCAGGCTGGCTGCTTCTGAGGAAGTAAATACTTAAAACGTTCAAGTGTTTTGCCTAAGCTGTGTGTGCTGGCAAGAGGGAAAAAAAAATAAAACAAAGCAAAGTGTGCGGTCAACAACAGCCAGCTAGACTGGAATGTGGAGCTCATAAAAACGAGAGATGCTCAAAGCACGGCGGAGCAGAGCAGCCTCTGCCTGGGCACCCCTGCTGGGATACATCGCTGCAGCCCCCTTACTCTCAGCTCAGGCATCCCCCTACCTAGCTGCTTTGAACAACACTCTCGGGTGACACACATACAAAAACACCAGGCACCTGCTCTTTATGAAACCCAGCTAGGGATTTTAGAGGATAGAGAAAATGGGGGTGATTGAGACCCCTCCAAGTGGGGAATTATCCCTTTTAGAGCCTGAGTAGGACGCTGATGGTACAAGAGCAGCCACCTCGGTCACTACCAGGCAACAGGGCGGTACTGAGATGAAGGATGGGGCCACAGGTGCCAGGTAAGAACAGCTAAAATTAAAGCTTCTCACCATTACTGTGACAAGACACTAGTGAGCAGGGCTGGTTGGATTTTAGCAGGCCATTTGGCACTTCTTAAAAGACATCTTGGATATGGAGCACCCATTTTTGACATTGTCACAAGAGAAGAGGAGTATTTACCATCCTCGAGGGAAGTCAGTTTGAAGCAACGTAAGGACAAGGTCCTGGATGCATGCAGCCGAGCTGGGGAAAGATGCACCAGTAAGGGACTGACAGAGAAACAGCTGGTTAAAATGATCCTTCCAGCTGAGAGTCTGCTTTTCCAAGGAGTCCATTCGTTGGCAAAGGGAAGTCCAGCCCATCTGGCCATGATCTGAGATGGGACAATACAGATGGTGAAGAGAAAATGTATGGAGTCAGATCAGGTGTTGTGTCAGCCACTGAAGAGCTCTTAGCATCAAAGTGTCTAGAAACATGGGAGGAAAGAAGTTTGGAGGAACCACTGACGGCCTCCCACCTCCACAGCCTTTGGGGGCAAAAAAGGCAGGTTGCATCTGGGCATATTTACACATGGTTTTGCTTTTTATGCTTTTCTTGGACTTTATGAAACCCAAAGAACCAAAAGCTCCCCGTGGTAGTGTGGTCACATATGGAATGTCCCCTCCTGCATCTCTGTAAACACAGTCCTGCAGAAGGCATCCTTCTCATCCAGGATTTAAATCCTTTGCCTTTGAGACCTGAAGCCCAATGGCAGCAGATAGGGCTTTCTGCCTGGAGACCTTTATCGTGATAACCCACTAAGTCACAACATCTGCTGGTGGCAGGGAGCATGCTCAGGTGAGCTGGGAAGCTCTTGGGGGCCCATGGAAACTGTGGGGCTTACTCATGGCCACATGGCAAGTCAGCAGTGGAAGGATGAGGAGAGATGAAGTCCCACTGCAATCCTGGCACCTCCGGTACCAACACCACTACACAGCTATCAGGGTTTCATCTGGGACGGGGTTGACTTCCTTGCTAGAAGCTGATGTGGTGCTATATTTTGGATTTGGAATGAGAATAGTGTTGGTAGCACATGGTGGTTTTAGTTGTTTCTAGGCAGTCAAGGCCTTTTCTGCTCCTCATAGCGCCCCACCAGTGAGTAGGCTGGGGGCGCACAAGATGTTGGGAGGCGACACAGCCGGGACAGCTGGCCCCAACTGAGCAAAGGGATATTCCATGCCATATGACATCATGCTCAGTATATAAAGCTGAGGAAAGAAGAAGGAAGAGGGAAGATGTTTGGAGCAATGGCGTTTGTCTTCCCAAGTAACCATTATGCATGATGGATCCCTGCTTTCCTGGAGATGGCTGAACACCTGCCTGCCGATGGGAAGTAGAGAATTAATTCCTTGTTTTGCTTTGCTTGCGTGCATGGCTTTTGCTCTACCTATTAAACTGCCTTTTTCCTTACTTTTCCGACTCTTTCCCTCATCCCAGCTGGGGGGAGTGAGCGAGCGGCTGCGTGGTCCTAGTTGCCGGCTGGGGTTAAACCACAACAGCAGTGTGGCAGCCATTTCAGTGACCTTCCCCTTCGTGTGCTGTGCTTATAAATGTTGCCATCCAGGGCTGTGACAGAGGTGGGTTTGCCTAGTTGAGCAGAAAGCACTGTTAAAATCACAGCCTGGCTGCTTCAGAATCCTGCCTCCAGCAAGCTTTGCTCTCTGTTTGCTCCTCCTGGGAGCTGCGCTGCTTGTGCCTGACTCTGGAGGACATATTCTCCATCCCCTTAAAACAGATTGAGACCCAGGAGCTGCTGTGCACTCCCTCCCTGTTCCCACTTGCTAGCTCATGGCAAACTCTCTGCCCCAACTCCACAGCGCCATGATCACGCCAGCCCCCCAGCCCTGCAGTATCTTCATGCTCAGTAATGTACATGCCACGTGTCCATGGGGGGATACCAATAAGATCTGACCTACTTCCCTATCACCCTCAGATCTGTGGGTAGGAAGGGTTTCCTCTTTCTCTTCTGCTGACCCTCAAATTGCTGTTTTTTCATTACACTGCTGGTGTTTGCTTATTTGAAACGGAGGAGGGAGGTTCCTCTTTCCCATTTTGTTACTGGTTTCTAAGTCTTTTGTGCTTTATTTTAGCCCAGGAGGACAAGAAGACTACAGCATTCTGTCATCTGTTATGCCTCTCTTCACCAATGTCATTTGGACAGAAAATATCTCCTGTTAAAATGAAAGGTGAAGCTGGGAAAGAATGCAGGCCGTTAAATACAGTGTTGTGAGCTTGAAAGCCTTACCATGCGTTCCTCAAGCCGCGATGCCTGCCGTAACACTTCCTAAAACACAGCTTTCCCTCCAAGCCCACCAGCAAAGTTAAGGCCCTTCTTCCTTATTGCAAGTGTCATCGTTTGGGAATGTCACAGCACAAGGAGCACAAACCCCGCAGCATGGAAAGGTTTCGTTGTTGCCCTTGCAGATAGGGACAGAGCAATTAATCAGAATATGTTTCATCGTCTTCCTTTTTCTTTTACTGAGCCCTGTTAATGTAATTGCCAAAGAACAACTGCTAGCTTGTCAGTGAGCTCCTGTGCTATTCATTCAGTCTTCAGAGGATTTAAATGGCTTTTTCTCATGTCAGCCCAGGGAGGAGTACACATGCATTGGTCTCGGGGAAAAGATGGTGACACCTGCAGTGGGGGTAGGAAGCATGACAGTAACAGGGCCAGCAACGGATGTGTTGGAGACACCTCTTTCACACTCTGCTGCCAGCAAACATGGTTTAGACAAGGACAGAAGTTTCTGACCGGCATGACTTCCACAGACATGGCTAGAGATTCAAGACATCTGGTCCCTTCTAGGTATATCCATCAGACCTGACCGCAGGCCTTTGAACAAACAGGATTTTCTCTGGCCCTGGCTTGGGCTTTTGGGAGGCAAAATACCAGGGAAGCCAACTCCTCTCCTGCTCAGTTCCTGTGAAAGCATGAGCGTGACTTGTTTGGGTGCCTCTGTGGGAGCTGAGCTCCTCGAGTAAAGTCTCACCCTGACTATAGGTGCTGCACACTTGAAAACGTGGCCCCTTGGTGCTGCCTGAGTAAATCACCTGCGATGTGCTTAAATCAGGTGCAGAGTATGCAGTCACCTTGCTTGATCAAAGGAGGGTTTCCCTTAAGCTTGTTATTGAAATCCGCAGTTGTGAGCCTGCTTCAGCCACCCATGCACTCTGCAATGGTCAGCAAAATGTGTTCAGATTTAATGTCAACAGCTCTTGGCATAACACTCCTTCGGAGTAAAGCTGAGCAATGGGAAGAAGAGGGAAAATCTGCTCAGTCGTGATGACTCGTGTCCTGTCCTTTAGCAGTTCAGCAGAGCACAAAATACCCATCTCTCAATGAGGGAGGAGGGTAATGAAGCAGTTGCAGGAGCAGGAAACAAAGCTGGAATGGAGACTTCAGATCAGATGTTAGTGCACTTTGCAAAAAACTCAATGCACCAGTAAGTCATTCCCACCATCACACCCCTTCCCCTAAATCTCCCTTGACTTAAAACCAAAGCCACATCTCTCCCCTCCGAAATTAGCCTGGTGTTACCTGGGCAAGAATTTAACTCCTGACTTCACAATATGCTTTCCTGTTTCAAATTTGTGTTTCTTGGTTGCACCAGCCCAAATAATTGGGTTGCTTTTGCTGCTGCAATTTTAATAAAACTCTGCTCAATACACTTGAAAATCCTGTGTTTCAGAGACTAGGAAAAAAACAGACAGATGGCGTCTTTTCTGAGAAAAATGTGGAGAATAGAAAGCATCTGCAATGATAACATCATTCTAAGACCTGACTGTGTGCAGAAAGGTATGCAGAAGACCTGTTGTGACCCCTATGGGCTGACACTTGGATCCTCTGTCAGTGACACCAGCTTCCTCCTCCAAGTCACCATAGTTAGTGACTACAACATGCTAATTTAGTTGCTCTTGGTCTGTGTAAACTCAGTTTTTCCATCAAACTCGCAATGAGTTGGCACGCCTTGCCTTTTTCCTCCATCTTAAGACAAGACAATGAAGCCACAGAGCATACAATAGTGGTTTTTTCCTATGGGGAGTCATTGTTTCCTGAGGAACTAGTGCTTTCTTTAGAAGTGGCTTTATTAAAGAAGAGGAGATCATGGGCATTAACCCCACCTCTTGCCATTTCTTGGGCAGTGTACCCAGGGTCCCACAATGGGGGAGTGGAGGTGGGATCCTTTTTCACCTAACTCCCACTCCCTCCCTGAAATACTGTACCAGACCAAAGGTTTATCTAGTTCAAGATCTGATCTCCCACAGTGGCCAGAAGCAGACACCTGGAAGAGTATGCAAAAAAAGCTAGTGCAGTGTCACCCTTGCCCCAGCACATCTTTTCAGTCTCCACCAGCCACCTATTGCAAGACTTCCCAAGCCAGAGGTTGTGTTTGCAATTCAGTTTCGTAGACTACCAATAGACTTTCCATCAGGAACTTTTCTAATCCCTTTTTCAGTTGCTTTGAGCCATTTATGGCAATGAGTTGCACAGCTGTAATTCTGCACAGTATGAAACCAGCTTCTTCTCTGTGTTAGTTTTCAAATCTGCTGCCTGTTTATATCATGGGGTGCCTCCTAACTCTTGTGGTAAGAGAGCAAAATTTGACCATTGCCCACCTTCCCTATGCCATCTATGGTTACATAGACCTCAGGCATAAATCGCCTTCACCATGTCTGTTACCACTGTAGGGGAACAGAAGACTCTTCATCTCTTTAGTCCTTCTTCGTGTGCAAGAGGCCCTGTGCTTCTGATCACCCACTTCATCCTTCTCTCTACTTTCTCTAATTCCTGTACATCCCTTTTGGAAAAGACT
>VFFE01005868.1:605149-606651 GCA_008921705.1 Burhinus oedicnemus
ATGTAAATCAGACTGGCTCCCTAACTCCTCCGCAGGAGGAAGAACATTCCAGGGTTTCACAATTCCCTTGCTGGTTGTTGAGCATCAGAGCTGAAGCTTTTTCTTTGAGTCAAAATTTTCAAGTACTGACCCTTTAAACTTCCTGGCATCGAATTATTTTAATGTCTTTGTGCTCCTTATTGCCCAGTAGATATTGACTCTTACAGCACCACAATAGTTATGGCTTTGCTTTTTGTTACAGCTCTTTAAAGGTTTTAACAGGGCTTAGTCACAGGCAAATAAGCATAGGGGAAATTCCTGTTCAGTGTTAGTGCCTTTGGTTTGGTGGCTGTGCCCCCTGGGGGCAGCTCACCATGGGTGAATTTGCATTTGTCAATAAATAAGTGAATATTAAAGCATAAAGGGAGCGTTCTTTCCCCTTTGTTGTTGTTTATTTGTCTGGTTTGAAGTTTATTCTGAATTCTAATGTGATATGCCCGTGTGAATAGGAACATTTCAAGCACTATTTGCTTGCTGTGATCCCAATAAACAGTGGATGCCACTAATGGAGTCCCTAGCACGTTTTTGGAAGAGGAATATAGATGGCATATGGCACAGAAGAATAATTTCATAGTAATAAGCAAAAGCCGCTTATTAGAGAGACACTGCTTTGTAGCTAATGGCATTATGGATAATGAGGGTGGTGAAGGAGAACCTGTTCTGAATGCTGGGCAAGAGCCGATTGCTCCCCTCAGCAGAAACAATACCATTCCTAAAACGCTGTCGATCATTTGATAGACTTCGGGGGAAGCTGTCACAGAGCTCAAAGGCGAGCTGCAGCATAGCTTTGGGACTGGGCTGTGCTGCAGCTGGCGGGAGAGCTTGCTGGCAGCTCTACCACAAAGTTAGGCCAACCTGAGCAGCAGTACAGAAAACCCTGCAGGTGGCATGGCCGTGCAGCCATTGCCACTGTGCTGCCATCCCCAGGCGTTCACGAGCAGCAAATGTTTGGGCTTCTGTGCACAGCAGTGATAGCTTGTCAGAAGTAAGAGGCTGAATTATTTTCAGGTTGTTTTGGGAGACGGTTGTTGGTTTAGTAAAAAACAGTGTCTATCTGAAGGATTTTTTTATAGCCATTGAAAGAAGATCAGCAGTGATACGAGTGTTCATGGTTTATTCTTCTCCACAGGCAAATTTGCCCGTGTATCACACTTCTGGCTTGCTAATAGGTCCCCAGTTCTGCACAGTCCCTGAAGGAAGCCCTGGTTATTTTGACAAAAAAAGGGGAAAAAATAAAGAAATAAAGAGAGAGAGAGAGAAATAAAGGAAAGTAGGAACAGAGGAAAAGAAAGAAGGAGGAAAGGAGGAAAGGAAAAGAAGAAAGAAAGAAAGAAAGAAAGAAAGAAAGAAAGAAAGAAAGAAAGAAAGAAAGAAAGAAAGAAAGAAAGAAAGAAAGAAAGAAAGAAAGGAAGAAAGGAAGAAAGGAGAAAGAGAGAAAGAAAAAGAAAGAAAGAAAGAAAGTG
>VFFE01005868.1:613777-638189 GCA_008921705.1 Burhinus oedicnemus
AGATAGGAGGGAGGGATTGTTTGTTTCATGAAAGGGAATACTGAAGGGAAGACCGGGATCTCGAGAGTGTCTTAAAATGTGTAGAAGCTTGCTACAAGTAGGATGTTGCTCATCATGACCGAAGGCAAGACAAGAAATTATCAGCTTAAATTGCAACATGAGAGAATTAGGTTAAATGTAATGATTGTTAAGAATTGGCATGGGCTACTGAGACTGACTGTGGAGTGTTTTAGGGCTATACAAGACACACATCTCTCAGTAATGGATGTTCACTCCTGCCTGAGGACAGGAGATGGATTAAAATTAGCTGACCTCCTGAGGTTTAAGTTAAGCCTACGTTTGTATGATTCTGCAAAATCAAAACCAAGCAGTTTCCAAAAGAGATGTCATCTCAAACCAGTATCTCTGAGGATGCTTGCTATTCCACTGTTGCTATTGGTTGGTAATATTTTAGGCTAATTAGTTGCATCTGCAATTATTTACACAAGTTAAGTAAACATACAAAGTGGCACGTGATGGGGATTTTTTTCAGTGTAGTCTTTGTTTTAAGCCAATCAATTAATTCGGCATCTAATCTCTGTTCCCCTTCTTCCCTGTGATTAGTTTAAATATTTGAACATGTTAATAAAGAATTTGAAATAAAAGCTAGAACACACATTTCGTTATAAATCTCTTTGTTTTGCAGAAACGTACATTTTGTCAGTTATTAAAGAGCTTTTCCCAGGTACTTTCTCTACTGCAGTATTAAAGACAAGGTCTTGTTGAAATAAGAAAAATTTACACAGAAGTATGGAAATCCACTGCATTTCAGGATAAAGCTCCTGCCTCAGAATGGAACTCAGAATTTTATTTCAGAAAGATATGTTGGTTTTTCTTGAACAGCAAAACTCATTTCTTTTGCAGCTTTAGGGATGTGCAGAGGATTTTTTCAGAATGGTTACAGAGGATACTATTTTTTAACAATTTATTTTTGTTTAGTTTTTAAAGGGGTGAGTTTCTTAGGTTTGGGAACTCCGCAGCTCAGATAATGAAAAGTAATTAAATCATAACCCATGATTTGATAACTATAATCTGATAATCTCTAGGGAATGCAAAACTGCATTCAATATGGGTTCTCACATGACTGTTCCTGGAGTGTAACAGCTCCAGGAGCAGCAGCTTGCTAAAAAAAAAGTAAATCTAAAACCCCTACAAGGTGCAATGAGATATTACTGACATTAAATTCCCTGGAAAATATATAATGATAGAATGATTGAATACTTTCTACCAGAATTGAGGGCATTGCTTGCAAACCCAGCTATATTTTCAGTAATCGTTGTTCCATCACATCTCATTGGTGCCTCTATTCTGTAGACACCAAGTGTGTGTCAGATCATTACAACTACCTACTTGGAGCTCAAGACAGCAAGCACACGTGAGCATTTGAAGTTCAGATATTCCTTGCCCTTTTCTGCTGGTAGGGCCTTTCATTTAAAATCTTCTAAGGTCCTTCTGTTTCTAGCTTTAACAGTGCTGAGGGATAGAAGGCAGTTTGAGCTGAAGGCAGCAAACTGTAGGTGCATGCGCCTTGGTGTCTGCATGGGCATGAGGTTTCTGCACTCCCATTGCGGATGGGGGGATCCAAGGTGAGAGGGAGTTTGGGAAACATGGCTGTACTGTGCCCTTTGAGATGCCTGACGTGCAGCCCTGGCCTCCAGCTGCCACTGCAGAAAGGCACCCTTGGCCATGTCTCCTATGTCAGCCCCATATGAACACCCTGGACACCCCAAGGAGTGCCAGATGGCACAAGGTGTCCAAGTTTAGACACTAGTGTATAATCTGGAGAGGACTTAAACTAAGCTGCCCATCAGTGTCTAGTGTGGGATGAGGCACATTGCTCCCTACCCTCCATTGACTGGATGTCCACTGATGAAAACGGAAATTTAGGCACCCAGCTCTGACATGGAGACCTACCGTCAGAGACCTTAACCTGGACCTGAATCCCAGCTGCGCCCCTGAAATTTCCCTGTGCCTGTGCGAACACTCAAAGATAATTGCTATTGCTTCTGAGATTACCCCAGCAACTCCCCTCTGTACCTCGAACGGTGCTCGTCAGACCCTGCTGCTCTGCCGACTGGAGGGCATCTAAGTGATCAGCATTGTTTTTTTTTAATAAAGGCAGAAATTTTTTCGCTGATTGTCTTCCAAAGAAGCAGGAGCCTGGTTATGACTGGCACACAAATAACAAAAGGAAGCCTTTTGAAATGAAAATTAAAGCCAAGACAGTTACATGCCCACAGCCTTTTTTTTTTCAAATTAATTCTAGCTAAGTTTCCAGGATGTCTTTCCACACTCCTCCGGCCATTTGTTTTTGCTTCCTAAAAAGCTCTGTGTTGTTTCTCTTCATTATTTAGCAGTTGCTGTTTTCCAGAACAGAATGGCTGTGCTTCAGGTTTTGGCAGGAACAGCCCCTTTTTCTACGCTTCGTGCTGTTTGTGAAATGCTTTGGGAAACTTTCCACTGAAAAGCATTGTGAAAACGCAAGCTTATTATTCTTGCAGCAGGGAATAACAGGTTCGGCTGTCGACTCACTCTGTGAGCAGGTGCCAAAATCCTGCCGGGAAATACTGATGGATTTTGCTGATTCACTGTGGCAGATGGGATGTGTTAGCCGGGCTCTGCGTACCGGGAGGGTGCAGGGGGCTGCCTCGGCTCGGCTCGGGGGTCTTGGCCTGGAAGCGGGAAAGTGAGCAAGTCTAAGATTTATACCACAGTAGTGCATAAAGCGCACATTTTAAAAGCCCAGCCCCCAGGAAGGCGTGTGGATTTTGGCCTTCCTCCGCGCCTTGGAGCGCAGTTTCGAAGCAAGCTGAGAGAGCCATCTGCTTGCTGACTGCTACAGAGCCGAGCAGTGCTTGTCTCTCCTCCACCTCCCTGTAATTGTTTGCGGCGTGCTGAGCTTATCCCACCACTCCGCGGCAGTGCAAGGACCCAGGGCCAAAGTTTAAAAGATTTGCAGGTGCTGCGCTTTGCAAGGCCCGAGCAGCTCGCTGCCCGGCGTTCTCGGCACGGGGCGGTGGCAGTGGGCTGCTTGTCTTGGGGGGGCAGTAAAGGATGCTGCATGGGGAAGCAGGCTCTGATGTCCAGAATCTTGAATGCGGTAGGGCCTTATGGGCTAACGTGACCTCTGCAAGGCAAATGTGAAGAAGCAAGGGTGGCTTCGGTGCACAGCGAGTGGCACATCCGAACTCAGTGCTGTTGGCCGTACCAGGCTTTGCCATCTGTCAGGACCCCTGTGAAGTGCCGGTGCAGCTGGGCGTTTGCTGATGCACCTTCCTGGTCACCCTTCCACCCACTTCTGTTGGACTGGATGGGACGTGGTCAGGAAGCTCTGGAGGTGTAAGCCATGGGCTTAAAGCAACAGTGAACTGTTGTACCCTGCTCTGTCAGACAGCCCACGCTGGTGATTCCCAGGGATGGGGTGTGAGGAAGGGGGTGCCTCATAAATGCGTGCAGGGATGTCATATCCCTTACTCCTGGATATGTGGAGAAAATAAGGTTTGATGCAGGAACTCAGCTTCCACGATATCCTGGGCCACATGTAGCACCGCAGGCTCTGCTGGGGTGGTGTGTGGGGCTGAATAGCTGCACTAGTGCTCCTGCTGCTTAAGTAATTCCTGTAACGGGTGGAAACAGTGAAAATTTTGTAGGGAGAGGCTAGTCAGCCTTGCCAGTGAAGCTGGAGCTTTCTCTAGGTGATGGGTGCATGAGACGAGAACTCTGCAGGCGTGCGAGGTGCCCTTGCTGCTGCTGTGTGCCGCTGGCTCCTGCACCCGAGGCTGGCGAGCCGGCTGCCACGGTTAGTGCTCTGCTCCACAGGGCACACCAGCACACACACCTCTGCCTGGTGCGACTGACCCCAGAAAGTGCCTGTGCACTCAGGGGAGATGTTTCACCTCATCCCCCAGAAGCGACACCCTTCTTTTGCCCTGAGGACAGTCACTTCTCTCACACAATGTGTCCCTGGGGCCCTGGCTGGCCCCGCTCCTGCCCCTTTGTCAGGCTGAAGCAGAGGGCGCTGGGACCCATGGCCAGGGGCAGCTGAACTGGGGGTGCCCAGAGAGTGGGGGCAGTTGGGCTGGGGGGCAGCAGGGACCATTCAGCCCTACAGCTGTTTCTGTCCCGCCTGGGTGACCCCGCCTACTTCTGCTTCTCCTTTTTTTCTTGCTTTCCTAAGAGTTCCTGATCCCTCCTCCCGTGAACAGCCCTCCAGCCCCGACCGTGGAGAGCGTAGTCCCAGCATGGCTTTCAGGGGAGGTGCTGTGCTCCCCCAGCACTGTGCAGCTCACCTTGTCTGACTGCCCCACCGGGAGTCTTCGGGCTGGGAAAATGCCCTGGAAAATGGCAGGCACCTGGGTTGCGGATGTGTAGTTCAGACCCAACAGCAACGCCCAGCAAAAGCACCTGGGACCCCATGGAAATGCCTCCAGAGGACACCTGCGTGGCCCAGGTGACAATTGAGCAGCAGACCTGAAAATGTCACCATGTCACCAGTGTGCTGTGAAACACTGTCAGCACCTTTCCTAAGGTGCGAGGAAGGAAGAGGTCCAATGATGTTTCCTCCTCCCATGTTGTTGAACTGCTAGTGAAACTGGTGGTTTGCCCCTAGGTCACGTCGCTCTTTCTGTCGGCCTCCCAGCCGGATGTCCAGGGGAGCTGGACAGCCTGGATACCCCCTGCTGCCACCCAGACTGTCCCAGGAGCACAGTGCTCTGCCACTGGCTTCAGTGGCAGCCAGCCCTTGCTTGCCAGTGCCCCTCTTTGCATAGGGAGTGGGTTGTAGGGGCTGCTGCGCTGCAGAGCAGATAAGCCTCGGGGGGGTTTCAGCTGCCCACAACAGGGCTGGAAACGCTTCTTGGAGACTTGCTGCTTAACAGGTGAGCAGATAGCAAGGAAAGCAGGAGGCAGAGGGTGGCAAGCAGTACAGGTGAGTGGTGTGCCACCACTAGGAACCGCATCCTAATTTCTTAGTCAGCATCGCTGAAAGTACTTTGAAAGTTAATATAAAAAGGGGGGGGGGGGAGATGCAGAAAGCAGCTTAAAGGATCTCCCTTAGTGTGATCATAGAATCATAGAATCGTTTAGGTTGGAAAAGACCTTTAAGATCATCTAGTCCAACCACTGACCCTACTCTACCAGGTCTGCCACTAAACCATGTCTCCAAGCACCACATCTACACGACTTTTAAACACATCTAGGGATGGTGACTCAACCACCTCCCTGGGCAGCCTGTTCCAATGTTTGATCACTCTTGCAGTGAAAAATTTTTTCCTAATGTCCAGCCTAAACCTCCCCTGGTGCAACTTGAACCCGTTTCCTCTTGTCCTATCACTAGTTACTTGGGAGAAGAGACCAGTGCCCATCTCACTACAACCTCCTTTCAGGTACTTGTAGAGAGCAACAAGGTCTCCCCTCAGCCTTCTCTTCTCCAGACTAAACAATCCTAATTCCTTCAGCCGCTCCTCATAAGACATGTTCTCCAGACCCCTCACCAGCTTTGTTGCCCTTCTCTGGACACGCTCCAGCACCTCAATGTCCCTCCTAGACTGTGGCACCCAAAACTGAACACAGTACTCAAACAGTGGCCTCACCAGCGCTGAGTACAGGGGCACAATCACTTCCCTATGATATTTCTGGACTCAGGACACTCTTTCCAAGGGAGGCTGTTACGGTATTCAAAAAACCCTTTGATTTTAACAGTAAGATTATTACCTCCATCTCTCAATTCATTTTGAAGAGAGAATCTGCATTAATAACATTAATGTAACCAGACAGAAATAAACCTAGCAAAGGTAATAAGCATTCATTGGCAAGTAAGAGAAGATCCTACAAAAATGGTTTTTCCTTACGTGAGTTAGGTTTGGCATTTTTCAAAGGGAAAATTGTAATACAGAAACATCCAGTAGTCCCTTCAAAGTGTCCTGTACGTGTCTCAGCTGTGCCCTCGCCGTTCAAGTCTCCTTTGCCTGGCAGTGCACTCTGCCCTCACTCTCCCTCTCATTTCTTCACATGAATGGAGGAGCCAGCAACATTTCCACATCCTTGACTATTCCACTTTTAGCAGCCATTTCCTCATTTTTCTTCATAAGGAAGCACTTTTCTTGCTCTGTACTTCCATTAAGAAAATGTACAAGCCTAATAGTTACTAAAAAGAAAGTGACTAAGGCTATCCTAATGTTTTTATGGACTCATTAAAGGTCTTATTAATTTTTCTCCATATTGGAAAAAATCTAATTTTTTACTTGTGACATAATCAGGAGCGGTACCCAGGTTTTCAGGGGTGAAGCGTTCACACGTTAACCTTTCCTTCTGCTTCGAGTAATCATTCTTGTGAACTCGCTGAACTACAAATCAAACCAGGGCTTTTAAAGCAGGCCCTTCTCCTCCCGACGACTGTCGTACTCTCCCTTCGCGCTTTGAAGTGTTTCTGTGTGTAGCTGAGCTGGGATCAAGGTGACTTGTGAAGAAGCGCCAGGCTAGCAGCACTATAGTCCCTCTGTCCCTGGGTTCCCCATGTCCTGGGACTCCCCTGTTCCATGATGGGGCTTCGCTATTGGGGCCGTGACTCCGCTTGCCAGGGGTCTTTGGGGCTGGTTTCCAGCTGCTGCTCCTTTTTTCCTTGCTGCACTTTGCCTCCTGCTTGCTTTTGGTGACAGGAGCTAGAAAGGGGCTCTGAGCCATATTTGGGGCCTGAGGTAGCCCCAAGAACCCCACGTGCCAACCCGGCACCTTGGTGGGAGAGCCAGGAGTGAGGATGCTGTCAGCCCCACTGCTGGAATGGGGCCAGGAGATGGTCCCCACAGCCGGTCCCCACAGCCAGCCCCATCTTGCAGCACCGGGGGATGGAGGGGAGCACCCATATGTTCCCTACCCCAGGGTGATACGTGATAAGTAAACTTTTAGTTGATTTGGTTACAACAGCTAGCGGCTAAAGTAAAGCAATGAAACTACAAAAGCATAAAAGCAAGGATACAACAAGTGATTTACGGTGCGGTGTATCTGCTCGCCACTTACAGGGGCTCCAGCGCGAGCGGGCGATGTTGAGTGACACGGCGGTGGCGGTGTGAATGTTAAGCACAGTGTCTCACAAAGCGCCCCAACCCTCCCGACAGCCAGGCGTGAGTTATTTCAGAAACGCGTGGCATGTCTGTCTCATCCTGATGCATCTCTTAACAATGATACTTCATAAATCCCTGGTTTATAAATTCACTGCCAATGGAGGAAAAAAGTGTCAGTCTATAGTCTGTTGTCATGGAAATAGTTGGGAAGTTTGATGTGCAAAGGTACGTAATGGGGATGGGAAAATATAAGTGGGCTCCTCTTGATTTTGCCTCTTGGAATTTTCTAATCTGGAAATAAAGGTAGAGGCTACAGCAAAGCCTAAGGGAAATGCATTTACTTTCTGGACAGATGCAACGTACTAGCCAAGAAAACCACATCCAGTCTAATTCCAGGCATCCCAGTGTATCCGCTGTAGTGCAGCACTGCATTTTCTCTTGGATGTCATCTCTCACCTGCTGATCATTAAAGTCTTGCGCTTTCTGTCCTGGGAACAAAATATCTTTTATAAAAAAATCCCCCACAAGATGAAAAGTGAGACAAGGACAAGCAAAGATAAAATGAAGAATAAACGTTAGAGGAGGTGAGTGCAGAGAAGCATATTCCACTTAGACTCTTATGGAGGTTTTAATTTCCTGAAAACATTTTATATGCCAGGCAGGGACATGACTGGATGGCAATCACATTATCAGGCCTCTTATCAACCTTGATTTTGCTCAGCCTTACCTGAATGGATTATTCTTTCAGTAGTTTGGTAGCTAAATTAAAAAAAGAAAAAAAAAATCACACTTTGGTTCAGGATAATATATGATGTGCTGTTTCAGTATTTCTCACTTCAGGTGAATTTTAGAATAAAAACATCCTCTCAAAATAATGCGTTGAAACAATTTATTCTGAAACTGTCAAAACAAAATATCAAGGAAATATCAAAAAATTCTCACTCCTCCATTTTTCTCCATTTATCCATTTAATCTTACTCCACTCAATGCATAGCTCTCACTGGAAACTGAATTTTTCATTTATTCTACTTACTATTCATCAAAACAAATCCTGTCTACTTCTATTGTAGTTATTTAATACTCACTGAGCTGCCGTTCTGCCGCTGCAGCGATAAATCTTTCATCCCCTTTTATGGCGGCTCCTTAGGGGCTAGCCAGATGCAAAAACCTTTTTTTTTGAGGAGCAGTATGACGCGAATTTCTTGAGGGGTGCCAAGACGTGGAGGCTGAGGTCACCTAGGTGATGTTCACCTGGGAGTGCTGGTCAATAGCAATGACCTTGGCACGGCGTCACTGGGGGGACCGGCAGCATTGGCTGCCTGCCTCTCCTGGCACCCTGTAACGGCGGGGCTGGGGGACAGGATTTGTGGCACTGGGGAGGGTTTTGCAGCGTGGGACATGTGGAAGTGATGTCCCAGGCACTCTTCTGGCTGAAGCATTGTCCCTGAGCCCGCTGGTGACAGCAGCGAGCTGGGAGGAACAGCTGGAGGGGACCTTGAGTCACAGCCATGGGAGCAGGGGTATGGGTGATCCTGGTTTGAGTGTCTGCAAATCTGATGCGTGGATATGCTCAGGTCCAGTATCCTGTTTGCTATGGCACAGGCTGTACAGTGTGGCACTGAAAGGTTTCCCCTCAAAAATGTGGCTTTCAGTGGCTGTCAGGAGCATTGAAACACAGGGAAATGAGAGGCAGTCAGAGAGCTTGTGATGAAGCGCTCATCTGTGAGGGCTTTTCACTGTCAGAGTGAGAGTTTGTGGGGCTGTTTCAGTGACCGTATCTAAAAACCAGAACAACTTCTGATCATGTTTTATTCCTGCTGGAAGATGCTGTTTTATTTTCAAGGAAATGACTGGATCTGGACCATTTTCCCTGGGAAAGGTTTCAGGGGCCCTGTATGATCTAACAGTGGGTATATGTAAGATCCTGGACCCCATTTTCAGGTAAGGGGATCAGGATGCTGGGCCAAGGGTTACAGAGCTTCTGCTGGGCTGGGGACCAGTATGCAGCTGGATGCCCCTGCTGCTGAAATGAAGAGGAATTTTTTGTTAGGTTGTTTTGGTTGCAGAATATTTTAAGAAATATGGTCTGTGCTGGAACACTGACATTTCCTGTAGTAGAGAAATCTTCATTTTGGTAAGCATTACAGCTGATCACTTAAAAATCTGGATCCGCGCGAAAAGCAGCTGGAGACCTAAACCACAGCTTCAGGAGGCTTTGTCTTTTGGTTGTTCTTTTCACTGGTGGGCTTTGGGCACAAGTCTGGGGGAGGAAAATGACATTTGGGTTCTTCCTTGCAAGAGGGGGAAAAAATTCCTGCTGATTTCAGGTTGAACCTCAAGCCTGGACTTCTGGAAAGAGGAGCTCTCAGTTAGCCACACCAGCCGGGCTGGTATTCATCCCTGCTGGGGGGATGCACAGGCAGCAGCTACCGCCAGTCCCAAACACGGCACTGAAGCTGAGTGGCCCTGCTAGATCAGATCACCTGGGAAGGGGGCAGCGAGACCCACACACCTTCGGCTCCCCTGATCACCCATCTCCCTGGGGAGGTTTGGCACTGATGCAGACCTGGGAGCATGGCTTTCCCCCAGTTTCTGTTAAACACTTCAGCTTTTCCACGGAAAGCTTTTACATCGTACTGAAACCCACCAGGTTCTTTGCGGTCAGTACATTTGTACAAGGCTTAAGTAATCAATATCTAGTTTTCACCAACACTTCTTTTTCACACCCTTTTTTTTCCCCTTGTCCCGTCATTGCTGTGCCATCATCAACTAACAGCCTAACTGATTGTGGTCCCTCCCACCGTGATTTATGTCTAGGAGCAAACAAGGAAAGAGAACTGCTCTTGAAACGCTGTCCTTGAAGTCCTGGTCTACAATAGTTTTCCTTCTTCTTTCTTTTTTTTTCTTTCTTTTTTTTTTTTTAAGTGGGGATCAGAAAAACATAAATTGCAGTATATCTTCAAAGTGTTCGGGGGGTTGTTTGCCACATGACTCATATTGACTTTAATGGGAGTCACATGCTAAACTCCCATGCAACACTTGGAAAGTTTTAAAGTGCCACCGCTTTGCGCAAGAGCCCCAAATGAAAAGCTACTTTTGTTTTCCTGCTCCACAGCACTGGCATTGTCCGAATCCCGGCCCTTCAGCAGGAACGTGCTGGGATCAGGGAAAAAAAAGCCAGCCGGGGAGCCGGCGCTGCTGCCAGGCACCCCTGCCTCCTGCCTGCCAGCTCTCCCCACCTGCTAGTGTGGCAGGCAGGTGAAATCAATGGGGCATCAATGCCTAGGGAAGCCCTGCCAGAGCCCCCTGAAAAACAGCGGCAGGCTGAAGATAGGTCTGGCACCAAGGTATTTACATTCCCTCTCCCGTTACTAGTGTGTGCCAGTTACCTTCCCTCTGTTTTGCAGGGTTACCTGTGCGTGCAGCGGCGTCTGTCTCTCCCCTGATAGTTCCCACAGAAGCTTCTCATTACGGAGCCTTAAAGTCATTGCCACTATTTTGGCATCTTATAATATAGCTGCCATTGGGAAAGAACTGAACAAATACAAAGAAAATTTCCCTGGGAAAAAAAAAAAAAAAGCTCGCCCATCAAGATGCAGTCAGTGTTTTTCTGTTTTGAACAAGAAAAGAGCAAAATCTCCTGCCCTTCCCCACCCTCCGCCCCCGAAACAGGTCATGTATTAGCCTGCTGTCAGGTCAAATGGCTGAGTGTGATTTAGAGGGATAAAAACCATGTTAAAGCAAACTAAGAGCAGATTGTTCCAAGCACACACGTGGCTAATCCTTGCCTAGGACTAGGCAGCCTGGGCACTGCCGATATGAGAATCTCTCCGGGTTTCTTTGAAGTATGGGCAAGTATATTAAAGCGGGAGGAAAGCACCGACTCCTTCAGGTGGTGATTTGTGTTTATTGGCTGTGATTTTTATGAGTTGGGGAAAGAGGTAGAAACGCCGACGTATGGTAATTGAAATGTACGGGGCTGGTGTAAGAGACTGTTTCACGATCAAGGGAAGGTGACAAAGCCCTTTCAGAGGAGTGTTTTTCAGCCTTCGCTAATGTTGCTGCATAAAGGGTCCTGGTGCTAATGCTACCTTTAATGGTGTAAGTGTGAAGCCGTGAATCATCCGCCCGACGATTATAAATAGCAATACATCCTCGGCCACTCAGAGCCGGGACCCTGCAGCATTTTAAAACACTTGCTTTAAAAAGCTTTTCAGTGCTGCTGGTGGGATGAGGGATCTATACGGCCGCCTGCTACAGCTACCCCGGATCGCATTGTTACCTTGGGGTGTTGCCTCATCCCAATTAGGGAGGGACGCAGAGGCCCTGCCGAATAACAGCTGGCCGATAGCTGTTTCTTCTCTCTGCCAGTGTCAAGCCACGTTCGCTAGTGAGTTATGCATGCCTTGAGCTGGGAAAGAAAAAACACATGGGATGTAAATCCGGCAGTCAGGGACTCCAGTGAGGTTCCCCAGTGGTTTTGGCAAGCCCTTTGTGCAAGGAGTTGCTGCCGGAGTGAGTCCCAGCAATACCGCCTCAGCATGAAGGTGACAGCAGCGCTGCAGTGGTTTTCCATGCATATGGCTATTTTTCTGCCTGGAAACATTGTGTAGATAGGATTGAGGATTTTGGATATTTATCCAGCAGCCCAACTGGCATTATGTCTCTGCCGGACATCCAGAAATGCTGGACAAAGGGCCACTGCCTGCAAATAAATCAGCTCTGCGGTGCATGTGCAGTGAGCCCAGCGTGGCCGGGACGTTTATCACACAGGCACTCTCCTACCCTACAGATGGCCTGTACAGATGCAGTAAATCAGCCTCATCCTGACATGCCCGATGCAGCACATCTGGGCAGCGCATGCTGGGAAACACAGCCCCGAAGTGCTCCCTCCCCAGGGGCCGCACACAGGCAGCCCCCCACACGCTGCTGGCCTCGGCGGCCCTGTGTTCAGAGTCTCACCCTCTAGGGAAGCCGAGAGGAGACTGGAAATCTCTTTTTCAGTCTTATATTCCAGCAAACGTTTCTTCATCCTCTTCCCCTCTCTTAACAAAGTGGAGCGAGGCGCTGTCGAAGGCTGGAAGCATCCCTGCACTCAGCCCGGCCCCCACGCTATATTCCCCCAGCAAGCACTGCAGGACCACCCATCCCCACCCGTCCCCTCCCCTGCTTTCCCCTTCCTCACCCCCCTAAAGTTCAGAGACAACGTCTTAAAATTTGAATTTAATTTCTGATCTGGAAAGGAGATCCCCTCACCACCCTGTGTGGAAGGAGGGCTGGCACGAAAGCTCTCCCATCTCAAGGTGCGTATCTCAAATTCAAGATTGGGGGGGGGGGGGTTGCACTGCACCCACTCTTTTATGCACTTGTGCACTATGGCAAATCCCATGGTATGAGCAATGCATCGGGGGGCAAAGGCTGGAGGTGAGGTGAGCACATTACTCCCCTGGGAGCTTCCTTCCACAGGGACCCGAGGCAGTGTCCTGAAGCTAGGCAGGGCAGCTGCCAGCTTTCACCTCCATATGATGGCACAAATTACAGTAACCCCTTGAATTATTTTCAGTGTGTACCAGTGGGCCAGCGAGCCCTTTGCTGCACCAGAAGCCCAGACGGGGCATAAGGATGTCTCTTCAGTCCTATGGCCAAACCTTCTGAAGGTACAGCTCAATATGGGCAGCATTTGTTTGTATGCTTGGTTTTTTTTTTATTTCTTCCTGCACATAGTTTGCTGGGAAATAGTCTGCCTGACCTTGACAGCTGGCTGAAAATTTTGGTTGCATGGTTTCTTGGCACAACACGTAGATTTTGTCTAAAGCAGACTGTTTCATAGGAAACATTGACTATTGCCACCAAGTTATTTGACAGGGAAAAGTTGAGACATTT
This sequence comes from Burhinus oedicnemus, assembly GCA_008921705.1. NCBI lineage: Eukaryota > Metazoa > Chordata > Aves > Charadriiformes > Burhinidae > Burhinus > Burhinus oedicnemus. The sequence goes on from VFFE01005868.1 coordinate 626,758, forward strand.
GTCTTGAAAAACTGTGACCATTTGTGGTCAATTGTCAGTTCTTTCACCGTGCTAAAGCCTCTATTTTAATACTAAAATATGCAAAATGCGTAGATAGTCAAAACAAAATCATCAGTGGTCTCCATGGAAAATGGTTTGAATATTTCAAAAAATTCTATAGGCTTTTTACAATATTCATCCGTTTATTAGTTTTTAAAATTAAAATGTTATGTCAAAACTGATTTGAATAAAAAACGTCAGCATAACTGCCCACTGAGGTCAAACAAACTCAGATGGTGGGGGGCTTCTCTTTGCCTATTTATGTTCTTCACTGTAGTTTTATAGCACTTGATTTCAGGCCATCCAGCATATCACTGCATACATGTGAGAAGAGCATGGGCATCGCTATGTGTGTATGTTATTTCATCAGATATATAGCCAGATTTAGGAAATGGGAGTTTATGAAAGCTCAGACAAGGGAAACATAGGCACATGGTATTGCTCATTTTGTTGAATAATTGGAAGTAATAAATGTATTGAGTAAGACAGTGAAAGTCAGTAACAGTCTCACCAATAACCAGGTTATTATTAATGGAGGACTTGCTTCCTGGCCAACCTGCTAAGGTCTTCTCCTTCTCAGAGGGGACTAACCAATGAGTTGGAAGTTCTTCATTTTTTGGATTAATGATTATTTATGTCACCAATGAAAGACGACTTTAGCAGAAAAGACTGAGCTTGTCCTGAAGCACCCCGGGGGCCCCGTGGTTGCATTGTGGTCCTAAGAGCTGGGTTGAGTCCTCTCAGGCAGAAGGTGGATGTGAGGCTGAGTTTCTAACAGATATTCGTTTCTCCCTGAGCTGAGCTGGACTGGGCACAGGAAAATTTGCAGGCAGTTTTGTGAATCCACCCTTCATTCCCTTGGCTTTTATGATATAAATAAAAATGAGCATGTTATATTTTAGGTTGTTTGACTGAAATTGAAAATTACCTTTTCTTGTTTTTATTTTGGTGAGGGAAACTAAGTAAAAATTATTTTAGTTTGATCTGACCCTACGTTTAGATTCTTCTTCAGCTCCTCTGCTGAACCAAAAGGCAGTTACTCATATAGTGCTACCCTGAGCCCAGTGTGGTTGGCAACATCCTTCCCTTTAAAGATGCTAACTGGTTTCTTCTCCCACTAGAAAGTCTGTTTTGCTGTCCAAATACAAACCGGGAATCTATCACATCCAAGCCTACATTTTGATGACCAGTTATTTCATCAACACTGGATAACTGGGGAAAAAAAGTCATTACTCTTCTGTTAGTCATACCTAGTATCCTCCGAGGAGGTATTTATGTGTGAGAGAAGAAGTTCATTGGCTTAGCTAGGATGTTTATTACTGTCCCTTGTATAATAAAGCCATCAGTCAGGGTGGAAAGGGGTGAGGGAGAAGGGAGAGCCAAATCACCACAAGAGAATTTATGTGTAGATATTTGTATATAGGTTTTCTTTTATTTTTAAATGTTGATTGGAGTATGAGGTCCAATAAGATATACAACCCCGTAGCCATACACATGTGCTGTTATAATGCAGCCATTCATTCAAAAAGGCTGGCAATGGTTAGGGTGGCAGATTTATTGTGTGTACCGCAGGTTAAGGATCATAGGTCATTTTGCAAATATCCTTTTCAGGTGTCTGTAAATTCCTGTAAAAACACACACAAAGTGCAAGAACACTCAGAAGAGTTATTTTTTTATTACCTTCCTGACTCAGAGCCCAAATGAAAACAAGATAAACGTGTCCTTACTGGGAACACTGGGAGTGAGCTAACCTCTCAAGGTGGGAGTCCTCTGCTAGCCTAGACGGCTGCGACACCTGAAGTTATCTCTTCCCTGCACTTAGGCTTCTATTTCATTTCACGAAATGCTTTAGCAGACCATAAACTTCCTCACCGTTGAGCAAAGTCTGCTTTTAACTCCTGCTCAGAATACGTACCTTCACCGAGGGGTAGCATAACCAGCCCAACCACCTTTTAAAAGGCCGCCCTGACCCCGCTTCCCACACATACAGAGCTTAATGGGAGGCTTAACTGTATCCAGCCTGAACTTTACATGATTTATTACCGCTTATGCAGATGATCAAACAGTAGCTAAAGTGGGATCGTGCATGCAGGGCTGGCCGTGAGCACCATCCCAATGAGGGCTGCCAGCCCCTGTGCTGGCGTGTCCCCCACCTCCCCGGGGTGGCCCGGCCATGGGGCAGCACCGCCTGCCCTCCGGCTCCTGCGGGGTCCCCGCTCAGAGGGCTTCCCTGGTGCTGTACGAAGCCACCCCGCTGCCTTGCCAGCTCTGGCAATGATGGGTGCTCATCGCGGTGCCTGCCTACCCTCCGATTTCACCAACTCGGGACCAAAGATGCGGCAATAAGTCAAACGCTACCCCCTTCCCTGAGGAGGCAAAGGCTCAGAGCCACGCTAACAAATTTTATGAGCTCCCCAGAGGTTCCTGAAGAGGGATTGAATCACGCAAGTCCCTCAGCTCGCCACCCAGCCAACGTGCCCCCCTGAAGGCCTCTCTCTCCGTACCTGATGGCCCTGAATTACTGCAGGTGTGCTAGAAGAGTCAGCACGGTGCCGGCACTGCGAGAGGGGGAGAGACACCGGAGATGGGAACACTCTGGCAATAGGCAGTGTGGGGGGGCCCAGGGGGGACGCAGTGGTGCATCTGTGCCTGCCCACCCTTGTCGGCAGGACGGACCAGCAGCTGCAGCTGCTGCTCCGGTGGGACCCCCGCACCCCTGCTGCAGCTGGGCAATTCCCGCTGTGATTCACATTGCAATTCCCAGTGCAGTTCTCACTGCAATTCCCAGTGCAACTCCCACTGTGGTTCCCGTTGTGATATCCTTTACAATTCCCAGTGCAATTCCCGCTGCAATTCCCAGTGCAACTTCCACTGTGATTCACATTGCGATTCCCAGTGCAATTCACTTTGTGATTCCCAGTGCGATTCCCGTTGCAATTCCCTTTGCAATTGCCAGTGCAATTCCCACTGCGATTCCCTTTGCAATTCCCACTGCGAGCCCCAGCAGGACCTCAGGGCTGGCCCTGCCGGCCGATCACCAAGCACAGGGTTTCACTCAGCCCCGGCAGGGCCCTTGGCAGCAGCCAGTCCTGAGAGACGAAAAGGACCCGAATGACTTTTTTTTTTTTTTTTTAAATGTAAGATTTGGCAGACGAGCTAGCCAGGGGCATTAGTGGCATAACATGAATAATAGTTTCTGACAGAAGGAGGTCACACAGCCCGTTTCAGCCTGTCCACCTACGTGGAGGAAAGAAGCATGACGAGGCAGGAACACTAAGTTCTTGTCTGAGTTTTCTGACCGTTCACTGTGCTACTGTAGATGCTTTGGCAGCCTTTGGAGCTTCATTGCATGTTAATCAATGTAGCCGGTAAGATTTTTTTTTTTTTTTTGACGAAAAAAAGGTGAATTTTGCTTACAAAGTGCCTCAGCTCCCTTCCAATATAAGCTTTGGCTATAATTGTGGAAAGCCTCCTTTTTCTGTGAAAACGATGTTGTCTTAACAGTTTAGTTTACCTCAGTGGTATGGCTCTACATTCATCAGAAGCAATGGCTTTGGTCAATGAATTGCATTAACCATCAGTTTGATGAAATAATTCAGACACTGAAAAAAGGTCAGGTCTTTTGAGCACTTCAGCACCAGGTGATGCATTCTGAAAATGACCGGCTTTTTGTTTCTTAGCCACTGCTTGTAATTAGTCTATACGGATTTTTTTTCCCCTGGATGTCCATGCCTTAACTAGAGCTCCTCAAACTCCATGAAGAAGCCTCACCTGGTCGGAGAAGGTATTTATTTTATCCTGATGAAGACGATCCCAAGGTGCTGTCAGGTGGTATTTGCACCCCATGGGCTGCAGACTTCTGTGCACTCACGCTGGTGATTTGGAAAATAACATTTTGATTAGCTGAAGCGATATTTTGGCCAGGTCCCGTGACGTGGCCCTCCTGCCTTGACCCAGGACGCCAGCAGACGCAGTGCAGCCAGGGCTGGCTCTGCCCCTCAGGGGGCCTGTCCCATCCCTGGGGTGGCTCTTGACTTGCTGCTGCAGTGCAGCAGTTCTGCCCCCTCCACCCTACGCTGCACCTGGGGGAGAGACGCCTTTTCATGAAGGTCCACGTGCGGCTTTCATCACTGCAGTTATTGTCTGTGTTCGTTCATGCCACGTTCCCTTCTGTGAGCTTGGTTTGCTTTTGCTTCGGTGTTATTTGGCTGTGTTAAATAACTGTACACCCTCCGGTTACATTATATTGGCTTGTCACTCTAATGGGATTTTATCACAATCAGTAACACCACACAATAGTGTATATTTTGTGTATGACTTTCTTATACGCTTCCATTCTGAGGTGAAGAGATACAGACATGACCCAGGGCTCATTATGCAAAGCATATATCAAGAAAGACGGCAATTTTTTGTGAGTATTTGTTTCTAATTCCCACATAGTACTTTTTAAATAAGTTACTCCTCCCTCCCCTCCACCCCTCAGTTTGAAGAAGGTAGTGCAAGTGTTTTTCATAATATTTCGTCTACTTTTAAAGGGTTAAAATCCAATACAAAAGCCATCCCTCACTTCTCAGGTCCTGTTGTTTGGGACGCAGGAAAGGCTGCGCACATCTTTTGCCTTCCTTCAGCCCTTGTGCCTGAGCACCCTGCTCCTGGGCAAGGGAGGGCAGGGATGCAGGTGGGAGGCAGCAAAGGGCAGTTTCGTAGCACACACATGAGCACAGGCCCCCTTCCCTGTTGCTCTAAAACATGGTCTTTTTCAAGTGCTGCGAAGTAAGTTTGGAGCTTTTTTGGTATTATTGGGTCTTGGTATTAATGGCAGCACGGTATTCAGAAGAGTGGAAAAACATGTTGGTGGAGAGACCCACTTCAGTCCTCATCACGTAATACTTTATATTTCAGACTAGCCCTAAGTGTACTGGTAACACTAATATTAGAGTTATTGCGCTCTATTCAAAATGAATCTTTATTTTTAAAGGAAAATCTGTGCTGAAGCCAAGTTTTAAGTTGTCAAATTTTGTAGCTGTTCCCACTTCTACCACAGTTGGAGGAACATATTACAACGAAGTTTTTGAAACGACCCGCAGTGAGGTTAGGTTCCTGGAGTCTCTCTACGATTCAAAATCTCCAGACTCTTTTAGAAATCACCCTTTATTTGCTGCCCCACTTTCTTCACTCTAGCAAAAATGTGTTTCATTCATTTCTTTGCAACTGCTCCTTATTTAATTTGGCAAAGAGCAAAGTGCGAGTTGGTTCCCCTCGTTCGAAAGTGATGCAGCAGTTTTTCAGCGTTCGCATTGAGCCGTGTCCTTGAATTCACTTTGTCTGATCAGCAGCCATTTTTCAGCCCAACTGTACTTCTGGCACAGCCAAGTCAGGCTGGGAATGAGCAAAGCCAACGGAAGATCATGTCTCTATCGAGCAAAATGCCTGGTTCCCTAGCTACAAACAAGGATGTGCCAGAAACCCCAGCTTAAGTGAGAATTTTGTGCTAAGCACTGAGGTCACCGTGACCTTCACAAAGATTACTTCATGCATTTTTATTTCAGTAGGTGTCAACAACCATGCTGAGATAGCTTGGTTTGTGCTGCAGCCCGAAAAGGGTAGGGGAAATTAGACACTTTGCATTGGCTGGGATTTTAAATGGAAAAGTCCTGCTCTCTTCTTGTTTGCTCAGCCTAATACAAACCTGCTTTTGCTTTTATCTTATCATGACATTCAAATTCAGGAGCAGAGCACAGCAGCTCAGGAGGGCAGCGCTGACTGAGAGACCTCCATCTGCAACCTTTCGAGGCGACCCTTTCACTGCTACCTCTTGGTTTTGTCTTATACAACCTAACCCCACCAAAGCCCGTGCGGCAGCCTGACCAGACCACAGCTTTGCCCCCACGCTGGGCAGCACAGCCCAGCCTGGCTGGCCGAGCATCTTCCTCCCCACCACCCCTCCTGGCCATGGGAACTGGTACGTGGGCTTCCCCATGCTGATCTGTGTCCTCCACAGGGGTGGAGTGGGCACGAAAATAAAATCCTGAATAGGAAGAATAAGATTTTATCAAAAGGGGTGGTCAGCAGAAGGCTCGGCCTCCCAAATCACTCTGGACCATTGCTCACGTCATCGAACCACACTATAAACGCCTGCCTCTACCTGGCCTGCGGGTGCAACAACCTGAACAGGTAGGAGTGCACCGTGACGGTTATGGGAAGCAAGCAAGCAAGCGGCATTTCCATCGAGAACAATAGCAATAAATGAACTTTCATTAAAAGCATTAACTCTTTCCAGGCTATTTGTCTCTTTCCCCTGTTGTCCTGCTTTCCAAAATTACCTATCCTCAGTGCATAAGCATTACCACACAGCAGTCACACAGCATAACAGAGTGCAAACATAATCAAAATGTTTTAATGTGAAATGTTGTACATACTAAGAAAAGAATTTCTAGTAATAACACCCTGAATGCTTCAGATCGAATCACAGAAGTCATGGTTTCTTTTGTGTTTGCACTGTTGCATATTCATACAGCAGGTTTTTTTGGCATGGGCATTTGTGGAAACTGAATTTTAAAAATGTGTCTGAGGAGTAATGAAAAATGAATCTTACATTCGCAGGAAGGATAATTCCCACTGAAATATCAATGTGGCAGGAATCAGGAGATCAGAAACAATGTCCTACGATCTCTGCCTAACCACTACCATCGTGCAACTTTCAAATATTGAACACCTGCAGAACAATGTTTGGAATCAGTCGAGCCTCTGCATTTAAGATTTGCAATGCCATTCAGATAATCAAGTACATTTGAAGGAACTGCAGCCCACTCTCTCACTATCCACAGGTAGTAACGGGAGACTCAATCCATCAGACAAATTATTCATTGCCTGCCACCCGCTCTTCTCAACTCCGAAGGGTCTGTTTCGGCTGGAAATGGCTCTCTCTGATTGCATCCTCTCCCAGCGTGCAGCTGGATTTACCCTCTGCAGAATAATTTTCTTCGGCACTAAACACGCTGTCATTCCACCGTATCTCTTGACCAACTTTTGGGACTAGAATTTAAATTAGGGGCATCATGCACAGACACTCCCAAAGCAAACTTGTACCCTCAGGTTTTAAAGAGAGAATGACAACCTGAATTCAAATCATCTGATGTGCAGCAGAGAGATGGACATCGAAGCTGTAATGTGGCGTTTTCCATCTCTGCCATCACTACCACAAATTCAACTTGCCGTTAGCAAAAACCTTCTGCTCTATGAAAACAGCTCCCTCCTATAAGCCCAATTTTTCATAGGTTATTGAGCTCAGTCCAAGCTTTAGTAAGGTGCAATTTGACTCCTTTCGAGGCAAGATTGTCTGGGCAGTCAGTTCTGGCAGAGTTCAAAGGCTCTGTTTTTCTGGCCAGGGCTGGCAGAAAAATGTAAACAACTTGGTATTTCCACTCATCTGGTAAGAAATCAGAAGGACTTTGGTCTACATAATCTATCTCTCAGTAGTATTTTTTGAGACGAAATACACATAATCTTTTTCTCTCCTTCCTGTCTCCTTGTCAGCTGTAAATGAGCAAAATAAAGCTGCTGCTTTTCAAGCAGTGTTGCCTGTAAATACAGCATCGGGCACGGCAAGTCTGGAGGTTAGGGGAGCTTTAGGACATGTGCTGTGCCCTGAGGACATCCCAATATATTTCTCTTCATTTTTTCTTGCTTATCTGTTATTGCAGTGGCTGCCTGCTGTATTTTGGACATGAAGACTGCCTGTAACTCAGCTGGGTTAACGTTATCCTTTATGGTACAGGTAGCTCAGATGATGTTCTGCGTGTGCACCAGGCCCATTCAGAGAGGAGGAAAAAGTCTCTTTTATATTGTTTTTCTATCCCTCTCACCCCAGCTCTATAGCAGTTGATGCACAAGACTGATGTATACTTGAAAAAATTGTACTTCTATCCAAGTATACCTTATTGTCCTTTCCATCTCAAATAAAATTAGGCTTCTTTTCCTAAAATTTATCCCAGTGACTCTTCCTCTTCACATGGGATTCCTGGTTCCTCTTAGCCTTTCTCCCAGTCTCCCCGTTCATCTGTCCCATAGCTCACTCTTGGGCTAAGCTTCCTCATGAACTTCTCACTCAAGACACATGTCTGGGCAGAAGTTGAGACTCTGACCCTCTGTGTATTACTATTATTATTACTATGTAATAATACAATTTAATAATATATTGTAATAATATGATGAGCCAAGGCCCCCTCTGCCTCTTGATGATGGGTCCAGAGCATATTGCCCTCTGCTGTCTTCCTTTGTTTGGGCTTAACTCAGAAAGCTTCTGGTTTTGTTGCTCCTCACAATTTCTTAGGCTTTTGGCCAGGCTTTGTCATTGCAACATCGGCTGATGTCAGATGCGAGGCTGGCTCCTGCGCCGTCCCCATGCCTGAAGGGAGGCGGGCAGAGAGGAGCCATGCAGAGCAGGGCTCGGAGCGCACAGCTGAAAATGTCCAGGCTGCCCTATGCACTGTATGGCATTACGGGAAAGCAAACTCTCTCCTGCCTGACCAGAAGGTCACTACACAGCCTGTGTTCTTCCAGTCTCACCTCTTCCCAAAATGTCCCGTTTTGACAACACCTGGCCTGTCACCAGGCACTAGCCAAGGAAAGCAGAGGAAACATAGGAGACCCCTCATGGTCTCTCTGTAGCCATCAATGACTCCTGTGTTTGTAGGGTCAGTCACACCTGGAGGTGTTGGAGGAAAAACACCCCACCTGAAGCATCTTTGTGCCTCCTTAATACTCCTGGTGTGCTCCTCAGCTGGAGAGGGGGATGCTGTGCCTGTGTGCTCTCTAGCTGTATATTTTATGATCCCCAGTTCCTGACTCTGTTCGTTTTCCACCCATAGCCTGCCCATCTGAAGCACTGCTGATATGCTTGTAGGCTAATGGCAAGGCTTCTGCAGGCACATGAAGCAATAAATAATCTTCCAACCAGCTGACACAGGCAGAGAGGAGGCAGGGGTGGGAGGCTCGGTGCTCTGTTGGGGAGTGAGAACAACCCACAGGAGGTCAGGTGAAGGGGGCATGGTTGGGCTGTTGCACATGCTGCTGTTCTCCCTCTTCACGTCCGTCTGTCGGGAATGTACCTGCGGGGAAAAGATGATTTTTCAGAGCTCTGAACCCTCCTCCTGGGCTGTTAAGGTCTACAGGGCTTTCTTTGGTCCCCTTGGGCTTTAAGGACCAGCTGGAAGGAAGCTCCCTGTTAGGAGTCCCCCTGAATGCTCGGCAGCCCTGGGCCTGCGGCAGGGGCCAAAGCTGTGACCCTTTCTTCTAGGATGTCCGCTAATGTCACAGTCCAGAGCTCTGTCTAACCTCTCAGAAGGGATGGCCTAGGACAAATTGCATCACACCCCCACCGTTTCCCCCTGGGCACCTATGGAGGTCATCCTGTGCCTTACCCAGGTGCTAACATTTCCCTCCTGATATCACCTCTGCTCGTTTCAGGTTTGCTTCCAGAGTGGGATATTGTGCCAGTTCTCCTCCCAGGAGGAGTCCCTGGAGACACTGCCCCACCTCTTCCCACCCATCTCCATCTTCACCTGCCTGCAGTCCAGGAACCAGAGGGGGGGCATGGTGTGAGTTGCACCGGGAGAAGCAGCACAGATATTGCACACTTTAAAACTCCAGGAACAGTGAAGTGAATGAACACACACGCGCACACACGCGCACACACAAAACCTGCTAACAAAGCACAGGCTGGTCCTTGCCACCTCCATCACCCAAAATGTTCCCCTTTGAAATTACACCCTCACTCTCTTCACCCATTCACCCTGCAACAGTCTGATTTCTATGACACCGGCACTGTATTGCTTTACATTCAGGACACTGAGGTCACAGCAAGTGCTTTGTACCATGAAGAAGTTATCTCCACTTGACTGAAAGCTTTCTGCAACTGCATATTGCATCCAGTGTTTGCGGCCGCTGATCCATTATTTGTGAAGGGGACAAATCCCATCCTTTGCTTTTCGGCTGGCTGAAGATTTAACCTCCCTTCACCAAAAGAAAACATGACAGTGTGAAAGATTTCCAACCTTTTTCTTTTTTTTATTATTATTACTATTACTATCCCTATTGTTGTTGTTATCCGTCTGCTCTAGCTGTGACATGCAAAGCTTGTGCAGCTAACACCACTCGGCGTGACCGAGTTATTTTCACAGTGATGCTGCAGGAGGGTCCCTCTATCCTATTTCATTAAAAGGCAGCGCGTTTTATGACTTCTCCACTCCAGCCGCAATGATACGGTGCCAGGTGCTGTAGCTTATTCCCCTCCCTTTCCTTTGCCTGCAGAAGCAAACCAGCTCAGATCTGCAGAACTCGCAGGTAGGACATTAATCAAAACCACAGCGGGGATCCAAAAGTAGTTCCTGGAGCAGGAAACTGTTCGGAGATCATTATTTTACCTTTGTGCTCAGTAAACCCACCTACAGATGAGAACTTAGGAAAGAGGAAAAGAGCGTTATGTAATCAAACCGTAACGTTAATAGCGGTTTTCCATAAAAACATGTGCTCACTCGGGTGCAGTTGCTATCCCTTTCTCCACAAAGGCTAGGTGCTAAATGAATGAAAAATACTCAGTTAATATTATATATTAATGCATACATATGTGTACGTGTGTGCAATTAAATGTGCTATGTGTATGCATGTACACAAAGCACAGATCTTTTACAAACGCATCTTTCCTAAGACTACTAAGTACCTTGGTGTGAGATGAAATATTTTATTTAAATGATCATAAAAGGTGTCCCTAAAATGTCACCACTTATTTTATTTTCCCAGCTCGCCCCACAGTTCACTTTAGACTGAAACTAATTTAAATTACTTTGTAGCTCCCAGCAATAAAAGGAATTTAGTAATTTGCAGTTCGTTTGCCCTTGCTATTCTTGGAAACGGTATTTGAGGTTGTCCAATCCTTTGCATTAGGAAATGTGTGGAGCGTGAGTAGCAGTCATGTCATGCCTGGCAGATTTTGCCAAGGAAACTATTGGTTTTTTGCAGCTTTGAAATTCTGGGGATAATTGACGTGCGCTCCATTCCCGCAGAATAGCTGCGATCCTCATCACTGCCTGGCTGTGGATGAGTTTAGCGAACATTGTATTTCCCGAGTGGTGGTTAAACTAACTTAATTAGGGAAGTGCCTTTATCCCAGCCCGGACAAAGGCTGCCCTTGACGGAGCACTGTTTAGAGAGCAGCTCTGAGGCGAAGGGCTTCTGAAACAGACACACAGAGGTGTCTCTCCCCTGGCCCTGAGCTTCGGGCAGGGGTGAAATCTTAGGGGGAAAAAAGGAAAAAAAAAAAAAAAAAAAAGAATGACATTTCTAACCTTCCCAGCTGCTGACAAAACGTGACCCAAGCGCAAACTGCATCTCTT
>VFFE01005869.1:0-107619 GCA_008921705.1 Burhinus oedicnemus
TTATATTTTTTTTTTTTTTTTTTTTTTTTTTTTTTTTTTTAACATTTCCACTGTTTTGCGCAAATATATACTGGTATGACCAGATTTCACACAGTTTTAATCTGGACAAAGCCAATGTATTCCTTTTAGGTGTTTTCACAGAATAGTCCTTGTGAAGAAATCACCATTTCTATTTCAACTAATGGTTATATCTACAAAAAGCTCTGAAACCATTTTGGGACTCAGCTTAAGATTTAATACTGATTCTGAGTGAGTGACAGGTAAAGAGGTTTTCATATGGCCTAGCAAATTACATTCTTAAAAGAGGACTCTGTGACAGCCAGGTTTTCAGATGCTAAGGCTAAAAAGACCGAGGAAAAAAAGCACGGTTTTGACAACTGGCCACCTGTGCCCTCTGCAACGCCAGCGACTCGGTAAGAATGCATGACAGCAAGCTCTTTTCCTTGGATAAATTGCAGCTCTCCCACCATCCAGGAAAGTACTCCAAAATGAGAATACATCTGCAAAGATGGCAGAAAACAGAACTCTGGTCTTCATAATTTCCCCCCCCCAGGTGAAAAAAATCACCTGGATTGCCATTCACTAGAAGTAATTGGGGCCAAATAAAAAATGCAGCAGAATCCTTGTGGATGCAAGTGAGCCCCATCACATCAGTGGAATCACTCTGGATTCATACAGGTGTAACCGAGATCAAGCAGCTGACTGTCAGCAAGTACTTTTATGACAATGAAGTGCTTCCTGGTTTTAACACCTTTAGCAAGCCCAGGGTCTAATCTGACAGAAGAGCATCCTGATTATTTTCATATTTGCTGTACAAGTGATTATTATGGGGTGAGAACTCCCCATCAAAGATGAAGTTTTCAACATTAAGGAAGAAGAATAAGCAAGAATGAGCAATACCACAAAAAAAAGCTAAAACAAAATGTTCTACCATTTGCAGAAAAGCTAATGACCCAGAATACCATGTCTAACCCATAGGCTATTTTTTCTGCTTGGGAGCAAACGCTCTCTGTCACAAACACCTTATTGAGTAGAAGCATGACAGTTGAATGGTGCAAAGTTATTCCCGCCTTCTAGCTTGGCTCTTAAAATATGAAAAAATCTTATCTATAAACGTAAAATGGAACATTCATTTAAAGCAACAAGATTCCAAGATGGCAACCTGTAATATATGAGATGAAATGCAGAATGCTACACAGTTTGAAATAAACTTATTCTTTAATTGCAAACTTCTCTCTACAAATGGTACATCACCATTTTTTGCACTCTCTTTTGGCAAATAGTGCATTTCATTACACACAGGAGACGTGCTGCTGCCCCTTTTATTTCTGATCAATGCCTCGAGGCTGGAAGGAGATGTCCGGAGGGTTTGCTAGTTTCTTTGAGCTTCCTCTCCGCCCTCAATTCCTTGCTCCAGACAGGCTCCCGCTGAGCGCTACCAAAGTCTCCCTCAGAAGAAGTGATTCAGCTCAATCCCAATTTCCAGGACACGCCATGGTCTTCTACAATAGCCAGGAGCAGCCAAAGCCTTCTACAGGGCTCAGGCAGGTACTCTGCCCTCAAGCAAGCTATGGAAAGATGCTCACCCTCCAGCCTTTACTTAAAACTGTTTTCTGCCTGTTACCTTACGTGAGCACGTGCAGAACCGTGACTTACTCCCACGGGATTACACAGTGCCAAAAGCACGTATGACGGTGCTTAGCCCTCGCAGTAGGGGAACACAATGTCTGACATAAACGTCCTTGGAGATAATGGGTCCTCCCAGGAGAAGTCTGACTCATAAAAGCAACAATTGTTCCCGGTTCTTAGGCAAGGCCCTTTCCAGCTCTTCCTCCCATAGAAATAGGCTGGATGCAATCTTATGTGAGCATGTAGAAGGCTGTCAGGGGAAGGAGATGGTATTTCTGTACCTTGTTTTGTCCCTCTTCTTTCAGTGAGATTTTCGAGCTGCTGCTCCACAGGATAGTAGGCTTATCTTTACGAGTCAATTTTACCCTGTTAAAAGGAGTTGCTTCTCCTTAGATGAGGCCAGTTCAATGAAACATCTGTAAAAATCTTCACTCTCCTGTAGCAAGGAGGATATTAATTCTTAAGAGCTGTCCTCTTAAGTGGGATTTATTTAATGCCAAGGCAGAATTATACATTGGAGTTTTTCTAGATTGACTCACATTTCATCCCTTTCTTAGTTTTAATTGTAACTAAAGTGAACTCTCCCAGCAGCTTAAAATTTACTTTCCCTCTAGGTGCTGAAGCTTATTAAAGTACGTATTTTGACTCTGAGTGATTAGACTCTGACTCAAATGAGAATTCATATTCTGCACAGTAAGTATTTCAGCAAAAAAATATGCCAACAGGTATCTTCAGCTCTTTATTTATGAGCAATGAAAAATATGGGAAATTATTAGAGACCAACAGGAAAAGCCAGAAATGGCATTAGCCCCAATACAGAGACAAGTGATCTAAATTAATTTTGTCAGAGTGAACTCTGCTTTCAAATTTATTTGTCTTATCACATTAACACTTTAACAACGACAGCCTACAGGTCTATTTTTAGGTACTTACTATGTTAAAATATGCGATGAAAGCAGAGAAAGAAGAAGGTACTGAAAATGTTTTCTGTAAAGACATTCAAGCACTCTTCCCAACTCTGGGCTGGTGAACCATTCAAATGACAGTGCATCCATTTGTACGACAAGAACACCTGCATAAAGATTGTGATGCTTTTTAAAAGTGCTAAGCAACGCACAGTAATATTGAGACCACTACATGGTGTGGGAGTTCGACACTTCTGAAAACTAGGCCATTCATTTAAGCACCTAAAAACTCTTTTCTCATGGAAAGGTAGACGTTCACAATTTGAATGTATTGTTCTCAGTATCAGTACAGTATGCAGCTGAAAGAGGACAGCCACTCACTTCACCAGACCACTAAGAGATCGCCACAAGACCATGCTCTCCCTGAAGTATGTGATTTTTACAAGATGCAATGATGGGGACTGGGTTAATTTCAGACAGCAGTGACTTTTCAACAGCAAGGCTCTGTGAGACATGATACCATCAAAAAACGGCGAGCTCGTTAAGACTGTGAGTAGAATAGTGTTGATTTTGCTTTTCACAAACCCTCAACATTGCACTTTTTTACATTGACTTTTTTACTATAGTGCTTTACTAGATCTCTTTTTAGGATGAATGATTTGTTAAATCACACCTACTGCATTTCTTGTAGTATCTTTCAAAAAACTATCTATAGGAATGTTTGGGTAGGTTTCACGTACGTACCACACACTGCCAATATTAGAAGGTAATATAAAGTCAGAATAGGTATGTTAGCAGGAATTCATAGAATGGAAAATGCTTGTCTTAAAGAGAGATTTTAAAACCGAAACTTAATTAATACCTGACACAAACCTGTTTTTTAAAAGTACCCAAGGCTGTATTCAACTCTAGTTCATCTACAGAATCTTTAATGAAGAAATGAAAATCACAATGCTTGCCATGTTATATCTAAACTAGATTCCTGTCTCATATCACAGATTTCTCTCCCAGGAAATGGTGCAGTCCCAGCAAAAATGTTAAGCCATAGGAAAGTTAAAATTGAAAGACCATGTACAATCTTCCAGGTATTCTGAAATAACAATAAACAGACGGCTAAGTACAAGCTGTGTATCTAGCTTTCACCCCTCTCTTACTGTAGTAGAGGTGTATTTTAGGAATGTAATTACATATTTAATGACCTGGATACAAAGTTAAGCACAGCCATCAGCTACAGAAGATGAACTGTATTTGTGCCAGCCCTTCCTAAGCCCTGTATGAAACCGATTCCAGCTAAACTAAAACCATTCAGAGCAATGGATTCCATAAAAATCATCATCTTAATTCATACTTTCATGGACACTTCTCATCTTATGTAGGCAACCACTGCTTCTAAAAGGAACAGTCCGACCTTCTCTTCCCAAACCTTGCATAGCCAGTAAACACACTGCCATGCAATGAACACAACAGAGGAGCTAGGTTAAAACTAACCTGTCCAAAAAAGGCTGGTCTTAAACTAGATAATTTTGGAAAGGGAAAAAAAAAAAAAAGAAAATGTTCAGAAAAGTATTCCATTTTGATATGTTCTGATGGACACAATTTTATGTTTCAGTTTAAAAAAATGTTTTTGAGCTCTATTCCCTCCTCTTTTGCTACAGTATATATAAACTGAACATAATTTTTAAGATAAAAACACGTCAATTAGCCCCAAACCATTCTTCTTCACAGCTTTTTTTGTACTGAAGACTTCCAGTGTTATGAGAGTGACACCAGAATTTCAAAATTATTCACCAAATGGAATCTCTTATGTAGGCAGCTTTATTAAATCCACGTAAGTAGCAATAGGGTTTTTTTCCCACTAAAGGGGAAAAAAAGGTTATCTGTATCTATTTATCATCAAGTGGTTCAAACACCCGGTGGACATAATGTGCTAGGACTCCAGATAGCAGTTTTCGTCTCTAGTTATAGAAAGTCACAAGCAATTTAGTTACTGTTCCAGGGGCATAGCTCCACAGCTGTGAAATACTTCACTGCTACAGTGAGGTGGGAATTAATTCATCAGTTTACATAAGACTTTCTGATACTACAATGTAAGTACTATGTGTAACCTCTTGAATAGAAAACAAAAAAGCCAAATATTCAAAATCAAAACAGCCTAAATTAACAATTTGTCATTATTTTAAGCAAAAATAAACAATTACTTCAGACCAGAATTCAACTTTCCTTGCTCCTTCAGAACTGCCATTGTTACAATCATTGTGCTAAAGTATGGAAAGTGGAACACATGGGAGTCCACTAGGCAAAGAGGAGATGGGAACTTTGGTGACAAAATTAATCTGTGTGTTCAGTTCTTAAAGGTCTTATCTAGTTTCTTTACAATATGCTGCAGTATTAGATCTGTTCTCATGCACAGCCTTATTGTCATCGTCCCTTGCTGCCAATGGGAGTTAAGAACATATTTGAATGAAGAGGTATTTATTTCAGGACTGCTATGATGTCCTTGTTTGGCCTCAGAAAAAAAAAAAAAGGGGGGGTGAGAAAAACACTAAAAAAAGGTAACATCTTTTTTTCAGGACAACCAAGCACTGCTTCTGTGTAAACCATGTCAAATGACATATCAAGTGAAAACAACTTCAGGGCATCACGCATTTTTATTTGAAAGATGACAGATCAGCGGTTCTGTTCACTCTGTACAGTTTCTGGAGGAGCAATGTTTCATACAGGGGCAGAAAACAGGAAAAACAAAACAAGAGATTCTGTTTAAAAAAAAAAAAAAAAAAAAAAAAAAAAGGAGGGGGGGCCAAGCCGACCCGACCGCTCACATCCCTGCCCCTCCCGCCAGCAGCGGCGATCCCCGCGCAGCGGCAGCGCGGAGCCGGCGGCGCCCGCACCCGGTCCCTGGCGGCGCGGCGGGGCCGGCGCTGCTGCAGCGACGCCGAGCCGCAGACCCTCCCCTCGCTCCCGGCCCGGCACGTACGGCCCCCGCCGGCTCCCCCAGCGGAGGCGGCGCGGGGGGACGGAAGAGGCGGATGCACAGAGCCGTGCGGGCGGCACGGCAGGCGGCGGGCTCGGTGGCCCCGGCACCGCCGCCGGCCTTCGCCTCCTCCCCCCTCTCCCCGCCCCGGCGCCCCGGGCATAGGCTTCCTCCTCCTCCCGAGCAAATGGCAAGTGATCGGGGCGGCTCCCAGGCCGGTACCGGCGGAGAAGCGGGCAGCGCCGCGCTGCCCAAGGCCGGCGGCGGCAGCACAGGGGGGAGAAGGGCGCTTCCCGGCCGGGGCGGGGCGGGGGAACGGGGCCCACTCGGCCTTTGTCCCGGGGGGAACGCCGTCCCGCCGCGCCCTTGCCGGGCCTGGCGGGGCCGCGCCGCCTTCCCCTTGGAGCCGACAGCCGCCCCCGGGCACGGCCGCCTCTCTTTCCCCGCCGCCGGCTCCCTTCCGCCGGCGTCCGCGCCGTTCCGCCCCCGCGGAGGCTGCGCTCCCGGGCGACACCGCGGGCGGGCGCCGGGAAGCGGCAACGCGGGCGGAGCTCCTGTGCCGGGCCCTTCCCCGGGCAGTAAAACCTGGCAGCCCACCCTTAGCAGAGTGCCGTCCCCTGCCTGCCTCCGCCCGATGCGACGGGGATGCGTGCCCACAGAAGCAATAAAAAGAGAATTAACATGTTTATAGTCCCACTTCGACCACCGTGGTTTTTAATCGCGCTCCTCTCCCCTCGGTCTCCAGCAAAGCCGTCGCAAAGCTAAGGGCTTCGGGAGAGGAGGCGGGTTGTCGGTACAGTGCCCAGCAGCCGGCGCTGATCCGGGCTAGAGGCTTGGGGCGCTAATGCAATACAAGTAATAACCATAATATAACTCGGAAGCAATGGTCAAGTCTGCAAAACCAAGTGTTTTTCATCAAAGTGTAAAGTGAAAAATTAATAAAACCGGGTGTGAATGTAGTAGAAACAGATATGATTAAAAAAATTGAGAGAATATTCACAAAATTCAGTTTTTACATACTCAGCCAGCTGTAAACAGCTCCCGTGGATTGTTCGTTATTGAGCTCAGTAGTTTTAGTGTTTTTTCATTAAGCAAGTCTGTATTAATCATGTGTTGTTGAATTCAAACGCAGGAGGCAAACACAATCATTTTTTTATTTGTTCTTAAGTGGAAATAGCTGAAAAAATGAGGATAAAAAGATTCCTTATTTATTCCTATCTTGCTAAGATTTTGTGTCTGAAGGAAAGAACAGAAGGGAAATGACAAGGGAAAGCAGGTAGTGTTTAAAGAGAACAAAAATCCATCACGTGATAGGAGTGTCTGCCTCTAAGAAAAGAATTTATCTTTAAAGGGAGAATTCCAGACAACTTTCCAGTGCTGTTCACTAAATTCTATTCTACCACAGCAAGACTTTTCCAAGGCAGGATACAGAACTTGTCACTGTAGTCAGAAATACAGTGTAATATGGTAAGACACTGTCATTCTGTCAAGTTACGGCAGCTTGGTCAACGAGTGATGCTTTTCTAGAGTTTTTTTCTAGCTCTTCAAGCGAGGACATCAGTAGCCATGTTTGCTGCCTTCCCCTTAATCATAGTTAGAAGATGGAATCAGAATTTGATTTGTTCTGGTGGGGTGTTGGTCCTGAACCTTGTAGAAGAAGGTCTCTGTTATCCCTCCCACATGGATCAGGAAGGAGGGAGGTTATTGGATAGTTACAGGATGTTTATGCTGACAATTCTGCTCACAGCTTATTGTGACCACAGGGTTCTTCTCAGTGTCATGCCAATTAATACAACTATGAATGCCTTTTTAAGCCTCAGACTATTTTCATAGGCTTGGTAACAGTGAATTGAAAAGTCATCCACAAAGAAACACCACTGTCTTCAAGAAAGCTAAGATCGTTGGTATCTGGTTTCACAGCATCAACAGAATAGAACAAGAAGTCTGGAAATACGGTTGGTTATTTATTCCGTTTATTGTTGTCTATTGTAAGGGGCTCTTAAATTTCTAGATTCTTAGTCCATTTGGCCCTTGATTTACCTGGTGACTCTAGTACCGTTAAAGCAGGAATGGCTGATTTCAGTGTGGAAAAGCTAGATTATATATTGAGGTCATTCTATTGATTAAAATACTGAAAATGGAAATGTTAGAATATCAAGGTGAATCTTTAGAGTTGATCCCTAAATTTTTAAAGATTGACAAGCTGCTGACATCCAAATACCCTGAGTATTACTGCGACAGTGCTGTAATCTCTACAACAGTGGACATTATACCACCATCTTGAAGAAACTTTGTGAAGAGCTTTACAAGTAATTTCATGAATGATAGGACAGTTGGTCTTGGCTCAAGGGAATTCAATGTATGTCTTTCCAATTGCTTTTGCAGTCTTGAAAATTGTCTCATGTCATTTCTAGTTTTGTCTCAGGTTCAGCTCAGCTCAGTTAAAAGTAAAAAAGAAACACAGGTAACTTTTATGTTTGCGTTCCTGAGAACCTGAAGACATTTACATAGGTGTAAATAAGGCAAAAAGAAATTGAAATCCATGGAGCTACATGATTATAAAATTTATGTGAGAAGATTGGCTCAAAATGTAATGGGGAAAATTATCTAAAGAGAGCGAGAAACAACACAGTGAATGTGTTGCAATAATGTGTGACCAGTGACTGAGAAACTTATTGAGGAAATGCACAGGTCAGCCAATTTCTGCTCATAGATGGGTTCTGCCTCCTTTAGACTAAGCAGAGTTTTTTCATTTTGTGTCAGAAAAAACAACCCTTTCCACCTATTAGTAAAACTGTTCGAAACATTTCAGTAAGCATCAGGACACGCTGTTCTGTCCCAGAGTATCTTCTTTACATATTTTTCTAAACATGTTCCTGTTACATATAAACAAATATTAGAAATCTTAAGAAAAATGAAAATATGCAGATTTGCCATTGCAAGGAATATACACAACTCAGGGCAATGCAATATGGCATCTGTCCAGTATTTCTAATATGGGGGAGCATTCAAAAAGGCAGACATAAGGAAAAGAATCCCAAACCCTCCAAAACACATAATTGCCATCAACCCTCCAAAACAATAGCAAAAACCTGTCCCACTTTTATACGCTCCAGACGAAACTCTAGTACAAAACAAACTAAACTTTGGTTTTTTCTCCAATTTCAAGGACTATTTGCCAGTCACCAATACAGCGAAGCTCATTGATGTCTGTAGACAGTGAGGTCTGGGAGATGGACCGTTTAAAGGATCAATACCATTCCACTCTTACAGTATAAAACACAGTGCTACCCTTCCAGTAAGCTTCCTGAAAATGACACAGTCATTTCTAAATGACACTGTGGCATTAAAGTCTGAAAATACAGGCACTAAGTTGTGAGAGATGTAGGAGCTACACCTAGCTGTCCCCGCCAACGGAGAAGTGACACAAAGCATAAAAAAATGTTTAGCCTTAAGCTTTAGTATAATTTTCACTAGAACACTATTATTAGCAGTTACAATCTAATATTCTGATGTAATATTCAAGCATTCAAAACTCTGAGTTTATAGCTAATTTCCTTTAAGCCTGTTCCAGTTTCAGACAGATAGCAAGTCATCTGTCCTTAACACCATTGCTCTCAGTTGTCCATCCAAGTAGTCATTGCCACTGTATGTAGCCACAATCCTTAGCCAGAGCAGCCCATATTAGAATACAAAGACACTCAAATCATGGTGAAGTTTTAAATAGATTGGCTTCTTTGGGTCATCACTGTAAGTCTGTGATGACTTGGATTAAAAACACACTAGCATGGTGGACCTGTCATGATTTAAGAGTGAATTTCACTGTGAGTAAGGCATCTTAACCAATTTTTGGAGTGGATTAGCACTGTTTCATTGATAAAAAGCCTTTCCTTTTTAAAAAAGAATGACAGTTAAAATGGAATTAATAACATGACTTAAAATACTGCTTAATTCTTAATAAAAACTTTAAATATTTTTGCGTGATAAAATCTCAAGTAATGACTTAGATTACACTATGAAACAATTGCTTAAACTAGCACCTGTTCAATCCTCCATAAGTTTTTAAAAATTGTTTTAAGCCAGCTCATCTAGCCTAGGGGCTAAAAACCCCTTCAGCTAACATATTTTAACATTACATATTTTATTTGCTTTTGCCTTTTTTTTTTTTTAATAGCAATTCAGCAGCAATAGTCACTGCAAACAAAAGGATGTACAGGTGCTACACACAGATGTGACCTCTAACTTTCCATCAAAGACCCAAGACCTCATCCTTCCAGATGTCACTGAGGCCCACAATAGCTAAGCCTATGGCTGCTGGCATGATAAATGCTCCTAGCAATGTTCAATAAATCATGCAATCAGAGCTCCAAATGACACCACAATTTATTGTAACTTTTAGCATTACACTTTCTAATGATGGTTTTAACTTGTTTTGCCATGTTCACTAATGTTTTGTCATCTCACCTTTCAGTCTCTGCCCATTAGTATGATTTCTTCTATTCCTTTTTGCTTTCCTCACTAACTCTTATGCCATTAAGACCTTTTTTTTTTTCTTAGTGCATCTCATTATTCCCTCTTTTCAACTCTTACTTCTGTCTGTCCCATCCGTTCAGCTCCCCTCTTCCACCTCACTCTTGGCAGCTCACTTCATGAGCAGCTCAAGGAAGAGGGCTAAAATGGAGCTTTCTCTACAGAAATGGGAGTTTTATAGGAGACACAAGCAGCAATATTTCTAAACATTTTATCCATGACTTTCTGATATCAGTCACAAACAAATGCAGAAGGGGAACCTTATGTTTCCTGAAGTGAGTTGCCTCTTGCCAGCATCCTCGTTATTTCTATGAATCGTGGACATTTCCAGCTGCACACTGGCAATGCCCAGTAAGGCAAGTAACAGGGCCTCCACCTCGACTACTCTGAAGCCCAGTAGCTAGCATATTTCTCTAGAAGTTGTGAGCTGTAAGTGTATACTCATAGGCTGACATTAAGTTCACGCTTACTGTCTCCGCAACTGTCTCTTATCAGCGTTACACCCTAAGGTCAAGCAGTGATGAGTGCCTGAGCATAACAATTGGCTTCCCAATCAGTCTGAGGCGCCTATCTCGAGGGTGCAGATAAGCACCTAAGCCCAAGCGAGAAGCAGAATTTCAGCTCCATTCCTTACTTGGCCGCGGGCTGTGCTCCCTTTACAACTATTCTAAATCCCCTTCCCGAGAGCTCTACTGTTCCCATTCACTGCGCAGGGAACCTGGATGGCTTAGCTATGCTCATGGAATAGCTGCATTTACTGCCCGTGGACAGCACGTAAACACAACTTCTCCCAATTCACGTTTAATCCCAGACGATAATGTTTAGTGAATGGCTCAAGGGTACGCAGACTATTTCTAAAATCCATAGTATGACTGCTGTCATTTACCGCAGCTGATCTTACTACCTTGTAAATTTCTCAATTGCTGAGCAGATACATGGTTAAAAAGCCTTAAAACAAAGCTCCTCTGTTGCCTATACCCAGATTGCAATTTCTTAATTGCAAATAGTCATGCCAGAAAGTACTCAAACTGTAAAATACTTACCTTGCTAAAAATACTCCATTTAGTCCATTTTCTGCAACAGTAAATATGATTCACCATATCACCATCTGTTATCAGGTACTGATGCTTTCCTGCTATAACAGGCTCCATTGCAGCCAACCTGTGCCTGATCTTAACTAAGAATTTGTAACCCCAAGTTAAAAGGAATTGTCAAATACTCTCAATTCAGCTGAAATTGATAGGGTGGGAAGCACTCGGCACCTTACAAGATTAGCCCTTAGAAACTGAGGACTAACTCCATCAGTAGGCCACATCACATTTATACTGTGAGCTGTGGGGTACTGTTTTGATCGCTGACCAAACTCTAAATGAGAGGCTGAAAAAGAGGGAAAAATAGCACATGCAGAGTTTCATGCTGCTGCCACTACACTGCTTCCTGTACCCAAGCAAACTCATTTAGTGTTTGCTCAGCTATTGCTGCACAACCAACTGTGTTCAACCTCACAGATGTAATTAGATTTGGGTGCCTGCATTTGTTCCCTTCAGAAGACTGGAACTGGGGGTTAATGCGATGTTCAGTCAGTCTTCTTAAACCAAGGCACTCTTTAATCTTGAGGAACTAAACATAAAAGAAAGTGACATTTACAATAATTAATGAGCGTATGCAACTGTCTCATCTGACTCTTACCAAAAGCATCCCAAGCTTGCATACAACAGCCTAACTTTCAGACTCCAAGCGGGTGTCTTCCTTAGTCATTTTCCCACAGTCTCCTGTCCAGTGCCCCTATGGCTAAGAAAAGGGGTTTGGCTTTTTACCTGTTTATAGGCCATCTTTTATGGTTGTTTCTCATCTGGTAAAACAGTTGTGTAACCTGGCAGGAGTAGGTTTTTTTCTTTTCAGACATTGTATTTAACTTGAAACTCATACAAGGGAGTACATTGTGCGGGGTTTTGCTTATTTCTTCAGCTGTTAGGAAACACAGCCAAACATGTCCAGTATTCATCCCATTGACCATATATTTTGGTAGTTATCCAGATAATTTGTTTGCAAGCCATGTTCATGATTACTACAAGACAACCCATCCCCTGGTTTCCCTGTTGTCTTAACCCTGAAGTACAGCGTAAGCCAACAGTATCCAGAATGCAGAAGTCAGTGTTAAGCTAAATAACACCATAACCTAAACTAGTAAAAATCTACAGTCTCTGCTATATCCCAAACAGACTGGAACAATTAAAAAAAATCTTAGGCAAAAAGTCTGTGGAGTTATAAATCAAAACCACTGAAATATTTGGAGAAACAAATCCACTGCCTTTCATGTATTGGCTGCACTTTGTACAAAACCATGCTTACCACATATCAACTAGATGTCTTTCCTTCTAAAAATGTGTGCTAAGTTCAGAAGGCTTTTCAGTAGATGACCAGATTCAGATGCCCAGTGGTGAGACTGCTGGCTGTTTACAAGATAGGAAATGGGTGAAACAGAAGCAGTGGAGATGAAACAAAATCCGACACACCTCAAGGACATATATATCAAATGCAAAAGAAAATGTGCAATATTTACAACAAAAAATGATCTGTCTGAGGTAAATCTACAATGTGATGAAGGGAAAGGAAGGGAAGAAGGGGAGGAAAAAGGTACAGGAGTTAATTAAAAAAGTTCAGAAATAACTGGGAGAAAAGGAATAAGATGGCTTTTACTTTGAAGAGAAGAAATATTTAAGTACTTCACTTGATTTTTTTTTTAAAGGAGATCATGTCAGTATTCTTCCTTATTAAAAAAAATGTCCATGGGTATTAACAATTAATAATGAAGATGCTGCTTTTGCAAATCACATCTAAGCTTTCAGTAGGAGTAGTCCCACTGATGTGAACAAGATAAGTTATGAATTAAAATGAAATGATTAATTAGTTTTTTAACAAGGTCTTGGTTATGCCACATCCATACTTTGATTTTTTAAACCCATAAGTTTGTGTGCAGCATATAAAAAAAGTGGCATTTTCTGTAAGCCTAGTGAAACTTTGCCTATTCCAGTAATATTATTTCTATATATTTCTAATAATATTATTTAAATTAATATTAAAAGCTAGCCTCCTTAAATACAATATATTCTTGAAAACGATACCAAAATAATTCACTGTCATTGCTGAAAAGATTCATAAATGCCTTTGTGAGTGAGGAGGTTGGGATATGCCCATTAATGAAGCAACGCCTATATGGTGTACCGGTTTCAGCATTCACAATGCTATCTACCTTCTCGGTTCCTTCTCTGATACATAAAACATGCAATAAGACCAAGGCTATATCCTAAAAGTAAAATAAAGATATCCTCTTGTAGGCAATTCTTCTACCTTAGCCCAGAGGGGTGCTGTATTACTTCAAAACCACAAAATCAATGATGAAAAAAGTGCAAAACAAAGTTTCTGGATTAGGTGCGTTTTTCAGATCTTCTATGTGACCTTTTTCTCTTTCCTCTTCTTCCTCAATTCTGTTTTGATTTTTCTCTGAAATGAGATCTAGGCTGCCAGCAGCGAAGTAACCCATTTTACAAATCCTGTTAGAGCCCCATCTGTTTTGGTTGAACTTTGTATTTCTTTTGTCCCATCTAACACCCATTAACACTAATTAAATATATTATAAAATGTAGATGAGCTGTCTTGTGACAGATAAGGTTGTTTTACAAGGCTTACAGTGTGTTTATAGTGTGTTTATACTAAAGTTTGTATAGTATGAGACAAATTTCGTCTTATAGTCATAACACAAAAGTCTATACTTGTGTAAACAAACTAACTCAATTATACAACTATCCTTGCTCGGTGGGAATAGTACAGAAAAACAGCCACAATTGAAACTAGGTCATTATTACTGATTTCTAGATATAAACTTCAGTTATTTTGTATTTTTATATACCATTTTACATTTTATGCTTTCCTTCTTTCAAAATGGTGAAAACCATGAGGCTAACACATCTTTCAAAATATTTCAAGCATGAAAAGAAATTTCCTGTAAAATAATCAGTTGATAATGTTTCAGCAAACTTTTCTTTACACATTTGCCATTCCCCGAAATCAATTATTAATATGTCCATCATTGTCTTTAAACTATTCCAGTTTTATAGAGATGTTCTATAAGGTTTTGGTGTGCAAAACAGTGATAAAATGTTACATAAGGAGATTTATCTTAGTTCTTGTGTCTTGGTGATTTTTTAGTGCAGCTACAGACAGTTCTATACTACAAACCTATTTTTATTTTCTTATTAAATTAATTTTTCATCTTCCTACATAATTATCTAAATTCTGTAAACTACACAGATATAGCTCTTGGCACAATATTTCATACTGACAAGAGAATGCTAAAAGAGAAATACAGCTGGATAGACTCCTAAAATACTCAGCACTGATTTATGCATTTCAGTAAACTCAGTCACAAGAGCAGAGCTGGGTAAATAGTAGGAAAAATTATTAATGGAGACATTTACAAATCCCCTATAATTTGGCTATAGTCCCACCCCTTATACTTGCTTGTTTTAAAAAATATTCAGCAGGGTTGTTTTATTGGATGATGTCAATATGCAGCCATAATTCTGGTACCAGTATTAGTATTTACATGGGAGCCAGAAAATTATTTTCATCTGCTTACATGGTCAAGAAAGACACAATATTATGTCACATAAGTCCAATGCATATCACAGATAAAGTATTATAAATGATTAAAAATATTAGAGTGAACAGTTTTCAAGCAATACAGTACTTGATAGCTGTTCACATGAAGGTGTTTAAATAATGAAGAAGTGATAAATACATTCACAAAAAAATGCCAGGGCAAAGGTCTTCAGCATTCTAAGGTCCTTTCAACTGGGACTTCTGCTGTTGAATCAAAGAAAAAGGAAAATCATATTTAGTTTGTATCAAGCTAAACTTATTTTTATCATCTCTTTTTGTGATTGAAATAGGAGATAGACAAGTTCTGGTCCATTTAACATAAAATTGATCCTTTCAGCCTGAAACAAAAGTTTCATTTTGGGACACTCATTTGAGGAAAAACAAGATGTCATAAAACTGCACTATGAGAAAACATCCTTTTATTCTGTAGCTTACAAGACCTGAGGAGACGTCATGTCGATGTCTCACACCTTGGCTTCTCAACATTTATTGAAACATTTTATAGAAGGTCAAACAGCTTCAACAAGAGCACCCCACTCTAGAAAATTCCCCCAGCTTCTAGCTAGAATACTTGGTAGAAGCCAGGTTTGGTTTTGTTCTTGCCTTGATTGGAACAGAGAAGTAATGAACCTTCAGCTCTGTTGTTTGAACAGTCACTCAGGAGGATTCCAAGCCCTTGCTCAATGTACTTTTGGTTTAGAGAAAGAGAAAGAGCTTTACAAGCACAGAGCAAGAGCACTCATCTGAGAGCTGGGTATTTATGGCATTCTGTTTAGAAGCGTAAGATCTGTTTCCTGAAGAGGAAGGAACTCAGTTCAACTTTCCCATATCTGGAGTGAATGCACTAGCCACATTACTCAAGGAATGAGAAGATGATTTTCTGCTGGGGAAAAAAAAATAAAAATCTATCCACACAATTAACCAGAATAAATAATTCAAGATGATCTCCCTTAGAAGGCATTTTTGTTACTTGATAAAAAGAGCAATTGTTCATATATCACTCTGATACTGTCCTAGGAAGAAAGAAGGAATAAGAGGTATGTTCAGGAAAATGAGGTAAAGTCTGAGAACCTCTGGAACTTGGAAGTCCTTAACTCTCAGAAAAATATTTGATTGACACTGTCAGTGTTCTCCAGGGCCATGTTTCTCAAATGGTCAAAACAGAAGATTTTTAAGCATACACACAAGCAGGGAAACAAACACAAAAAAGGATGAAGAGGGAAAAGAAAAAAACCAACCCATACAAAACTTTGAATATGAATTTATATGTCAATGTAAACAACAGCCACTGCAACATACTGTGCAAGGTAGTTCCTTCATTACCCTCCCCTCTTCCTCCCCCAAAATGATGATGAAATTTCACAGATTAAGTTCAAGCTTCCACAGTCCACTTACCTTCTACCTTTGGCTGTGCGTTTTAAGCCCCTTTGCTAGACCAGCATTGGAGCTTGTGCAAACCCACAGCGAGCTGCTGTGGGGCATGAAACCAAAAATCATGTATACATAAAAAGCAGTTTTCAACAGGATCAGCTCTTGAAGTGGCTTATTACAAAACTGTATGTTAAGTGGCATGCTGATTCAAGAGAGGGGACAGGACCACACCAAACCCCATTGGTAGGTTGTAACTATTCTGAGAAGTTTCCCGAGTGCAAGTCTGATCTCACATATCGTGATTACAGTCAAGGAGTCTACTTAACCCTTGCACAGGCAAGAACATAAATCTTATAGTCTAAAACGTAAACCTCTACTGAAATACAGAATATGTCACTTCACATCAGGGGTCCTAAAAAATGCCAGATGAAATACCGCATGAAACATTTGATGTGAGAAGGACAAAATAACTCATCACAATGTGGAGTTTTAGAAAACAGAAGGCCAAATGACATGATGCAATTATCTCAGTTACTTCTTTACCACAGAGGTGACAAGGATAGCTCAGATCTGGAGAGGGCGAGGCTGCCAAGTGGGTAAGGACACAACCTTACCAGGAAGGAATGCTTACCATGATAATATAAACCGCAGTCTCAAAACCATTTTCCAG
Source organism: Burhinus oedicnemus (assembly GCA_008921705.1). NCBI lineage: Eukaryota > Metazoa > Chordata > Aves > Charadriiformes > Burhinidae > Burhinus > Burhinus oedicnemus. The sequence continues at coordinate 16,739 of VFFE01005869.1, forward strand.
AAAGTCTGGGAACAGATCTGTGGGTCCCAGTTTATGAGGGCACAGAGCCATGAGTCAAGCAACTGCCTCTTTGCAGCCTGGAATAACAAATGTCATTGTTCTACCTAAATAGACACCAGCATTTTTGATGAGGTGAGCTTCCCCACTGCGGGATCCCAGAAGCAATCCTTGTTAAGACCATCCCTCACTTCTGTCCTCCTACCCAGAGAAGAGTGGTGATACTATCCAATAAATTACTTTAAACACCACTTGTGAGGAATATAATTCAGAAAAAATATTGCAGGAAAAAAAAGGCATAGTTACTCTCCATACAAGCATTTGATCACAAGTTCAGAAACTAATTTCCTTTATTAGCATATGGCCCATTAAATTCTTTCACATTGTAAAAATATGTATTGTCCTATGGCCATATTACATTTTAAGAAAGTAATGTAGCATTTCAAATTCTTCAGGAACAAATGAGTGTGGAGACCTATATACTTGCATTCATTTTTTGTCTGTTGTGGTATTCAGCTTTAGTTTTTAGTCGATTTACGAAGTTATCCTGAAATATTTTGTACTGGTAAAAACAGTGTATTGGAATCAAACCTCTCCCCATGAATTCAAGGAATCAAGCATTTTATGTGCGTTTTGCAGCTTTCTTTAAATACTCTGTGCGTTTACTTTCTGATACACATCCAGAAATAACTCGGAGAAAAGGAGTAAGTTTATGCTTCATAACTTCATACTACAAAGTGTAAAAAGGACTTGAAGTGATAGGATTTGCTAAGTCCCACCTTCATATTTAATTGTCTCTGAGATCATAGCAAATAAGAGACATCCGAGTGAGAAAGGAACTGTGCAAGCAACTGTGCAATTGTACCATGGCCCTACAACTGTATATAATCAGAACTATTCAGCTAGACATCTGAGGCCTTGTATATCCAATATTTTTGAAAGCTAAAAATTGCCTTTTGGCTGTAGAGATTCTTTGGGGTTTAGGACCACTCATCAAGTTGATTGGTGAAATTTTGTTTTGTTTGGGCTCTTCTAGGAGATGGGTGGGATCAAGGGCTTTGGGAAATGTGGGGGGGTTAAACACAACAGGTGAACATGAAAGGAAATGTGCTAGGTACATAAGACAAGTGGACAACAAAAGTGGATGGTTTAGTTTTACTTTAAAAGTTGCCTCCCATCATACTTTTTTTTTTTTCCTAAGCCACTGTGCTTTTATAGCAGAAGCTGAGTTCTAGATCATTTCTTCCAAGAAATATTCCCCTTGGCTCCTCATCAGTGTGCTGATCACTGCTACAGGAAACAGCACATGGCAAAAATTATTTGAGCACTCAGAGCTGGGGGATAGGTAATTGTAGATGAGGCACCTGTACATGGCCTTAGCTGCTTTCTCAATTGCTGGAGGCAAGCTGTCTGTCCTACTAAAGTGCATGCACATGTTCTGAAACCCATTTCCCCTGTCTGACTAGTTGCAAGTGTCATGAGTTAACCAGAGCTTCCTCCTCTGCTGTGGACTGGAGGTGTCCCCACACTACCTGCTTGTTTCTGCCTGCGACTGCCTTCAGTTTCTTACACTCTTCAGTATTCCTCTTCCTGTTGTCTGCCAGGCTGCAAGCTCTGCAAGCAGTTGTACAGAAGACTTAAGCTTCATTGTGCAGAGATTTCCTTCAGTATCAGGAAGACAGGCAAACAAAAAGCAGTAACAAGTTTTTGTCAAAAGACATGAAGTTCATGCAGCTGAAATATGCAGTAAAACAAAGGCATGGACAATGTGATTGCACAATTTCCAGGCTGGTAAAAAATACAGTGGAGGAATAGTTACAGAAAGAAGCTCCAAATACCATTTTTAGCTATAGTCAAAATCTGTGCTTTGGGGTTAAGGAAGCAAAGTCTCCTACAGACACTGTATGGAGGACCCAATGGAGTCCGACTTTCTTTTGTTGGTGTCATAGTTTAACCTTGATGTTCTAGTTTAACCTTAGAACTTACGTGATAGCATTTCATTGGTAAAGTATATTATCTTTCAAAAAATAATATAGTTAAATATCTCAATGTAAGTAAGCAGCTGTGGTAACTACTCCCCGCAATATAGCTTCAAATTCACACACATATCTTCCAAATACTAGTTTACTTTCTCATACGGATGACAGATTTCCTTTTTCTGAATTACGTCATTACTACACAGTGTTATTTTCTGTTTTGAGGAAGAAAAAAATCACTCCTGGGTATTTGATGAAACACAACCACTTGTAGCTTAAGCAAAACCAAGTAGGAGGGGTTTGTGTTAAACTGTCATCTTGTGGTTAATAAACAGCCATCCGTATATACAGACTTTGCTGTACTGTGTTGTAATAACTGTTCTGCTTAATAATGCTGTAGGGCAGCCTAAAATCACCTATAAGCACTTTTGAAATCCAATTTTGAAGTACGTGCAAGATTTATTACTGGCAACTGTTTCTATATTTTATATAAGGTTGACAGTATATGTTGCATACAATTTAGTAATGCAATCTTAAAGAATGAATGAAAAACAAATAGGTTTTAAATATATATCATGTCAAAGAATTATAATCCAAGAATGTGTTGACAGAAAAAATGGGAAAGACTGCAAGGGATAAGACAGTTCAGAGACTAGAAAGAGCACAAAATTTAAAAACAAGCAAGGGACATCTTGGTTGTTTATTGTTTTACATAGAAGGCACTAATTTTGCCTCTCTAGTTATATTAATATTCTCTGATGCCTGTTCCAGAAATTGGAATCTCTAATATCATTCTGTTCATCCCTAAAAATACAGCTGATTATGGTAAGTAATTAGTTTACCAGCATTATTTACGATGTCACAGTAGCACATACTTTATTCCTTCTCCAAAGTGAACTATAACCGGTTTTCTCTGGTGAAATAGAACAGTCTTGAAACTATTCTAGACATCATTAAAAAACCCACTCAAATTACCCTTTAATCTGAAAAGGCATTTAAATTTTTGCCACAACAAAGTTCATTTCACCTTCAGTGGTGGAGAAATGTATCCTCAAATGGCCATGATGTATTGGTCAAAACTGATTTAATCATGTTATTGACAGTTCCCAAAGGAATTGACTGGAGGAGTGTAGATGAGTCAGTTCAACTCTTCACTGTATCTTGATGTTTCAGTACTTGGAATTACTTACAATCTTGAGTTACATGAGAATTTTAAACATGGTCATCGGAAAGGACTAGACATCTTCAAAGGTATCAGCCAGCCAAAGTCCTTATATTAGATAATTTATTGACCTCTCTAAGTTTTCTCAGTTTGGAATGATTCTATTTATTTGTATGTTATTTTACTCATACCTTCTTAAATTATAAGAAAATCCTTCCTCCTAGAAAAGTCTGGTTGATTTTCAACATAGTGCAAGAAATGCACTGTGTTATGGGACAATTAAGATTGTGTGCAAGCTTCATTATATTCTCCGAAACTGAAATGCCATCTGCTTCAGTTTATAATACTTCTGCCACTATACTTTCTTCTGCCTTTTACCAAGGAGCCTCAGGACAGAAAAGTAATTTTTGAAAGGAATGCTGCAACTAGAAGAGACTATTTAGGAAATCATTGCCAAGCCCTAAAGAGGCACAAACTGATGACAAATTGCATGCATAGAAATATAGGCAAAATGCTGACTATTGTACAACATGAGCAGTTCCTACTGAGGCTTAAAAGTAGTGGGTGAGCAAAATTGTACATAGAGGTGTATTTTTACTTCAAGAATTGCTAAAACATTAAAATTACCAGTAAGATGATTTTACTTTGTTCAGTTATATGTTGTTAGCAAGAATTCACTGCTCTACGTCAGAAAATAAAATCATAATTAAAGGAATAAAACCTACCATATTTCTCCTTGGACTTTTTTTCTTTACATAAAATGAAATTCTAAAATCCTGGACTGTTATCAAATCTAGACTTTCCTGAATGAGAATAAAAGAGGACATTTAAAGACTGAGCTACGTAAAAATGCTTCAGTTTTGAGGAGATTCACACTGATAATAACAGAAGAGTTTGCCTGTCTTGAGGCAATGAAAAATTACTTATTTTTAATAGATTATTATGTGAATCCTTTAGAGAAAATGTAACCCTTAGGAGGTATGTAACAATTAAACGACAGCTAGCATGAACCTGGGATAGATCCAGGGAAGAGAGAGGTCCTTCATGTAGGCGTTTAGAGAAGAATTATCTACTCAGCCTGAAAACACCATTTAGGTGGCACGTTACCTTGGAGACACCCAAATGGCACAGGGTGCCATGGGCTGTGCCTTTGACAGGCATACCTCAAAAGGGCTAGGTCTGTGCATCGTGCGTTTGTTTTGACAGGACTGAGGTGCTCAGCTTCTCCAGCCCGTCTGCACTACAACCCATGCATGTGCCTGTGTCTTTTGGGGTGGTTTTTTTAGCACTGCTAAGAACCAGCTCCCTCCTCGAGGACAGCCAGTCCCCCAAAACTATCGCCATAAAGGACAGCCCCACAGTGAGTCTCAGGAGCCAGAGTTAACCATTAGCAGGTAGGATGCTCCTGTAAGCAGGGGAAAGAGCTGCTGTTTGAATTCCCCTCCGCAGGGTGTCCCCTTGCCCAGGGGGATGTCCTGAGCAGCCCCTCTCACCTCACAGGCGAGGCCATCTCACTGCCACCGAGAGTCCCTGTTCAGTAACTGGGTTTCAGGGGCTGGCAGTAACATGAAAGGGATTTAACTTCAGAAGGGCCTTTTCCTGGTCTTTGCTCCAAGGTCTGTTATTAATTAAACTGTCATTAGATGAAACGCTTATGTAATGATTGGAGTGGGGCCTAGCACACAAATGGCACCGTGGCCTGCTCACGCTGCCTGCCATGGTGGCCCCTCCCTGGCCTCTCGCACCTGTGTCTTCATCGGCTCTGCCACAGAAATACCCCTCTGCCCAGGCCAGCCACCTCCTCAAAAAGAGAAATAAAGACATTCCTGAAAGAGGCAGATGTCTGGTCACAGCAGCCACGGGCAGCCCCGGGGCCCTCCAGGCAGCCCCCTCAGGAGCAAGAGGAGCCAGGCTGCAGACAAGCTGCAACAGGGGCCTAACCTCCACCCTGCGGGCAGGACCTGAGACAGGCACACCGAAAACACAGCCCAGGCAGGGCCTGGCAGCCTGGTCTGGGTGGAAGTGGGGGCATGGCCAGGCTGGGGGAGGCCGGGGGGCCAGGCAGGACCTGCTGGTGCCCTCCAGGCCTGGCACACACGGGTACTAGGCGGGACATGATGGGCCTCGTGTGGGAAGAGGAGGGCACCGCCTCTACAGCTTCATACTTCATTTGCCTTCTGCTTTCTGATCTGTGAGGAAATGCTCATTTTCAAATTTGTACCTGGAGGTGCTGGAGTTACTAAGAGTGCCAGGAACACCTCAGGGCTGGGGCTCGGCACCTTGCCCTGCCGCCACGGCTTCTTTTGCTTCCCACCACAGGGCTGAAAAATGTTTTCACTGCAGGAAAAACATGACTTGATGCCTACTGGATAAGATTTTCACACTGAAAGGAAAATCTGAAATACGAAATGAAAAATTGGATTCCCAATGCTGTTTCAGGAACAGTTACTGAACAAAGTACATAAATGGGATTTAGAGTATTTCCAGTCACTCCACAGCGAGTGCTCTTGACTGCATGCCCACAGATTCATCCTTCTTTTCAGTATGTCTCTTTCACCCAATTAATCTTTAATTGCACCGAGACAAATGTAAGAGCTATTGCAGAGAGGGTGGGGAGTGAGGGATGTGGCTGGAGCCTGCCATGGTGAAAAAGCAAGTCCCATCTCAGTGCCGCCTCAACATGGGGATTTTATCCCGTGCTGGATGTTGACAGGATGTCATTTCACAATTTCTCATTCATCAACCAATTTAGGTCAGGGTCAATCCCGAGGACAGGTAGATCTCTACATGTGTTCTAACTATAAATGTAGAAAGGGCAATTTACTTGATATGTTGGTATGAGTAATTCTTGTTTTGAGAATAAGCTTGTAATATCTAGTTATGTACTTTAAGTACCGCATTAGAGACAAAGGTAGATTTGCTTTACCTTCTTCCTGAAGGAAATCAATATACTCTGAAATGTCTGTACGAGCATAGCTACTGAAACAATGAAAAAAAAATCACACACAATGCCAAATAGGTACAAAAATAAAAGCATTGTCTTCATTCTTGGACCTGGGACAGAAGGGAGTCTGTTAAAAGGACAAAGCTCTGAAGAGCATCAGGGCAAGCCTGAGGGATAGGGAAAAGATAATCCCTTGTTGAAGGGGAGAAGCATGAGCCTTGAGAAGATACAAATGATGACAGACTGCAAGCATAAAAACATAGGCAAACTGCTGACTGTAGTACTGAATAGGCCATTCTAAATTCAGCATAATGATAGGTGAGCAGATTTTCATGTGCAGGAGTACGTGAACTCCTCACTCCAACAAAATAAACAACTGAGACAAAATCTAGAACAACATTTGGATTGTAAACAGAGAGAGAACTTAGTGCAAGCAAAGACAGGAAAAAAAGGACATGAGTCTTACTCTAAGGTATAACTTTCTCAAGTCCCACCTTTTCTCACCATGAAGTAAAATGCGGAAAACATGGAATTCATGGAGTTTTGGGTAGGTACAGCAAGGGAAAAAAACCCAGAAATAAGTAGGTGCTGACTTTACACATAGGGAAAGACATGCAAAGAAACAGTGACACACAACAACCACGTTTTCCCCAAAAGTGGTTTCCCTAGCTTTCCCACTGTTTTTGCTAGATGCTGTCTACAAGATGAAGCATCTAGCACTTAAAGATATGCACAAATACAGGCTGGGCAGAGAAGAGCAGCCCTGAGGAGAAGGACTTGGGGGTGTTAATGTATTGCCAACATGAGCTGGCAATGTGCATTTGCAGCCCGGAATGCCAACCATATCCTAGGCTGCATCAAAAGAAGTGTGGTTAGCAGGTCGAGGGAGGTGATTCTGCCCCTCTGCTCCGCTCTTGTGAGACCCCACCTGGAGTACCACGTCCAGCTCTGGAGCCCCGAACGTAAGAAGGACATGGACCTGTTGGAGTGAGTCTGGAGGAGGGCCATGAAGATGACCAGAGGGCTGGAGCACCTCTCCTATGAGGACAGGCTGAGAGAGTTGGGGTTGTTCAGCCTGGAGAAGAGAAGGCTCCGGGGACACCTTATAGCAGCCTTCCAGTATCTGAAGGGTGCCTACAAGAAAGCTGGAGAGGGACTTTTTACAAGGGCATGAAGTAATAGGTTAAGGGGTAATGGCTTCAAGCTGGAAGAGGGTAGATTTAGATTAGATATTAAGAAGAAATTTTCCACTATGAGGGTAGTGAGGCACTGGAACAGGTTGCCCAGGGAAGCTGTGGAGGCCCCATCCCTGGAACTGTTCAAGGCCAGGCTGGATGGGGCTTTGAGCAACCAGGTGTAGTGGGAGGTGTCCCTGCCCATGGCAGGGGGGTGGGAACTAGATGATCTTTAAGGTCCCTTCCAACCTAAACCATTCTATGATTCTATGATATTTAAGGTGCTGTGCTAAAGAACCTTTAAGGACCTGACCTACGCTTCTGCATTTTTTTCCCCCTCTTTAAAAGAAATTAAAGTCCTCAAAAGCTCCTGTGATGAATTTTTTCACAATGTATTTACCACCATCACTAGAAGTCTAGAATTATCAACTACAATTAGATAACTAAGGCTTTACTTTAGGTAATTAACAGATTACAGGGATGTCCTCAGTAGCATTTAAGCAGATATGACAGGATTAACTGTAGCATTCAAGTGTTTGAAATAATGCACTTTATGTTCACAAGGAAGAGTCAAGGCATTGTTTCTAAGGCCATCTCCTCATTTTGTATTGATTGCAACAAAAAGAACTCTTTGCCAACATTCAGTATTCAGTATCCTCTCAGATTTCTAAGTGTCTGAAACACACCCAACACTGTCACCATCCAACCTACTTTTATAATAGGCATGAGAGAGACAAATGATGGTTTGAGAAGTTGATTTAAGCATTATCAGAAATAACAGCAAAAAATTACACAGACCATGTTAAAACATTTACACTTCTTGATCTAGTCATATGACTGATATTCATCATCTTGCAGCTTGCTATGAAGAGGAAATGAGACATTCTTAGATGCAAACCTGCATACTTACAATGTCTGTTTCTCTTGACTGAGGAAAAAGCAGGGGTCTGATACTGTTTGGTGACAGCTGAAAATCTTTCTCCTTTGCAAACTTCTGTTTAACAAACACTCTGTTTAACAAACACTCTGTTTAACAAAGTTTATTTTGTTTCTTCATGGTTGTGTTAGATCTTCATGACCATGGTATTTCTGACGCTTCTTTGAAATTCTCTGTAAGCTTAAGTGTCCATTCTGTTTCTTTATTAGAACTCATTGTGGAAGTAATCAATATGGAAATGCATTCAAATCTAGGAATAAAGGACCCCTATAAAAACACACAGCTCATTTGTTATTCTAGCCTTTTCCTTTCTGTTTTGAGCACAAACTCTCTACACCACCTTTAAACCACCCATACAATAAAGTGCTCATTTTTAATATGCCTTGTACACTGTATCACAGCTTTAATTTTTTTTATGCAACACTCAGCAGAACAATATAATGCAAGTCAGAGAAGACTGACACTTCAGCAGTTCAATACTATCAGTAAAATCCAGGAACATTGGTGTTATGACTATGACATTTCACTAAATGTATGATTTACCACAACCAGTCTCACCTGACTCTTGTCACCTCAACTCAAAAAACCAAGATGTCCCAAAACAACCAAACATGCAGTATCTTCTAGCAAGGATCAATGAAAATTTTTTACATTTAAAACTACAGAGTTGTTTAGGTGTCTCCAGAGAATGATCACCTCTCCTTTTATCTTACAGGTCAGCAGTTCAAAACTAGCTTATCTCAGCAATGAGTGAATGCTGTTACCTTCATAAAAGTATTCAGTGCTCTATATAATGCACTATAAAGTCTTGTTGCATTCTGAGCTTTTTACACCAAAACATTATTGCACTATATGGAGTGCAATCATATTGCACTTTATATAGATAATTTTAGCACATTTAAAAACAACTGGAATATTCACTTTTAGGTATCTCCTACCTAAAAGAAGAAATAGTAAGCTCAGAAAAAGGAAAAGAAGCATAAGCTGCTCATCTAGTTTTGAAGGAAGATAGCTTTAAAATTAAAGGATAAAGGGACTAAATGTGTGAGTGTTTAATGTGGTAACAAAACACAGTAGGAATCTAGAACCAGTTGGAGACTATGCACAAAAAAGTACCAGAAAGTTATTGTAATAGAGGAATGCTATCAGATTCTTAGCTATGTTTAAAATAGTACCAGGCACCATCGTCCCACGAGTTTCTCTGCAGTCTCAAAGCCAAACATGAACAAAGGAACTACCATTCAAAAGTGTGTTCACAGTGCCTGTTTAGCGTGGAGCAGCTACGAGGGCCTCAGCTCCTAACCTGCTGGTGTCTGGTGGCCAAACACAGCCTGCCTGCAGGGACCTTTGCCACAAAGCACTGCACCTCTGTTGTTCCGAGCAGGAATTCAGGAGATTTACGATTTATACTGAGTATCAGGGGGAGATCAAGCTCCCCTGAGAGGGCTGGCTTTACTCTAAGTTTTCTAGTCATAAATACAGAGGAAACTAGATGGCGTGCCAGGAGTAGGTTATTCCTCTAGCTCATTAGGCAGAACTGAGGTTCAGAGATGCACTCGCCTAGCCAGAGAGCGTAAGTGTGCTCCACCTAAGTGCAGCAGAAAGTGCAAAGAAGTCAAATACAATTTTCTTTTCTAATTTATCATTTTCTAATGATAAATACTTGTAACAAGAACTGGTGAGAACCCAGAGAAGAGTGGATTCTGTATGATTTTAAGATGGATGTTACTCTTTGTTGTCTTTAAAAGGGAAAGCTTTTTCTTAATATGTGTCAGTGATTTCTGTTATACATGAGTTTAACCCACCACTGAATTGTTGCAGATATGTGTACTTTTCTTCTTCTTAGCTTAACAGAGCTTACTGATTTGAAAAACAGAGACTGTGATTAAAAAAAAGGTGTAGTGGAAGACAGACTGTGATAAAAGTCAACTTACCTCCCAGCTGAGCAGAGATCACCTTCTTCCCCAAAATGCCACTACTCCTGGCACTACTCATCTACTCTCTCTACTGTCTCTGAATCCAGCATGCTGGCAAGTCAGTATGTTGATATCAGCATTGAGGTTGCTTAGGGATAATGAGGTAGAACCTATAAAGAGGAGGTTTTCTTTCCTGTAGGGTTGTGCCCCAGGGCAGATTACTCTTATCTCTGAAAGGAAAGTAATGACCTGTCATTGTCATACCAAAAGTTAATTTTGCATTGGAGAAAGGTTTCTTGTTTTGCTTTAAGTCTGATTTGCATATTCCTCATTGGTTTGGTTTTATATAAACATGGCTTGTTTTGGATATGTCTACACTGCCTTCCAGATACAGACCCAAACCTGTGCTCAAGTCCAAATTCATCCATGTCAGAAGTCCATGGACTTTGGGCAAGATTCCACCATTCCTAATAGGACAGTGAATCAAATGCTACCGTTTAGTATGATCCCAATCACATTCCCGCCTGCTCTCTGATCAGTGCCTACTGACAGTAAAAATGCTACCTTAAAGACACTGTGAAGAACCCAATGCATGTCTCCTACACGCCTTTTTTTTGTGCCTGTAGTTCATGATCTGATTGTATTCTACAGGCAGCATTTTCCCTCTAGGTCTACGTAGGAAGAAGAGTGGTAAAGAAAAAAATACTATATAAACTTAGCATTAAGGAGATTATACTCACATTTGTTATCTCATCTCCAATAAGAAATACAACTGATGACTGTAGTTCTTCATTCAAATAATACTCATGCACACACAAAAAAAATGGCAAAAGCTATTGCAGGTAGGCAACACCAGCAAGACAGCAAGAAACAAACATGCAGTTCATAAACATTATTCTCTAGCTTCTACTGTAAGAGTGAAAAAGTAGCAAACACTGCACAAAGGCATTATCTGAATAAGAGCCATAAAAGTGCTATTTGATAGCACTGTTGTTCTCAGTAGAAATCTTCTGGAAAATGTTTGCTCAGTTCCCAGAGAAATCCAGTCCTTTTGTGAGATATCTCCCTTTGATACTCTGCTTTCTCTTTAAAAGCCCAGAAGTTTAATTTTTTGAACTACAGAGGATGCCTGTTTAGGACTAAATGTGGACAGTCATACTATGAATCAGATAAGCTGCATACTTGGCATACAGACAAAGAACTGGAAACGGTGATGTTTCCGGCTTCAGTTGACTTCAGGTTGCCATTACAAGATCCTGTCTCTTTTGAAAAGTTCCTCTTTTGAAAAGTTCCAAGTGTGTTTTTTTGTGTGTTACACAATGTTACACAGTATGTGTTTATGAAAATGTAGACATAAAAACATCCCTCTTTCTTCTGACATCAGCTTAACACCACCAAAAAGTATGTGAAAAGAGATCCATTTTTTGCAAAAGAGTGTGAAATGAGGTAATTGAAAGGCCATCACTCAGTCTGTTAGTGAGATTAAATTAAGTGTTGTATGGACCGTATCATATTCTTTGTTACAAGCGCATCTAGAGATGGGCTTTCCTTGCAAGGATCTCTGCTTCTCCAGTAATAACACCCATATTGCTTCTACTCGAGACATTACAGAGCGTGCTTTGAAGGTCTGCTAAAAAGTGCAAAGGTTTTCAAGACTGAATATCTAGCCTAAAGGGGAAACTGCCAAAAAAGTAGTAAATCCACATGAGTAATTTCTTTTTGTACTAAGAAGGAAAGATGTGATTCATGGAGTTTCAGTGGGCAGAGCAACTTCTGCAGCACGGAACAGCTGGGAAAATTAGTGTGCTGTCATGACAGCTGCTTTAGGACTGGTTCCTCTTTTGCTGTTCAAGGATGAGGCTGCAGAGAAGCTGTAGAAATAGTGATGAATTATGCTGCACTGATAAACTGGGATGTACTAGATGATGCAGGAGGTTTGTTCATACCCATATAGAATCATAGAATGGTTTGGGTTGGAAGGGACCTTTAAAGGTCATCTAGTCCAATCCCCCTGATGAAGATTAAGTAGACCAGTGACTAACAAATGTGTGTGAAAAGAGGATCATGTATTTTCCAATGAGTGTAGTCACAGATTTCTGGCAGTGACTTCTGCGATCCAGATTTATTCTCCTATTTTCCTACTACTAAGTTCAATTAACGTACTGCATGGATGTCACGGTCTCTGTGTGAAGTACAAACTATTTAATGATTACTTTAAAAAATGTAATTAACACCTGCACTGCCCCTGGCTTGATGCATTGTAACAGTGAGGGACCATCATCCTCCAGGGTGTATTATCAAGAGAAGAAAAAAGCCTTAAAGTAATTTAGAATTAATAAGCTTTGTTTTAGCAACTTTGTGAGAAGCTTTAAATAATTTTATGAAACTTCAAGCATGTTTAAAAGAGGTGTCTACCAATAAGAAACTGTAATTGAAATTTTATTTCCAGTTTGAATATTCCAGGACAGTTCAAATGTAGGAGTGAGCACACCACTTTCACAGCAAAGCAGGACAGTATTTATCTGTAAAGCCTAGAAAAGAGACTTCTCTAAGAAGCTTCAGCTTAAAAAATAGCGTTTTTCCTAGCTGATATACTACACTAGCTCTAAGTCCAGGAGTCCTGTAACCATCAAGTCCTAGAGATCTACAAACAATCAAATCCCTTGAAGAAATCCTAGAGGATAATGAACCTGTTGCACAACAGTTTTTCAGGTCACTCGTACTTGGAATCTAATGTGTAAATGTGCCCATGTGTAAAAGTGCTCAAACATTTGCTTGCATCAAAATCACCATGTTCACCCAGCTGTCTGCAGTCTCAGATGCTCACCTTGCAATCTGTGCTGTGTGTTAGAGGGGGCAACTCAAATTCTTCCCAAGCCAAGTCCAAATATGCTGTCTGTACAAAGGGCATGGCTTGCTGTCTCCTAAAAGAAAGAAGAGTAATAAAGCAGGTCAGCAGGGAATGCCTCTGACTTTTTCAGTGCACCCTGAGTAGCCTTTTCTATCTACTCAGCTTTATCCTGGGGAATCAAAAAGAACCTGGCACAGGGCAGAAAAAGCTAGAAAAGAACAGTCAAGTGTAACACTTTTCCTGGGTTATCTCAGGTGAGCCACTTAGTGTGTCACCGGAGTTAACATTACCCACAAGGCTGATGTGAGGACAAACACATTAAATGTTGTCAAGCATGGGAATAGGGTCCACATAGAGAGATCGCATTTTCCTCTGACAGACGTCTCAAACACTATGAGAAGTCAGTCAGAAGAATATATGTTATCTAAATGGTCAGAATGACCCAACATCCTCACAGCAGACTGATTTACATTTTTCTCTGAAACCTTATTTTTCTGTGAATAATTATGTAACCCTTAGCAATATGCTTTCTAAAGTCTTACTGATGTCAGATGTAATTTATTACTTATTCTTCTTATTTGAGTTATTTAAAAACCAAACAAAATTATTTTTTCTTCTAAAAGGCTGTCTTAGTGTTACTAAGTCTAACTTGTGGTTGAATTAATCAAAATGCAATAATTACAACAAACTAATTCTTATACTATAAATTGAAATTCTACAATACTATTGGTTCCAGTAACTTTTATAACCAAAAGAAGGTGAAACAAGCTGCAGAGGAAGCTGGAACAATGAAGAACGAAAAGATGGGTTTTTTTCTGGCATTTGTGAGGTTTACAAAACCTGAAATAAACTGCATAGATCAGCCAGGATAACTGATATCAATCAGTTATTGTTGAAAAAATTTACATTACTTTTGTAGATTTTTCACTGCTGATATGTTCTGCACATTCTTCTCTTTGTGAGGAATAATCTTTTTTTAATTCTTGTATTGAAAGCTAAAACTCAATTAGGATAAGTTATCTTTGCATAATCCTCCCCCAGCTTACTGAGTGCAGAACTATTTGGAAATATATTAACAATTGCTGAATCAGACTTAAAAGTAGAAACTACTTATTACCATTCTTTTTCACTTTGAAATCCCATTCTACACACTAATATATTTTAGGCTTCTTTCACTTAAAAATATATATGTATATATTTTTTCCGTGAAAATATTGATAACATTGTCCAAGTTATAATATAACCCTGATGAAACCTTTGTGGAAATGCCTTGCAGAACAAATTTGCTGTTAAAAAGTCACCTTCAGAAGTTCATCTTTGAACCCTTCTGGTGGGACATAAGCTCAGCTGAAAAAGGCATTTTAACTCCATTATTACCAGTGTCAAATAAAATTTATGTATCAATAGGGCTAGAAAGATAAATAAGATGACCGTCTCACAACCCAGAAGTTCCTCTCTCACAGATCCCACTGGACATTTCTAATGGGGCAGTTTACAGCTCTGGATGAAACATTTCCCATGCAGAATTAAAGAGTGTGTACTGCTTTAGGCATCAGAAAAACTATAGGATTATGATGCATAGTAAGATTGAAAAATCCAATGAGGGAAAATGGTTTTGTACAAATAAGTATTCCACAAATTCTAGACACGCAAAGCCTGACTCCTAATACTCTTTCTTATTGCAGGTGAGTAAGTTTCTGTATTAGAGTCCTGCTGGCTTTCCTTTCTTTGAACTCTGTTTACTACACGTCGTTTCCCTTTCTCCAACAAAATATTTGCAGACTGGAAAACAACTGATTTCTGAAAGCTCTTCCATATGCAAAGAACTAACAATGTTTGTGGCTGTTTTGTTTTAGAATGGTATTTCCCTTCCCACCCAAAGGAAAATATCCAAGACCACCTCTCTCTGGATGAACATACCTTTTTTTATTAAAGTACTAAGCTATTCAGTTCTGAGAATGCGTCAGTTCAGAGAGTATTTAAATAGTTCTGTACCTGTTACATAAATGTTGTGTTTGGGCAGATTAGAAGCTATGTGAATTATCACTGTGGTAAACCCTGAATTTTCCCCTTAACAGAAATAGCATGGTACAAGAAACATGGGTATATTTCTGTAGTGTGCAGATTCCAGGGTACATTTGCTTGCACTGTCTTACCTGGCGTGGTTCTGCCAACGTGTATACGGATTCTTAAGTTTTAGGAAAGTGAATATTCACATTCACTCAGAGTCACTACTGTCAAGTATTCCCAATGCATACGGACTGAGGTCTCTGCCTCTGTGCTGATGAGGACAGGGACATATTTTACCTGCGTTCCGCAAAGTTATGAAGTGATCAAATGACAGCATAGTTCTTCCCACTTCAGTTCTTCAGTTTTGGCTATGATGACTCCGCAGTCAGTAAAAATGCTGAAGATTTTATCACAGCTTTTGCAATCCTTTTTTCTTTTCCCTTCCTGGAGTCCTGTGATACCAGAAAAAGCCTTAGCTTTCATTTAAGACAGAAAACAATTAAAAATCAAAAGACTAATAAAAACTTTAAAAACTTAAGATTTTGAAATTACAAGTAACAGTTTTAGTTACATAACTTTCTCCACTGTTTTCCTGAAGCCCTCTTTTCTCTTTCTAAAATAATACACAAAGACTGAAGGAAAAACAATGTAGAAAGTGAAAGGATGCTGTTAGAGGTAGAGTTTCTAAAGTTTACTGAAGTTGACTAATAAATACATGGAGTGGCGTTTAACTTGAATGACTTCCCTCCACCAGGAATATATAATCAATAAGGCTTAGGCCACTTGTTACTTGTTTTATGCTGTTTTATCTTCAGCATTACAAACATATTTCCAATTAAAAAAAAAAAATTCAGAGAAACTAGGTTTGTGTCAACTACCTGAAGAAAAAACCACAGCAGAGGAAAAACATAAAACAGGTCAGTTGAATGAGACAAAGTCTACACTGTGTCACCACACCCACAAAAAAACGGAAAAGCATTATCTTGGTGCAGCACATGCATTACTTCCCCCAGAGCCGGAGCCCCGCATAGCCCCATTTCAATGATGTAAACAAGGCCTGTTTCACCAGATGACTTAGTGCTCCCACTTACTGCTGCTAATAATTGAGCAAGTACAGTAGCAGAATGGGGGAGACTTTCCTGTATCGTTTATTGTATACACGGCCTCTCATGATTTTTTATTTTTGCAACAAAAGAGAAAATATTTTCAAGAGTTTGAAAGGTTGGAAAATGGAGAATTCATAAAATAAAAAAGACTTACCAAAGGTGACCTTCTTCCCGATATTAAAGCAGTAGGTGAGACTGCATGACCTACACAAAGTAATTGTTCTCAAATTGTATTCAGATCAGAGGCTGGCTTACTTTTTCCAGGTACATCACTGTAACGAAAGATACAAAATCCCTCAAAGTCTGGTTTTGCTTAAGACATTTAAAATATTTTCTGTACATTTTGAAGCAACAGCTTGCAAAACAAACTGTGATGGGGTGGCAAGCGTTGGTATCACAGTGAGCTTTATTTCTACATTAAACTAACAGATTGTAGAAAATTCTTTAGATGTCTGTACATAAGGTTTCAATCTAAATTGTGTTGTAAACAAAATACTGTTTTTTCATTGTATTTTCCATTAAAAAACAACAATTTTGTTCAGGCTTCGGGGGGGAGGGGGCGAGGGGGGCAAGACAGAGAGGCAAAAAGTTTGCCAAAAATCTTAGTTGGCTGACTTTCTTGTTGCCAGCTCTGATAACAGTGCGTTTGCCCTGTGAACAAAGCCTTTTCTCAGCAGAGCCATACTGCATAATCTGCAATCCTGCACAAAATCAAATGCTGCACAATAACAATTGATATTGTATCTTGTATGATCAGTATTGCCAAATCTCAGAAACTGGTATTGGCAGCAACCTAAGATTTTTAAGAAATACGTTTCTAAAGCACTACAGCCCAAATTCTTGTTTCCTCTACAGTGCAGATCTTAGAACATGATATTAAACATTTGATAAATGGCAGAATTCTCAATAGAGATTATACGCTTAATCTTGCAAATCGCCTTCAAGGAGGTGACAGGAGATACTGGGATTTACAGCCACTCAGCAGCATGCAGACATTGCAGCGTAGGCAATTGCAGAGTATGCAGATTGCATAATCTGGCCTGTAATTTTAAATCCAGCCAAGAGGTCAGTTTAGTTAAATCCTTCAAAGACAGCAAGCAAAAGATAAGTGTTTGGGGAAGACAATAAAATTCCGCTTTGTAGTCTTGTACTAGCATTCAACATATTGCTTTGGCTTTCAGAAACATGTGCATTCTGCATTATTTTTTTATTTCATTATAACCTGACTGTTACTGTCGAATGGGGAACCCATGGAGATGTTGCATAGCATCTACTCTGGCACATCTTTTTGATAGTGGTCCATAGATTAGTAACACATTATCTCCTGGCCTTGCAAAATTATCTCCTGACCATGCTTGCAAGAGTTATTTCTGAAGTAATTCTAAATTGTTTCTATTTCCCACTGTTTATTTTCATGCTTTTCCAATTAAAATTTTCATACCCATAAACAAATGTGTCCTCATTAAAGTTCCTTGAATGTTAGAAAAATCTAGCTAGAGTCTAATAAGGTCTTGATGATTCAGCTTCAGATACTGAAAGCTGCTAAGCGCCATCCCTGAAACATATCTGAACTGCCACCTCAAGAAGTTTCCAGTCCCTTTTAACTGTTTCTTCCTTTTCCTAGTTCTCTTGCATATGCGTTAGTTAACTTTTCACAGTTTGAGTAGATTTTATAAAAAGCAAACCTCCAGCCAAGGAAGCTGCTGGATCAGGTATGTCCTTTGGTTATTTTACTGTCTTAGTTATTAACAGAAATAAATGAATGCCAAAGACTGGGCTTTGAGAACAGAGACTTGGTTGCTGGAGAAAAGGAGCTGTAAAAGTACAAATTATCATCCAGATTTTTCTTCAGCCAATAATCAACATGTCACAGCAATTTTCAGAGTTTCATTTACTTTCCTTCTTCCATGAAAAGTTTTGGCAAATATCTTCCAGCTGAATAAACCAGTAATTTCCCTGTATCAGAGGTTTTATTAAATATAAAATTTTTCTTATAAGCCAGAATATGGTTCAACATATGAATCCTTGTTCCAAAATGACGTTCACATTTGCCAAGTAATTACCCTGTGAGAGTAAGTCAAAGTTTCTCTCTGGAAGTGAGAGAAAAGAATTAGCTTGAGAGAGCAGAGGAAAATATGCTGGATGTTAATAGATGGAACAGTTAGTCTTAGTATGTAAAATTTACATAGAGATACCTTTCCTGAAATTCCTAATTACTCAGCAGTCAGTGTTTCCAAATGCAAGCAAATATGAACTAATTTTTTAAATATCACAAACATTCTCCCTTCTCATAATTTGTTATCACTAACCTTGTAATTTCTGAAGTCTGTCACTCCTACACATTCAATGATCTACCAAATCCAGCAGTAGTACTTGGGGAATAATGTAGTACTAGCATATTATTATGGTAAAGCAAACTCTGGAGCCCTGAAACCCTTACAGGGCTGTTTGGTTCTTTGCTTGAGCAGTTCCTTTAAATTCTGCTTCCTCTTTGCCTTTCCCCCTTCCATTGCTTTGTGGCTTCTGTATCTCATACAATGAGTATAGGAAACAGCAGCTCCGTCAGGAGCAGTTTAGTAATTGTTTTCTTCCCATTCAGCATTAGGTAAGTGTGGGATGTACCATTAGCAGATGAGAAGCCCTGTAGAAGAGTTGAGAAAGAATCCTGCAAAGGTATTCATCATGTCTTCAGACTGCTTTGCTGCTCTACCCAGTACGCCTTGGTAGGAAATACAGGAGCCAGTCCTAAACATGACATAGTCTCAAGTCACTTAAAACAAGTCATCCCTGTCAGAACCTCCACAATTTCCACTGAGCCAGAACTGATTAAGCTACAGCTAGGTCCTAGACCAGACTGTCCTAGCAGCTTCATTCCTGCCAACTGGCAGAGTTCAGCCACAGATTTCTACATAGACTTGCCCCAGGCTAACCCATCCAAATGGTTTCCAGGTGGATAAAATCTGCCTCACCGAAAGGCATACCCAACTGCTAAATCAGGTGAACATAAGGTTTTCTTTTCACCCATTCCAGAGAGAGCTAACTGGAACTACAAACTAGCCCCTTCGTATCTAAAGGTAGTTGACATATCCTTTTATGTTCCTTCCCCCCTCCAAGAGATAAGTCTCTTCAGGCCTAACTGGTTCAGATAAAACAGCTTTCAAGCTCCAGCCAATTTTTTTCCCATTAAAAGCCGAAGAACTTATGCCATCCCCAAACAGCCTTATCTGAATTGGATTCTCTCTCTGAATCCCATTGCTCTGTGCAGTTGTAGCAGGCTGGCAGATTAACGTAACTTTGGGGGTTCAGTCTCTCCTTAGAGCACACTGGTACTGCCTATCACACCACGCCACAGAACTATAGGTTGCAGCTAAATTTCAAAAGCAGTGGATTTACAGCTGTATAGGCACCACTGTGCATTGACTACTCATATAGATGGCTTCCTACCTTCTCTACATGAGCTAAACAACCTTGGAGCTGGAGCACAGAAGGTCCATCCCATTGCTCTATGAAGGTCGTTCATTCTTTCAACAACAAAAAAGACTCCTATCTATACATGGTCCGGTCTAGTCGGCAGGAAGCCTGAGTCCTCCTGTGACACGCAGCAAGGGCTTACTGAAACAATCCTGTTCCCAGTCTTTTGCCATTAGTTATATTTATTGGGAGGTTTTATGATGGAAAATTTTGATCTGGAGGACACTGTACTGGTGTTGGAGGACATGCATGAACATGTGCAATGCTGGAAAATTGACACCCAGGGCATTTGACTTACTCCTGCTCTGCGTAAACTCCTATAGCTCTGCCAGCACGGGAGCGCTAAGATGATGTAAAAGCTTAGTTGCAGTGACCTTTTTGCATTATTGATACAAACCTTATGCGCAATTCAACTTTTGCATTAGCTGAAGTAACCGTATCTTGATAGGGAGGAAGAAGCAGCAAGTACTCCATCACGGAGACCTCCCTTCAGAGAATGCCACCCTGCCAGATTTTATAGTGCAAAATCCAAATTCAGTTATTTATCAAGTAACAAACAGAAATGCAAATATATTTATATATATGAGTGGGTTTACTATATATGTACATATATACACAGATTAAAACAGTCTAAGCAATTAAATTATGATTTTAAAGGCACCAAGCAGTAGCCAAAGTCCTGAGAAGCGTTGGTTAGAAATGGTGCTCCCCAGGCACTGCTGCCCAAGCTGGGAGATTTAGAAAAAGAGATGTGAAAAGCCGCAGCTCTCATACAGTATAACCCAGCTGCCCTGGAGCCACTGACCCTCAAAGCTGGGCTCTCCAGAAGTTCACCAGCCAAAGGGCAGAGACAGGCTTCCTTCTCTGGGCAAAACCCTACCAGAGCCAGCTGCCTCGGAGGGTTGCTCGAGCCGAGGAGGAGGAGGAGGAGGAGGAGGAGGAGGAGGAGGTGGTGGTGGTGGTCCTGCAGCAACAGCCGCTTTTGGCCAAAAATAAGACATGACCCCCGACCTCCCTACGTGCTCTGTCAGCTTCCAGCCGCCCCCAGAGAAGCTCCGAGCCGGGGCAGCTGCCAGGGCCCCTCTCCAATTCGCCACCGGTGCTCACCCACGCCCTTCCTCCCGCCGCATAAAGCCCGGCGGGGCCGCGCTGGGGGTGACATGTCCTCCCCGTGAGGAGGAGCGGTGGTGCCTGCAGCGCCTTCCCGGCCTTTTTCTGCCGCTCGTTCCCTGACGTTTGCCCTGTTCGTGGATTTGGGGCCGTTTAGCTTAGTTTTGGCTTGGATCCCTGTCGCAGCTGCAGCAGGCGCCTCTTCCTCTGAGCCGCTCCGGCCCGCTTAAGGCTTCCTCAGCAGCCGCTGCCCGCGGGCGCTGCGCAGCCGAGCCGAGCCCGCCGCCTGCGCGCCGCCGCGGGGAGCGGCAGTGGGAGTGCGGCGGCGGCTGGGGCACCATGCCTGCTGCCTTCTCCGGGAAGCGCCCGGGGCGGTGGCTGCTGCTGCTGCTCTGCCTCAGCCTCTCGGGCGGGAGCCCTACAGGTAAATGCTCCCTCCTCTCGCGGGCTGGGTCGGGCCGGGCCGGGCGGCTGTCACGCCGCAGCCGCCCCCGTCCGCCCTCAGCGTCGGGGTGGGCTGGGGCGAGGGGGGGCCGGCGGGGCGCAGCCTGGGAGCCGCGGCCGAGCAAAGGTCCTCCGCGCCTCCGAGCATCCCCCGGGCTCCCCAGGGGGACAGAGCGATGGCCCGGCAAGGCGGCTGTCTCTCGGCCCTGCCTTTTTAAACGACTGAAGGGTTTCCTCCGCGGCCCCGACCCTCCCCGGGGCCGACCTCCCCAGCGCTGCCTCCTCCCCGCCACCCGCTGCGGGGGCAGCTGCCGCCCTGCCTCCCCGTGGTCCCTGGCCTTTAGCTTCAAGAAAAAAAGAGTTCGGGTTTCTCGTAGCCGCGCTGGAAAGCGGGGATCCCTCCTCTGCTGCCCGCCGCCGAAGGGTAAAGGTGGTCGCTCGCCTCGCCTTGCCTCCCCGCGCGTCGGTGGCGGTGGGCGGCAGCCAGGCGGGCCGCCGTGCGGAGCCCCACCCGGCGATGCTCGGCCCGGCCGCCTAACACCGGCTCCGCTTTCTGCCTGACGGACGGCAGGATTTGTTAGTTCACAGGTGCAGGTTGAGCCGTAGTGTTTTATTGCTGCCCTATCCTTATCAACTAAAGCATTATTTAAGTTCTGAAAAAAAAACAACCCCAAAACATATCGGTAAGTTACATCACTAAAGTATCACTATGCCTAGCAGGTTGTGAGGAGTGTTCCTTGGAGGATCTTATGTTGAGTTTTTAGATGTGACATTTAAAATCCATGAAGGAAGAGGGACCTGAGCCTTCTGGGCCCTGTTCTTCCTCTAGTAGTTTTCAGCAGGCCAGCTACTTCTAAGAAAATAGGAGCTTATTTCTAAAACTAGTGGATTTCTGTTGTTAATCCCTGTTTTCGAAGCATTGCAGAGTAGTACAGAATGGCGATGGAATGAAATATCAGATTGCTGGTGTTCGCTGTGCAAGACGTGATTGTTGGCGCATGTCTTGCCAAGGCTGAAAGTTCTGCCGATACGTGTATGTGAACGTTATTACCGTGTCTTTAATTTATCATCACTGGTTTAGCTGCATTTTCAGTGTATGGTGTATAAGTAGTCACATGTTTCGTTGTGCCTCTGTTGGTCTTGCTAATATTGAGAGGAGCAATACTGCTCCGTGTATGATGAGAACTTCTGTAAAATTTGTAGCAGCTTCACATAATGTGAAAGGACAGAAAATGTGTTTTGCAGTTCTCAAGGCTTGCTTAAAATACATATATTTATGTATGCACACAGAGGAAAATCTGCTTTGTAGTTCTTAAAACTTATCTAAAAGATGCATGTGTATTTATGTACACACACAAAAAAACCTTGAAGTCCTTTCTAAGAGTTTAGTTCATTGATCAAAAGGTTTTGTGACTGTAAATTGCCTGGTATTTGTAGGAATGCGTGTGTCACATTGTGGCAAATTAGCCACATTTTTGATGACTATTGCTGCCAAAAACTGTACGTAATGATGGCTGAAGCAATTCTAAGTTTATGTAAAGCCATCAATGACATGATATCCTATTCTGGAAAAAAAAACTAACTAAAAAAAAAACCCAAACCAAAACAAACAAACAAAAAAAAATAACCCCAAACCCCCCAAAACAAACAAACAAAAAACCCCAACAAAACTCTTATTTGTGTTTCCAAAATTTCTACAAATCTTCCTGAGGTGGTGGATATCATGTCTGGCTTTGAGCAGACATCAGAAATGAACCACCTGCTTTAGTAGCCTTTATCTATATCTGCTTTTTTTCAGACTTCTATTAAACGCTTTTATATTTCTATAAACTGGGTAGGGAGGCTTCACACTGTGACTTCCATGATGATTTAAATGTGAGGAAGAGTATTTTACTCTTCCATTAGTTACTAACCAAATGTGCAAAAAGCTAGTCAAGTACAGGGACTCCCTGCCTAGGTGCAGCAACGGGAAGTTCATGCTCCCTTGGAAGGAGGAGAACTAAAACTGTCTCCTAGCGAAGTCCAGAAACAGTGTGTGTTCTGGAGATGTGGGGATTCAGTGGGTTTCTTCAAGCGAAAGAAATGCTTGCAGAAAGCCAGGTTGCATAGCTTTCTGCAGCTGGTCAGGCAGATACCACAAGAGGCCTCGTTAGATTTGATTTTGAGATAAGGACACTTCCTACTATTTTAGTCTTGTAATTGTTTAGTTAATTGTTTGGAAAAATTTAAACCATCGCTTTTATTAGGGTAATTTCTAACTAAGTGTCACAACATTGTTCTTCAGAGTTTGCTGCTTTTTTTAAGTTACCATTGTGATTGCCTAATTTGGTTGCAGCACGTGCTGCCAGATTCCTTTAGGAAAAGCAAGCCCACCCCATCTTGTCTCCCAACTTCTGCCCCTAAAAATACCAGGGAGTTATATGAGCAGAGGATACATCTCATTTCTTACAGACTTTGCTTCCAGGTTAGACTTTTCTGGTTTGCACAGAGAGAAGGGCTTCTGTCAGGGCATTTAGAAGTTCTTCATGTGAATCCTCTGGTGCCTCAGGAGAGCTCAGCCTGCAGCTTTTCCCTCAGTAGGAGGTTCTGGCAGCTGTTTTTTGATGCTTCTGAATGCTTGTGTGCTTGCATGGAGTAAAAAAATTGATATTAAATTAATTGGCACAAAATATTAAACTAATGATGTTAAATTAAACCAAATTGTATCTCAACCTTTTCCTTTTCAGCCACTTTTCTGGCTGAAAAAGAGAGCAAATAGATTTTTAAAGCCTGAAATTGCTCTGGTGATGACAAGCATGGTACATCCACATTTTATCTCCCAAATATTGGCTGCAGTAGGGAGCAGATGTAAGGTAGAAAAATAAATTAATGACCTCATACTGTCACCTACTCCTTCCTGCATAAAGATCAGGGCAACAAGAACTCAGCAAGCTACCACACTATTGATTAAATCTAATGCAAATCAATTATAGGCTAAGGCATACAGCCATGACTCAATAGTTTGAGAACTTATTCCACTTGACTTGCTTACGTCACTGCCTGGCTTGATGACACTAATCATGCAGTGCTGGATCATCTTGATCTCCAATGCTATTCAGAGGTGTATGTGAGAACATGGGTACAATGTTACCTCTGTGCTATGTAATTTGACATATGGACAGGTAAGAGCCAAGATGGAAGCAGTGGTGACTAGAAATAACAGTACTTGACTGCTTTCACTTGGTATGTGAATCAAGGAAGAAAGCCAAGATGAGAACCCTATTAGTATGCAAACCATGTTGCAGGTTATCTGCCTTCCTTGCAGACAGATAACAGAGCTGCTGTACAGCTTGGCACTGACACCTTCTAAATTTATCATCTTTGGGGATTTTAATTACTGCGCAGGTGATGCATCTAGTAAGCTGACACAGTCAGGTGATCCATGACATCCTTTGAATGCCTCAAGATGCTGCAGATGTGAAAATTCATGGACCTTTCTTCAACCTTACCATGAATATTAGAAGCATAATAGCTCTCCCTGCTCTCAGCACCTCTGTCAATCAGAGAGTAAGACTCAGTCTTACTGGCTGGGTCATAAGCCAGCAGGTACTTGGAGCAGATTTCTTAAGTTCTTCGGTTGGGTGAAGGGCTGGGAGGGAGTACGTGGATGTGGGACCAGTGGACTGGTATGAAAAAGTACAAAAAGCTAAGAGCCTGTGGTTAAGAATGACTAATGCTTAATTTTTTAATCATATCCTTTGATTAACTTGTTTTACTCGTGATCCAAACTGGCTGAAGTATGATGGGCAGATTGAGAAAATAGATGGTGCAAGCTGGGCATGACTGACATAGTCTGGAGTAACTGTGTGCTGGAGGTGCCAGTGGGAGAGTCTGTCGGTTATCTATGCCCATAGCGCTGGAACGGGGTAGGACTGCTAGATGTTCTTCACTTGTAGGAACTGACAGGGTGCTGACTTTACCTTCTGCCAAAGGTACGAAGTTCTCAACAAGTTTGAACACACTTAAAGTATGATGTAGCTTTTCACTGTTCATCTATGCTTGCTGCTGTCTTGGATACCTAGCAGAGCTTATTACACACACCTCCTCACTGCCCCCTGCACCAACTTTAATTACAACTGCAAAACCTATGTCCTTTTTTCTCTGGCTAACTACTGGCCAAGTCACTTAAAAGCTACTAATGTGAGATTGCTTTTAGTTTGAGGAAGAGAAGAGTGTATCCTGCTGCTATGGGAGTAGAATATATCCTGGAATACCTAAGCATGTGAAAAGACAATGTATATTTTACAGTAACTAGTTCTGCCACCCAAAGGTGAGAACAGAAAGGAAGGAGCAAACACCTCAATTTTTGTAAAACATCTAGGGACCTTGAATTCTTAATGGAAGAGTGACAGTGCAACATACTCAAACTAAGCAAGTCTTCTGCTTCTTTCCCTGCTGTCCTTTCTTCAGTCAAGAACATACAGCAAAACCCTAGAGTCTTGCCTGGCTCTTACAAAAACTGTATTCTAGGAGCAGAATCAGATTTGCATTGGTGTTGAGGACAATGGAAGTGGTTGTTAGTATTACTTGATGAAGTCCATGTTTGACACAGATGCCTTTTGTTTTGCTCACCAAGGTGATAACCAGGAAAGGATGTTGTTTACTGCATCACAAAACAGGGTAGACATGTAAGGTTGTAATGAGGTCCTTATTCTATTAGTGAATCTGCTAATTTGTGTTTAAAAATAATCAACTAGTGTCAGTGTCATAAGCTGTGGTGGTCTAAGTCCATGAACAAGACAGGATTTGAGTACAGGTTATAAAGTTTATTGGTCTGCTGGAATATTCTGAAGAATGGCTTTGCCTGACTAGGCTAACTACAGGAAAAGATCTGTATACAGAAATTACAGGTCAAATAAATACTGTGTCTGTTCTTTAGTATTTTACTGCCTGAAGTAAATTGAAGAACTAAGGAAAAGTAATTCTTGCACATTTTGGCTGTATATGCTCAGAACTTGGGATAAAAATGGAGGTAGTAGCCTGAGGTGAGTAGGGTCTGTTTGAAGTCTTTTTGTGAACTAGTTACTTCTAACTCAGTCCAACTGAGAGAGAATGAAGTTTTTTTAAACCTTCTTTCTTTTTAGATCCAGCTGTGGCAACAGAAGATGCCAGTCAAGCAAACTCTTTGACTAAGGTGCAAGCTGGACTTAATGAATCATCTGCTGGTAATTGTTCTATTGCAGTACACCTGTAGCTATAATAGTTTTTGCTAGTGATACTAAGTTACCATGTAGAGTTTACTTTTTCATACTGAAGTCTTTTGAAGCAAGACTAACTTTTCAGAAGGAAC
Source organism: Burhinus oedicnemus (assembly GCA_008921705.1). NCBI lineage: Eukaryota > Metazoa > Chordata > Aves > Charadriiformes > Burhinidae > Burhinus > Burhinus oedicnemus. Next base: position 43,167 of record VFFE01005869.1, read on the forward strand.
GGAAGTAAATATATCATCTAGGCCTTTCAAAGCTACTGCCAGAGCTTAAGTGTCATAAGCATCTCAAGGACTGTGGAAAAAGCTATACCCTTATGCATATATGCTACAGAAGCAGGCAATGACCCTGGAGATGGGACAATTCCCAAACTAGAACCATTGTGGGAGGTTCTGTTCTAGCACTTACACCTGATAATTTTTGCATGAGGATGCCTCCTTAGGCTCTTGTATTAGTAAGAGGTGTGATAATGCCCTTGCATCAATGTGCCTGCTAGCTTCATCTATCTATTTTTTTTAATTATGGATGTGTCAAAACCTTCTGTTGGCCCCATGCTTTATTCACCATATTCTGGACCTTAATTGTGGATTGGATAGGGAGCAGAGAATAAGTTCCAGGCAGGAGAAGAAACTGATGATTGTTGATCCCACCTCTCACTTCTCCATAAAGGTCAGAGCAGCAGGAATTCAGCAGTGTACCAAAGCTCATGTTGATTAATGCAAATCAAACATGGGCCAAGTTATATTTATACATGAACTCAAGTTCTGACGAGTTATTCCATCTACAGTTTTGTTGTTGGAGATGATAATGCTATTTATCTGGTGCTCACCTTCAGAGCTTTTTAGCACAATGTGTTAGAACCAGAGGGAGTGCAATAGCTAATAGATTCAATAACTCTTTCTGTACTTAAACACACGTATACATATGAGCTAAAATATGCAGAGTATTTTGTATAATATGACCTCACCTGACTATTTTCATTTCATCTGTGAATTGAGGAAGAAAGTCAGTATAAGGATCCTATTAGTGGGCAAGACATTTTAAATGTTGTCTAATTTTTTTGTGGATGGATAACAACTACCATATGAACTGGCACTGGTGCCTTCTGAATCTATCATCATGAGGGATTTCAGTAACAAACCGGGTGATGCATGTACTAGACAGACATAAACTCAGGTGATCCACAACAACCTTGGCAAGCTGTCAAGGTGTTTGCACATCCAGACAAAGATTCCCCAGAACTCTTTCAGCCTTCACATGGTATTTCAGGGGTAAAGTCTTGGACTAGTTTGTTTCTCTATAAGGCAGAGATCAAGTCTTGCTTATGCTCTTGTCTAGAGGAACAGGACTTACTATCTAGTGCTAGCAGACAGCTTCACAATTTTTTGCTTAAAAAGGCATTTTGGACTAGTAGTTGAGATTGGCAACAGTCTACTGTCAACAACTCCCAAATGAACTAGCCTGAAGTGATTCTTCCACATCGTCCACCTTAATATACAGGTTTGTTGTTACTTAAACTGGTTGAAGCATGAGGCAAGGTATGAAAGTGCAGATGGAACAAGTCAGGCAAAAGGCTGATTGCCTGTGGCATAACATTCCTTGTGTTGTCAGCTGACATGTTGATAAAGAAAAACACTGCTTTACAGATTGGGCCAGCAACTTGGAAGGCATGTGGTACCTCTGGTCATGCTTGCTCAGAGACCTTTAGATGCAAACCACTAGCAGGGACCTCCTTCAGCACAGCCAGATTCTCTCAGCTGTAGCAGAGAGGCTTATTACTCCTCCAAACTCTGCTTAAACATTGATGTAGTCCTATACAGTTCTAGGACCCACCTGTAAGCTATAGGTGACTCTTTGAATCAGGCTGTGAAATGGATAGTTAAGACCTTTGCCTCAAAGTTCAGTATTTTATGCAGGAAAAGAGAAGGAGGAATTCTGGGAAAATCTAGGCTGTCAGAGATACTATTTGTACTGCACAGTGATCAGCTCTGCCACCCAGTGCTTCTCCCAGTGAGAAGACTGAAGTTGTAGCCCGATTTTCTCTATTTTCCTAACTGTGAGTGGGAACCTTCTGAACCCATGGACGGGAGAGATAATGAAGCCCCTTTGCTTGTACAAGAACTAGAATAACTTTCTCCTATAATGCTGTATGATTAGGCAGATTCAATCCATAATTACTGTTTATATATTTCTGAGATGCATTATAAAATAACTGACAAAAATAATAAACTGACTGCTTTGCAAGCTTGTAAACATATGGCTTAAAAGATGTAGTGTACTTTATCTACTGTGGGACAAGAGGGTGGGAAATATCTATTTCTTTTGTTTCATCACTAAATTGAAAGAAAACGAATTTTTTTGTAACAGGTTTGTTTTTTCACCTTTCAGCGCCCATGACAGCTGCACGAACCATCAGCTGGCAAACTCAGGGGAGCCCTGCAGATCATTTGACACTTGGACATAATATGTCTACACCTGGTAAAAGCAATCACATGTTGTCCTCTACTTAAATTCTTAAATTTCAGTTAGCATAAGGTTCTACCTTGATGTTTTTAATCAGATGGTTATGGAGGATTTATATTAGTTGATAGTTGCCAGGACAAACAGTTTGATGTTTAAAGCCCTGTGGAAAGTAACTGTGTAAACTGAAAAGAAGAAAATTGCTATAACTGTATTGAATTGACCTTTCCTTTAAGCATAGTTTCTAATGTCTTTTCCCACAGCGTGCTTCAGTGTACTAGGGACTTGTATGCAGATAGTAAAATACTAATGAAGAAATAGTGTGTAGGTGTGAAAGGGTGATGCTTCCTTAGCTGGGCTCAAAGCATAGTGGTTGTGCTTAGTTGCCTGTCTCATAGCTGTATCAAGCTTTGTAGAACTTTATAAAGGTAGTTTCTAAATAGTATGCTATCCATAGCCCTACAGAAAAGGGATTTTGCTGGCTGTTTTAAATGTAGTTTTCCCTCACAGAAGGAAAGGAGTATATTTTAGCCAGGCAGATGATGGTCAATATTGACATTTTTCGTGTATGGAAAGAAATTCCCTGCAGTATAACAGGAGGTTTGTGGAGTGGTGAGGGACTCTGACCATGTTCCAGTGGAGCACAGGGCATTCGTTATAGCTGCATCTAGATTAGATAGTCTACCTCTAGTTTTCTGGCTGTGATGTTAAATTGTAGTGGCCTTGAGAATGGCAGTGTTCTGTCCTTCTGTTTCTTTTTATTTTTCCAAAGCTTATTACTTTTCCAAACTCTGCTTAAACATTGATGTAGTCCTATACAGTTCTAGGACCCACCTGTAAGCTATAGGTGACTCTTTGAATTAGGTTGTGAAATGGGTAGCTATGACCTCCTTAGAGTATTGACATTCACAATTACAACATTATATTAAAGTTGGAAACCATCTTCTGAAATGGCATAATTACAGTAACAGTGACCACACAACACTGCTGCTTTAAGATTCTGGCTGTTAACACACAAGGTATATGAAAGAATCTCCATAGCAGTCAGCATTTGGCAAAGTCCTTTTTCCTCTTAAGGTTGTTATCAGAAAGAATTGCAATACCATATTGACACTCTGCTGTATGGTTACCTTTATAGGATCATAACGTTATCACTTTGCTTCCCCCACAACCTTGTTAGGTCCAGATCTTACCACACAACATTTGAAACAGACAACCAAAGAGAACATGTCTAATGTCACTTTTGTGGAGTATGAAGTACTCTTACCTGGTAAGTGTGTTATTTTCTCTTCCAATTATGTTATACTGAATGCCTGTGATTGCACACAATCTTTTGCATGAGTTGTGTAAGTATTTAGGATGGCAACTTCCTGGTAAAGTGAACATGTGATGAGCTCAGTAAAAGGAAAGATGAGTAAGTTTGTTGCACTATATGGAGTATTGTGTTCTAACAACTGTTTTGCAGTGGACAATGAGATTCTTACTTTTTATTAAAACCACAAGTAAAGCCAACCCATAGCTATCTGTTCCCCTGGATCAATTCAGGTGACAATTTCTTTGTACTAGTGAATCCACTTGGAGAGACCATGTAAGCTGGGGTACTTGTTAACCAGCAGGAGTTAAGTCAGCTTTGCAGCATTACAGGAGTTAAACTTTTGCCTCTGTGAAACCAATTCCATTTGCAAAATTAGTTTGATTGTAAACAACCTTAACAAGGTGAGTTATGCTTGGCTCATTTATTGAGTGTAATGGCTCTAATAAATGAGTTGCAGTAACTGACTTTGCTCTGCTATGAAAGACTGAGGTGTTGCACCTCTAAGTTTAACTCCAGTTCAACAAATCTGTAATATTTTGGCTGGGACTTGAAGTTCTGGGCATGGTGTTCTGCAGGCTGTAAATGTCTCTGCCAGACCCGGTAAAGTTCAAATATTCTGGGGAAATATCTGGTGCTTCCACTCCAGCCAGACTTTGTGGCTTCTTAGGTATGACTTGCATTACCAAGTCAGTGAGCTGTACCTTAAAACTTCCTTTTCTCTCAGAAAGCATATAAGCTGTGAAATACAGCTGCACTTTTTTGACCATCAACTACGACAGGGTAGGTCTAGGACTGAGGTGAGGCCTGGAATAAATTTTCATGGAGTGTTCAGATGGACTAACCACAGTTGTGTCTAGAAGGTATGAAAGAAAAGAATTGTGAAATAAAATGTCAGTGTTGACAGGTAGAAAGTCAGAGGTGTTTTTTTATTAAAGGCTGTTTGTATGGATCAGAGAAGATATCTGCTGTTGAAATGTACTTTTTGGATATGCTTATTTTATGCTTACGGAGCTTCTTTAAAGCAAAAAAAGTGTCGTGTTTTTCTACTGTGTTGGAATGTTTTCACATAGTAATTCTACTGGCTTGCCACTAGGAAGGCAAAGGCAGTGGCAGCCATAAATGGGTTTGAAGATGATTTGGTGTCAAGTTGCGTAGCTGTAGCACGAAAGGCCAGATCCAACCATGTTAAGATTGTGGATTTTTATCAACAACTTCACTAGCAACAGAACATTACCTGTGATCTCATAGTATCATAAAAATCTGCAACTGCCTAAACCCTGGATGCTCATGGATATTGAAGTCTAACTCTTTCTGATATTATTAATATAACTTTTTATATACTTACTAATATTTTTAATCCAATAAATCCTGATTTCATTTTTTAATACCAAATGTGAAGTCAGGCAGGAAGTTTAGACTGAGAGCAGACCTTGTTCCACCTGGTGAGAGCTAAGTACCTAATATATTTTGGTTTAGGTTAAATTATGTAGAAGTGTACGTCTGTCTTTTGGTGAAATGAGTATCTATGTTTCTATGTTAGAGCCCTCTAGGAAGTTTACCTACAGAATAGAGTTACTGTCACTTTTGTAATGGATGTGTATCATAATTCAGTTATGGCTTAAGAAAATTACTGTCAAACACTGATTGTCTGATTTTGCGGTTTTACACCCTGGAAGGTATAACAACAGCCCCCTATATCCACCTGTAATCCAGCATATGTAAAACACAATATTTGAATCTATTCTTCCCACAGAATGAAGAAACAGGTTTATCATAAACAGTTTTATAAACTTTTTAGGTGTTTCTGATACTTTCATGGAAAAAAATATCACTTTGGACAGTGCAACTGGAATTGAACTTTCATGCAGATTGGATGATAAATATTCTCATTTGAAAAGTTTTCAAGTAACTTGGAAGAGAGGAAATGAAACAATCAGACACATCAATAAAACTGAAAACAGCTGGAGCATCCAGTAAGTAGCATTCTTTACAGTTTGACTTGCAGGTTCTAATGAGTTATCGCATGCATATACACTGCCCAGTAGTCATGTATATATTAGAAAAGAGCCAAATGCAGTGAGTAATATATGCCCATAATTGACCTATTGAAGCTGCAGGAAAGGACAAAGGTTGCAGTTACCTCGAGCCTGGAGGAAGAGCCCATATTCTTCCTCCAGTGCTGGAAAAACAAGGTTTCTTTAAGACAAGAGTGTAGAATAAGGACACAGTTCTTTGAAGTCCAGTAATTCTTTTCAGTAAGTGAACCAGTAATCTTGGTCTGAGACTGCTGTAAGATACCTCCACTTCTTTTTCCCCTCCCCCATTTTCCACATTCTCTTTTCCACCTCAGTGCAGCTTTGCAGAAGTCTAAAAGGCATCAATGGCCAGGTTTTTTTTCTTCATAATTAGCAGAAGAGAGGGAAGAAACTAGCTTTACAGTAAACATGTTTTGGATTGTTTTAAAGGTTTTCTTAATTCTTTCAAACCTCTACAGAGACTCAAGAAATGTAGAAAATTTTCTTCAATTGATACAGTTTACTGTTGGACTTTAAAAAAAAAAAAAATATCTATGAATGGGTTAACTTTAACCGGGTAGTCTCTGCTTGATTTCTGTATTGCTTTGGTTACTTACCATCAATAATTTAAAAATTCTATGATAGAAAATATTATGAGAATGTAGTGTCACTTTTTGGCTACTCCATATACACAAATACAACCATGTAAATCTTTTTCCAAGTTCCTATGAAATGTATAGTTTGCCGGCAGAGAAGATGCTGGACTTCATTAGATGGCAGCTTTTTTAAAACTGTTCTGTGTTGAAGCTATGCTAGCTACTGTCTGAGTGGCTTTAGAAAGAACAAACCATTTAAGTAATCTTTTCTGAAGTCCTACATAACATATCCTATATAGTTCATGTGGTGAACCCACATCTAATTCAGTAACCTATTGATCATACTGCTTAAAGGTGTTTGGCCGCCTATGAGCAACAAGGGTGAAAATGGTACTTATATTCCCAGGTGTGCTTGTGCTCTTCTGTTTTCTTAAAAAAGTCATGCTGTTTCTACATTGCACTAAACCTGGATCCAAGTATTTCAGCAATGTATGTTCTCTGCTCCATTTACTAGTATCTGCTGGTTTCTTTAGAATGCTTATTAGCAGTCACTGATAGTTGTAGGACAAAAGAAAATACAAGCAAAAGAGCAAATTGGTGAAACTTTTTTCTTGAAGATTGAGGATCCTGGATGGCAGTAAGCTAGGAAGTTACAGTTGTACTCTGAAAGGCGAAGAAGAAATGAGTGCTATGTTTCATTTACAAGGTAATTGTATTTAATTTAATGTATTTCATTATTTTATTTAATATGAATGTAAAATAAATTTTGCTTCATGACCATTGAAATCCTATATTAATGTGGTTTCTGGATAGTATGGAAATTGTGACTTAGTTTGATAAGCAGGGACTAATATGGTCAAGCTAAGTGACAATCACTATCAAAGGCATTTCTATAGCATGGAGGGAAGAAGAACTTTGAAGCAAAAACTAAAAGCCTTTCTAACAAAACTTGCTAACAACCAAAAGAGCTATAAGCCTACTTGTTTCCTAAATGAGTAACTGATTTCCCCTTCCCTCTCCATTCCTACAGCAGTAGTGAATACTCATCACTTTCTAGGGGGTGGGAGGAAAGGATGGTATCTCAGATAAATTCTTCAAAAAGCAGAGCCAATGTCTTGAAAGTTTGGCCTGAGATTTGGTGTTACAAGAAAAGCAATGATTGGGAGAATGGAGGCAGGTTTTTGAACAAATTCAGTTGTATTTCTGAAACACCAAATTACTGCTTTAGTGCATCTTTTGTTCTATATAATATAAGAACAACACTTACATTAAAAGTTAGTGTGCTTCACTGTATGAGTGCCCTTTCTTCTGCTTTGTATTTTCTTATTCAATAATGTTGCCCCTGACAATAGTAGGGAAAATCCACTTGAACGGAAGACGTGGAAATGAAGCAAATACAAGCTGCATAGAATCTTCATGTCTAATGAAAGCTATTCTCTTCTCTGTTCCCACCATCCAAATTTTGCAAAGAGCAAGGCAAGCATTTGGTCTGTGAAAGCTCCACAGACTGTGATACGTAAGGAAGACTCTTCCTGAACACAGGCTCCTAAAACCCCTAACTCTTCAAATAACTACCGTAACCTCAGCTGAACTAACCAGCAGGGCTTTGTAACTCTCAGTGCTGCAAGCTGCCTTTGTTCAGGGGGGTATGTAGTCACATGACTTGAAGAAACTCTCTTGTGTGTGTTCAAATCTTGAATAGTAATGTTGAGATCTGCTTTCAAACCTTCTGCTGGGGAGATGAGCTTGCAATACTGAAGAAAGACAAAAATTTTAGTCTATTCAGACTGTTTAATCTCTAAAAAAAGATTACATATTTTTTCTTGTCAACATGTGGGTAAGGTTTAGTTGAATGGCTACCCAAGTCTGTTTAGATTAAAAAAAGTCAAAGGAGACTTTATTGTTTTGAAAGTATACAATAACTATTTCAGTAAGGACAGGAATGACTCAACAGGGAAGTCATCTTTTCCAGAACAGTGGATAGGACTGGTTGATTTATGACAAGAAGATGGCAAAATTGCTTCACAGTGGTTCAATGCTGCCACTTCTGATGCCATAAGAAGTACTGGCTTGACACTTTTCAAGATTAATGCAAGAGTGAAGGAAATGGGAAAGAGAAGTCCTTGAATCTTCCAGTCAATAATGCAGAGAGAACAATTCTCCAACTGAAAGATGAGTAATGTGTTGGTATAGACTCAGTGACTAAAGTCATCACTGCTGTAACTAATGGCAATAGCTTTTCCTATTTCCTAGGCAGTTAGGCAGTATTGGATGTGTTGCCTCTGCCCTTCTCCCCATCCTGGCTTGGCATAACCCTGCAGATTTTGAGGAGTTAAGCTTTTACCTGGGTCCACAGGAAACAAGAGATGCTTATAGGAAGTTCAAATTATTAAACCTGGAGACCATTCATGGGTATTTTAAAATGATGTGAAGTGTTGTAATAGCTGTATTAAAGGGTAGAATAGATTGATTTGTGTTTGCCCTTTGAGGGATCTTTAAGCAGCTGTGCAGGTACATGCACTATGAAACAACTCTGGTCTTTAAACCAGTGTGGAAATCTGACTGGCATAAATGCTGGTGCGATTACCTGTCTGTTCATCTCTTAAACAGTTGGGTGTTTTTTCTGTGCAGCAGCGGTGTTTTGTCACCAAATTCTGGGTTATATACTTGCAAAAACACCTGGGACAAAGCATATTACTTCCTTGCATGTGTTCAAGGATTAACTAGTCTGTTGTTAGAGTCAGATCTGAGAACTCATGATGGATATTCATGACCTTAGTCATAGCTAATGTCATCCCATGTGTTGCTGGTATGCCTATAGCTGTGCTTTGCCACTGATCAGCGTGGCTAAATCTTTTTGACTACCACGTAAACCTCACGTGTTGGGTACAAGGGTTTTTACTTGTTTTCACATGTTCTGTTCTTTTTTTCCAAACCTGCTTTTGTTTTTTGTCTCCTATAAATTGCAAAGGAGATGGCAGCAGTTATTAAAGTTGTCCCCCTTACTGACAGCAGTGAAGATACTCTACCACTACTCTTTAGAAGGATAGTGATTAATGATTAAAACAAACATATGGAGTGAGAAGACTTCACTAGTAATGAGGCTGGATTGATGTATGGTGCAGCAAATTCTGAGGTTGTAAGCAATGTTCTTATTAACAAATTGGTTTCATATATATTTCTGAAATGGAAATTTTTAAGTTTGAATACTCATGAGAAGTGAACATTTTAGGACAATTAATTTGTGCTTGGCCAGTCAAGAAGGGGAGGCAACAAGAACAATCTTAGTTTATAGCAGATTGTTCCATTATAACTACTGAAAGCAAATTCTCGGTCTGTTTAGTCTTGTGTGACCAATATAATTTAAAAGATGTACTGGATCTGTACTTACAAGACAGAGCAATGGAACTTGAAGTAAAAGTTTAAATAAATGAATCTGAGGAAAATATGCTGGTAAACCTCCTAATAAAAATGGAAAGAAGGGGGAAGGGGAAATACATACTCATCATTATATATTTGCTCAGGTCTAATTATATCTGTGGGATACCTCAACATATTCAATGGCGTTTTTTTTGGCTTTTGCTCTTGGAAGGCTGTGGGGCATCTGCAGTTATAATGGCTAGGACAAGTAGGTCTAAAGTTATAATCTGGTGTCGTGTTTCTTGTGGCCATTTTCTGTCCTTAGCAAGATTGGGCCAAAAGTTCTTTTCATTGGCATGCACCCACAAGTCATTACTTCAGCTTAGAAAATGTTTGTAACTACAAACCTCCCGCAATCTGCAGTTTTGTCTTAATTACAAAAAAGTTTGCTTCATGCACAATTTGCCAGATACCGTTACGTGGTAGCATTATGGCTGGAATAGACTTCTATCAATATTTGCAGATTGAGTGAAATTGCAGAAAAACCTACTACGTTTCTTTCTAGTGTACTAGAACTGAAGCATGTAGCTCACAGCTGTCAAGGATGGGAAAGAGGAAATGGGCAAGGGTAGAAATCGCAGTCTGATTATTGTTTGGTTTTCAGTATTAATTGGCAACTTAAGATCATACAGCAACTGAGAACAGGATTCCTGTAGTATTCTGCATATGGAATATCAGCCTGAAATGACTCTTCGTTTAGGTCATGCCATGAATGATAGAATTATCTGTGTTTACAGGAAGAGGAAATAAAATACACCTAAATGTATTCTATCTTTTGTAATACTGTAATTAAAACCTGTAGGTCTCACTTGATGAACTCTTTCCTACTTGTTCCTAGTACCGAAAATTGAAGGAAAAGAAAAACCCATAGTCAGTTATGAAGGAGATACAGCTGTAATGATTTGTAAAAGTTCTGGCTATACTCCAATTTCTTGGACCTGGTTTATGACCAATGGAAGTGAACAGGTAAGGTTTCCATCTGTTGGCCAAGCAAAATCATGTTGGAAAAACCAAGTACAGACACTTTGTAAAGTATAATGACTTTTCACTCCAGAATCTACAAATTGCACTTCCATTAAAGTTAATGTACACATCTGTACATGCAAAAAAAAAAAAGTGTGACACTTGAAATATTCATTATTACAGGGATGTAGTTTTTGTTCTGGTTTGTATGATATTTCTTTCCAAAAATTCCCTGCTGTACTCTTACAGACCAGAGAAGAGTAAAACAAATCAAACAAGTCATGAGATACTTGTTTTTACTGTATTAATGGTGGTTATACTGCTCAAATCTTACTTCTTGATATCAAAAAAAATCTTAGCATAGCAGGACACTCTCTTAAAGGCATGTAAGCTATTGGAGGCTTGAGGGAGAACAGGAGCATCTTCCTTCTCTTCCTCCTCTTCCAGGTACAAATAATCCTGTATTTCTCGGCCTGTGCGACCTCTCTGGGGCACTGGACCCAAAGGAGGTCATCCCGTGGTGGAGACTGCTGTGCCAGTTGATTCTGAAGGAGCTGAAATCTCTTCTCACTTCAGCTCCTGCCTTTAAAAGCTGTGAGGAAAAATCTTGCTCAGCAGTTTTCCTCCTTCACATACCCACCTTTCAGGATGCCCCTTAGCCTTGAAAGCATAGCCACTTTGTTATAGCCCTTTTCAGGAGGAAGCACTGTCAACTGAGAGGAGGTAAATAGATCTGTCTCCTCTATACTGCTGGAGAGTAGTGTTGACTTATAAGACAATCAACATATTTTCCAGTGAAGCAACATTCCCAGTTCAAATTCCTTGAAAGTGTATGCTTTGTGCTGGGGTGAAACCTGCCGTTGTCAGTGGAGAGTCAATAGAGTAAAGGGTACCTTTCATCTGATCTTAAATAGACTAAAACAAGTGAGACAACTTGCTCACTAAAAGTGCCTGTTTCCCCCCACTGAACGTAAAGGGAACCAGGGTGGCCAGCTAAGATAAATCCTTCCCTTGGAGGTGGACTAAACATGCTTCACAAATGCTACTTGTTCTTAACTCATTTTACATGTCTCCATATAGAACTATCTGATAACATAAATAATTTGATTAAATACTTTCTCATTGTATTAATAAGACTTTTAACGTGTTTTTTTTATTTTAAGGTTGCCATTAATGACTCTTTGCTGACAGACAAGTATGAAATTAATAGAGTATCTGCCAATGTAACCCATCTGAAGATATCAAAGCTTACCAAAGAAGATGATGGTGTATATTGGTGTGAAGCTGCTTTTGAACTAGGGAAAAGTAAAGGAAAGCTGAAGCTTAAAGTTCTGTCCCTCATGGTGCCTCTCAAACCTTTTCTGGCAATTGTGGCTGAAGCTGTCATTTTAGTAACTATTGTTTTCCTTTATGAGATGTATTCAAAAAAGAAAGAGAAACGTACAGGTAAGTATTTTTTTAATTTTTTTCTAGTTTTCCATTTAAATTGCAGCCAAAGATAGAAAGGTATGACCCGTGGCACTTCATATTTGAAGTTCAGTGTGATTTTTTTTTTTACATCTGTATTTTTTTCTGATAAAATATCTTCTTCTAGACCATCGCATTATTTTAGATTTTTAAATCTTTTCTATGGGTCATGAATTCAGGTATGAAGTGCTTTCAATAAGCAATGCTTTTCCATAAAGGGTTTGATACAGTCTTTATTTTTGCCTCAAAAGACAAAGGAATTTAGAGGCTATACCTGTTTGGGGAATGCTTAGGAATGGAAGCAACTGCTAGCCGTCTTGATGGGGGAAACTTCTGTCAAGAAATTGAGTAAGAAGGAAAAATGCATTAAAACAGAATGCACTAATGTTGGTCACTGAACCTAAGGCACACATAGGTGAGCCAAACTGGATGTGCAAGATGAAACAAAAGTGATATATATGTAAAATCTATGTATATATGTGTCTATATGCATACATGTATTTTTCTATATTTTATACAGATAATTACATATTGTAGTATAACATGATATGTATTAAAATCAGATTAATAAAACTTGATCAAAGTAAATTTTTGACAAATTTGCAGGTAATTCCATTGAATAGAGGAACAAAATAATTTGAATTACAAATTTAAGAAAACTAATAAAGCAAAAGTAAGATTTTGCTCTACTTATGCATGGAGGAAATAATATAATTAAACAGAACAACTTTTTATAACTTTTTTGTTAAATTGAGACCTTATATAATCCTTTTTCTGTTATGCAGAAGATGAAAAAGAATTTGACCAAGTTGAGCAACTGTAAGTAAAGAATTATATACTATAGTTAAATACATTGCAAAATGCTGTTTTGTGCTTGGTGTTTGGAAGATACTTCACTTTTTTGTGAAAGCACCATGTGTCCTCATTATAAACTCATTCTAAAAGGCTGTAACTATGAGGAAAATCACTTTCAGGTGGAAATTTTACAGAAGAGGCTTTGAAATTTTTTTCTCGTATGTATTTTTTCTGTCTGTATTAACATATTGCATGTGGTCAGAGCCCTAACTGTCCTAGGTAAGCCTGTAGTTGCTGGTGTGTTGGGAGCTGGTGGTTTGGCTGTTTTGGTGGTAACTCCAGCCTCTCTGGGGGAAGCCCTCACTGTGCTGATGGCTTGGGTTCCCTGGGCAGAGAAACAGCTGCACTGCTGGAGCCAAAGGAGCAGGTGTAGGCACTTCTGTCATTGTTCTGCTTGAGGGTTGATGCTCCTATGCTGGCTGCTCCTACTTAGGATTACGCATTTCTAAAGGCTTGCTTGTTGAAATAAGCTATAATTCTCTCCCTCTGCCCATCCTGTGAAGCCCAGTCATTTCATTTGGCCTGTTGAATTTCCTTTTGTTTTAAGATGCAGCCTAGCAGTTCCTCTTCTCTTTAGATGTGTCCAGTTTTCTTTCCCCTCAGTCCCTTTTCTCCTCCTATGTCTGTCTCCCTCTTTCCTCCCTGAATAGCACTGTCTTTACCTTGTTGAATTTCTTGCTACAGTGACCTTCATTTCCCTGTGTTGTATTCACTTTCCCATTCCTTTTCCCAGTGCCAGCTGAAAATATATTTTAGTGCTTTTCCCCGTATCTAAACAGCTTTAAAGCTGTAATTCGATTAACTATAAAGTGGGGATATGTCTTGGGAATGTAGCAGGCTGTTACACTGCTGAGTGTTTGGGGATATGGCTTAGGTTGAAAACTGAATAATTGCCCTTGTTGCACAGCCCTGCTTCTTACAAACATGCTGAAACTGTATTACAATAGGATTATAAAACAGGATAGTGGACTAAAATATTGTTTTCATGCTTGATGAGATGTGGTTTTGATCAGCTGCTTGATCTTTACTTGTTCTATCTTAGTTTTTAGGAGTTCTTAGGAACTTAATTCTTAAGTTAATTCTTAACTTAGGAGTTCTATCTTAGATTTTCCTCATATGCATTTATCTATTAAACTATGTACTTCTTGCCTGATTTTAATAACTGAAAGTTATTTCAGTTACTGACTGTAGCAGACAGATTTGTGTACCAGAGGGAATGGCTCCAAAGGAACTTTTCTGGCTGGTTATGTCGAGTGATGACTAACATATGGCTGAACTTGGTTGATGAGGCTATAATTAAAATCTTACATCTAACAATGTATTAGGTGGGAGGCCTGTATTTGGAAATAGAATTTTTTTTTTTAGCAAGAGAATTGTTAATTTGAGTCTTGATTGTGACCAACACCATATAGCTAGAGGTAGGTACTCCATAAGGAGTAATCATATGACTGTTTCAGCCTGTGTTTTGAGTATGTTAAGCTGTATATTGCTTGTATATTATTTGAGCCTTCATTTTATATACAAATCTGTACACTGAATGAAATGATAGTATTCCCAGAAATGATTGCTATACTACTACTGTTAAAACTTTTGCCCAGAATTTTGTGGGATTTTTGAGGGGGATTGAGTTGAGCCTTTACTACTTGGCTGAAAGACTTCAAGAATCAGTATTTTAGTTCCTTAAACTTTGTTTAATCTTCTTTTTTCTCATAATGTAACATGCTAAAAGAGAGAAAATCAGATATATTTTAGATGTACTTTGTGATTGAATTGTGGGACTAGAATGATTGTGCTCATCCTATACTTTAAAGTTGAGTTTTGGAATTTAACTTCTCTCTCTTGTAGTAAATCAGAAGAAAGCAATGGTCTGGAAAACAGTAGTGCTAGGCACAGAAAAATTTAATCTGGTTCCAAAAAGGTAAGTATGAGATGAAACACACCAGTGTTTACTTTTCTGCTGAGCAGCCTGATATAACGACAACGAAATTCATTGTGCCATCCCAATCTATTTTTATTTTTTTTTTATGTGGGAACAACATAGTAATGAAACCATTGTCTAGATAAAACAATACGTGGTCATTCATGATGTAATATCGGCAAGAAAGTGATTCCAAAACCTTTTAATTCAATGCTGTCATCATCATTGTGTCTTAGTAGTTCTGTTTATCTATGCAGTCCGTAAAACAGGACCCAGATTAACCTTGCTTAATCGCTTGGCTCCTGATCATGAAACACTTCTGTGAATGCCACGGTAGGTGCTGGGATGCATAAGAATTGCTGATGTATCCAAAATCCCGCTCTTTCAGCCTGTATTTTGGGTGTTGAGTGAGTTTATGGAGGAAGGATGAAAATGTAATAGCAAGTGGGAATGTGACAGTACTAGAGATATGAAACAAGGGATTGTAGGAGCCTAGGAAAGAATACAGAGCTTAATAGATAGAGGCTGAAGGGGTTAGTGGTAGAAGCAGCAAGCAGGGGGTATGTAGCCCTGTGGAAGCTATATAATGAACTTCCCTGATTCTCTGCCCTCTTTGCAGTCTAATTACAGGCTGGTTCTACTTATGCCAGCTGGAAATGCTTGTCAGAGGATGGTCTGTCAATTGAGGACCAATTCTATACACTGTAGCTATTTCCCCTTGTTATTCCCCCTCTGCATCTGGCACCCCAGTCTCCTCTGGAGATGAGAGTTGAGTGACTTTGCATTCATGTCACTGCTGGTACAGTTTTTCCTCATCACAAGCCATCTACCTGAAGGAAGATTGTTTCCGTACCCTTTGTTTTAAGGAACTGAAAGAGAATTGTCAGGTAAAGCTTGTATAAAGAGAGTAACAAATCAGAAAACAATCAAGAACAAATACTTTCCAAGAGTATATTGTCTTCTCTGTTTCCTGCACATTATTGTTCATTGCTGTGACTTATGTTCCCAAGGATTTATCCCGTATTGGATCTACAGTTCTATTCTTGTGAAGTCCTTTTGGTACATGACACTTGGTGAATCACTAAGGTTTCAGATTTGCAAATTGAACCATTCAAAGAATTTGTAAAATATAAATTGAAATGAAGTTTATTTTTGACAAATATGGGAAAATATTAAGCAGCAAAATAACAATTCATGTTATAAGAAAATGTGTTTATTTTTTAATTCAGGAGATTTAAGCCAACAGAAGTGGAAATCGTCGCAAAGCTACAGAAGATGTATGTGGCTACGCATTTCAGACATCCACTATGCTTCTGAGTAAATGCCTCTACACTTATGGAGTACACTTATAGAAATAACATGCTTTTGAAATAGCTGTGAAACTGCTCATTTTATACAGATGATAATGTATTCTAATATACTGCATTAGACCTTTGCTGTCTGTAACATTGTTTATCATTTTACTACTAAAAGGTGGTATCTACATGATCAGTCTTCCTGCTGTTTTAGGACTGATCTGTTTGATTTTATGTCCTAAATTGAACTTAACCTTGCATTCACTGAATGAACAGGTAATATAGAATGGGCCTATTATCTACGTGTTATAAAGCTGGACTTGTAGGATCAAAAAAGTATTTCCACCAAAGAAAATGTCTTTTACTAGCAGATGAAGTAAATGTGACGCAGACATTTTTACCAAAGAAATGGTCAAAGGGAAGTCTTTATCATGACTTAAATGAAACATTAACAGTTTTATAATTTGCTCTGAACAGTAAAATGTTTTCATTTAACTTTTTTTAGATTCATTTAAATGAAAAAGGAATATAGGTACATTCTGAATACTGAAGATACGAATTTTCTTAAGATGTCTGGCCATGTCTGTGCTACTATACTGTAATTCTAAATAGACTAAACACTTAAATACTGCATGGATCAGATATTTCAGCAGTATTTCAGAGTAGGTGAAAGAAGCAAAGGGGATACAGTACCATATCATAATATAACTGAAATAATTCCTTACACTTGCACAAATTATTGCAGGATCTGAGGGCTACAAGACAAGTTTTGTGATTGTAATTTATAGAAAACATGGAGATTTCACAAATCTCTAAGGTTCTTACCATACATCCTGCGTAGTTGGTGTTCTTACTTGCAGCCTACTGTATTGTGGCTTAAACTCCTCTTAGAGCACAGAGAAGGTCTTGAGCAGGTAAAATTTCCAGGCTAATAGGATAAAGCAACATGAATACCACTGTTCTTCTATACATAAAATTGTGACACTGATGTTACGTCTTATGATACTGCTTTAGAAGAACTAGTTGCCATAATTTTAAATATACCATTTAGTTACATATGCATTCAGCAACTGAAAAATGTGCAGCTAATAGAAAACCAGGATTCCATTAGTTACCTTTGCTTGCTAATCCAAGAGAAAAATAAGAAAAACTTTCTTTTTAAGAAAGGGAAAAGTAAAGTCTTCAAAGAATTTATTATCTCAACAAAAATGTAAGAAAAGACAGGCAGCATTTGCGAACTACTTAGGGAAGTCAAAGGAAAGCCATCTAAATAGAATTTCCTCAAACTGGTCATTTCTCTTTGAACATAAATAAGGGCATACAGAAAAATAAAAGTTAAAGATTTAATTCCCTTCCTTTTTTTTTTCTGTTTTACTGTTCTTATGGGTTTGAATGTATCAGAAGCCTAGCATTGGCTGTTTTGTTGGAGACGGGGAACAAAATCCAGTCTGATCTATGCTTTTTGGTTTCCGTAATTTATTTTGCAGCTTTAACAACTACAAGTTAAAGTCCAAGTAAAAAAAAGCCAACAATGGGAAGTATATAAGCATTAAGTGATTGACTGTAAGGGCTGGACACTGATAAAGATTTCCCTTGCCAATATACTATGTTTATTGTATTTTGCCTTGGAGTTTCTATGCACTATAAAAAGCAGAATGCATTTATAGGTTTTTATATGAATTTCTCATTGATATAACAGCATTTTTGTTTCAGCAAGTGAACATTTGTTGTTTAAAAAGATTTACTCCTGTATATTGTTTGAAACGTACAAAACTTTTATTCAGAAAATAGCCTTTTTCATAGGAAATGCGGTAGTAAAACAGTAAGCTTACTTATAGATCTAAGAATTAGATTCTGAATAAAGTAGAATTAATATATTTTGCAGCAAAAAGGAGGCTACATACTATCTGGAAAAAAGCTCACCTTTTAATCAGAAATGCTAACAACTTATTTCTACATTCACTGAGCATTCCTACCTGATCTTGAAATTGTGGTATGAAGTCTTGGCCAACATAGAGAAGTTACATGAGTAGGTACTTTTTTGGTGTTAGCAAACAAGGGCTGTACTGAAGATAGACAGGAACTAGATTAAGCATGGATTTTAGGCCTATGATGTGTTCCTCCTATGAGGTCTGTATTATAGTTTGGTCCAACTGGCTGTGGTAACTGTAGTGTTGTCTTGACCTGCCTCTAGCATGTTCTGCTTGTCATGTCTGCAAGGGGTTTGGTGTTTATTTTTAGGTCAACAAGTAGTGTTTTCATCTTGGTAAGTGGTTTTATTCCTCATGTGTCTGCCTAGGTTCAGACTTTCTTGGGTTCCTCTACAGAGGGGAATAACAAGTAGTACTAAATGATAAATATTAAATAATTGGCATAATTAATGGTCATAACTTCAAAGGCATAAACCCTACTTTTCTAGTCCAGATACCACATAGGAAGCTCTGGAAATGTGGAAATGTACGTCTTATGAGAAATATATGTTGTATATGTTCGAAACATTCCTAATGCAGTTGCTTTGTATATCTGTTTTATTATGCAAACATAGCCTTCGATAGAACAAAAATTGGGCAACCTTAAAAAACCAACACTCTAAGCAATGACTTTTTACCTCATTCAAGCCAAGAGATACCAAAGGAGAGCCAAAACAATTCTGAAGATACTGCCTTCAAACAGCAGTTAGAGCTAAGTGTAAGGATTCACAAAATTAGTTTTAATAACAAACATTAGTCTGTACTAATTGCCTTATGAGTAGGCTGAGTCTAACAATTACGTTGTTTGGCAAATCTTGTCTTCCAAAGATCTAATCCGTGTTTTGTTGCAAGAGGTGATATTAGTTTCTATACCAACAAAAGCCTTATCCATTTCTTAGAGGAAAAGATTAAAGGCTGCAAAAGAGTCCTGAAAGGGTGTTTTCTAATGCTTCAAACTGGTCACTGCAAATTCCTCCTTTCCATAGGTCTGAAGTAGACACAAGCAGCTGTGAGACCAGATTCTTAGTAAAGCATGACAGATGTTAGAAGAGTTTCCAAACTGAGCTTAGATGGAACTGTATGAATATTTCCTTGGAATAGAGACTTAAGAATTACCCAATAGTGGGCCATGATAATTAAGTGATTAGTTATAGGTCATTTGGCATGCACATTTCTGAGGAAGAGAGGAAGAACCCATCAGTATTGATGTTGATACTGAAATCAGCATCTGTGTGCCTATAACTGTTTTTCAGCCGAAGAAAATAAGATTTAAATTTTGCCTTTAAATTCACCCTCAAAACTTTTCAACACTGCTGAGCAATTAAAATTAGAAAGAAGCTGGTTGGTGTCTTCCATGTAGGGGGAGTTTTTCAGTTGAGTGGTCGTCTAAGTGTTGAGCTACCTAGCACGTGCTGGCTGACCACAATTAGCCACATCATGTTGCAGTTCTAGCTGGGAGCTCCCCAAAAATAGGAAAGGGCAAACAGTGAGGAAGAAGTCAGTTGAGAATGGTTGTAGGGACATGGGAAGGTCCTTCAGATACTCCATAGGGGTCCTGAGGGACAGACAGCAGAAGCTGGCATGACTTGAAGTTAGGTGCGTACAGGGAAGATAAAGGGCAAATCTGTAGGAGAAACAATGGTTTCTTTAGCTGTGCCATTCAGAGTGTTTGTCTAGGAAGTTTGTACAGTGACTGAAAATAATCTGCCATTGCTAAGCACTTGCACAAGTGAAAACACAAAGCCAAGTGGTATGTTTTGTAAGAGAATTGGAAGTTATAACCTTTGAAAATTTTCTCCAATGGTTTTAAATAGTTTTGCAGTCTTGTTACTTTCTTATGCCGGAATATATAATGCATTAAACAATTCTTTATGAAAAAAATAACCCAGGTTCCAAAGTTTACAACTTGTTACGAAAACACTTTGAGTTGTCTGAATTTACTGTTGATTAATGAGTTCATTTTTGTAGTTGAGTTTTATAAGACTCCAAACTTGTAATGTTTATTCCATCTTAACCAAAATTATGATTGTTTTTCTTCCATACAGAAGTTCCACCTGACTTTTCTTCCATTCAGCCTTTCGTTGAACAAATATTTCTGTTCTTTTTTATTATTAGGGTAATATTTCTATCAACTGACTTCCTGAATTATTTTCAAATTGACATTAAAGATTATGTAACAGTGCCTTGAAGGAAAAAATTGTTTACCATAGTGAAGTTCATTTTTTCTCCTTTGCAATGTTTTTTAAAAGTTTCAGAGGAAACTTTACAGCAAAATCTATTTTTCTAGTGAAAGACTACTGAGCCTCATGCTTTTATCATGCTTGCCTTGTTTTACATTCTGATTTTTATACTCTATAGTCACTCAAGTTTTATTGTTTTGCTTGAACAGTAAGATGTATACAGAAAATGGAATAGCCTCTGTATGTTTGATACAAATGCAATAACAAGGAGAGGAGTTATGAGTGGTGTGACTTGATAATCTTGTACTTACAAATAATTCCAATAAATTTAACCATGAAGAATCCATAAAGTGGAGAGTGAACTTATGCCTGGTGTCTTAGAGAAACAAAATCAGACTCTCTCATTTCTTTTTATTTGTCCATACCCACAGATCTTATTTTAGACCTAAACTGCTCACTTGGTTGAGTACCAAACTGTCTTTACTCAGATCTGGCAATTTCTACCTAGAATATTATAAAGACAGTGATGCCCGAGTAATTGCTTTCTAAATGCATGCATTGCGTTTGGCCTAAATTCATCCCTTTTCCTTTGGACATCTAAGTTAGGAACCTATCCCCTCTGTTTTCTCTGTTAATGGGGGGGAAGGATTATCTTCCAGTAGAAAATAACAGTCTAAATGGAAATGGAGTTAAGCAGGGTAAATCCCAGCCTCTGGGACAGTGTGAACTTTACATAAAGCACAAGGTGTCAAAACAAAATGGTGTTAGTCTTCCTATGAACACAAATCTCTGCACTTGGCTTGGAAATTGAAATATATACTAGTTTCTCTGCTCAATTATAATTTTAAAGGAGACCTAAGAATATTTCATTAGGTTGCCTTCTACTATGATCGCAAACAGATGTTATATGACATTTTCTTAGTACATATTAATGCTGTCTCTACTGTGTTAGGTAACACATCTCATCCTTGCTGATTGCCATATGTGCCTGAAGAGTCCAAATGAGATTAAATAATTAAAATAAACTGCACAGCAGCAAGTGTACACTCAATCTGCCTTTTGGCAGTTGTTTTGAATATTTGTGAGCATCTGTTTCCCCCTAGCACGGAGTAGTAAGGTAGGCAGGCAGACCTCTGGAAGAGGATGGAGTACCATTAGCTGTATCTTTGCCATTTGGAATTTCTTGTACAGAATATGTATCTAGGCAAAAATATCAGATTAAACCTAAATGCTACCAATAAATGGTCACATCCTAAGCAGATGTAGGATGTGCAGCCAAGATACCTGGAGCACAACTTCCTGCAATAGAATAAAAAAGTGAAGCTATATGTTTGTAATACCATACACTTCTCTATTCTCTTTTTAAAAAACCTGCTGTAGGCATTTAAAAGCCAGGATGTAGAAAAGAGAGAGAGTAATAGTAGAGGGAGGCAAAGTTTGGAGGTCTTCCAGAAGAGGAGTAAGAGGGTTTATATCCTTTGCTGTTGATGGTCATAGAGTCTTCTAAATGCATGCGTACTTCTGAAAACCATAAAGGAAAATATATAGAACAATACTGTTTAACAAAAAAAAAAAAAAAAAGTTGGCAGCTCAAACACATACAGTGGATTGGAAGGAAATCATCTGCACAATGCAAATAAAATAGCAGTAGCCTTTCCATGTTGTTTAACAGCTGTTGTTTAATCCCTTTAGTTCTACTGTTTCTGTGGATAAACAGCTGATAATCATGTCCAACACTTTAAAATACGTTAGCTTTTAGATGACTTGATAGGTGGGCACCTACACTGTTATCCTCAGCTCCCACTAAGACCATCAGAAGGAATGAGGTCATGAAACTTGGGAATTACTTTGTGATGCTGTGGTTCTCTTGATGAGCTAATTTCAATTTGCGTGCAATTGCATAGTCAGGACTTAGGATGGTTCTAGGTTCAGGAGCAGTGGTTCTGCTCAGCATGTGTCCATGCAGATCTCTGCAACCATTAACTTCTATGACACAGAAATGAAGGAGAGAAGTGATAAGAAAGAATCGGGAAAATGCGTTGAGGAAAGAAATCCCAGAAGATACAACCAATTCAGAAAAGTAGAGTGTATGTAAAAGTTCTTACTGGCCTCTTTACATCCAAATATGTATAGATATTACTTAGAAAATATGATGCAATTTGACACAGCCTGCTTTTGGAGACATGAATAAAAGCATTTCTGTCAGATCAGTTAACCTGGGGAAACTAGCTTTCCGATCGATGTTTGTTATGTCAGGTTAGACAGAAGGAACCGCCACCTTGAGGAAATAAGATACTATGGTTGAAAGCAGTTAGGTGATTTTCACTTCTACCAAGCCTCAGTTATTGGCAGTGCAGACATATGAACTAATGAATATTCTGAGTTGCTTCCTGTAACCCTTTAGACTTGCACACCTTTGGAAGAGTTTTACATTGCTTGGCTGTTTTCTGGCATTGATAGTAAGTAACAAAAGTTTGTGCAGGGAAGGCAGAGCAAGCTTTCCCCTAACTCACATTTTAGAATGAATGACATCAGCTGCTATTTCAGCTTGTATTGATAATGGAGTACATCAGACCTAGTAAAGGATGACATGCTCATTGTTCATTCAGCAAACGCATAGGTGTTATGTCAAGTTATCTGTAGGCTACTTTAGGGCAAAGGAAAGCCTGCATGCAAAGGAAAAGGTCCTAGAAAATGGAGGGTTAAGGGAAAGAATTGTAGCTTTGTAGGGAAGGAAAATTTGCTATTAGGTGCTGTGCAGCAATCACCTCTGCAAAATTTTACTGCAGAAGACGTGAAAGTTTACTACCTCATCAAAGAGATACCAAACTTAGACAATAAGGCTAGTAGTTTTTCTGCCACATCCTATATATACAGTTACAACATACACTAGGTGACTGTTACCCAGTACATTAGGAAGAGCTATCTTTGTGCATCCCAATGTCGTTTTCTAAGATCGTGGTTGTAATATGTATGTTGAGTGACAGAAAAACAAAACAAATGGATTATTTGACTTTTCCTTTGAATCTAGAGAGTTTATATATGCTTTTGCAAGATCACAGATACCCTCTATGAGAACTGAGTGATGTGCCTTTGATCTTATCATTGTAGTGACCTCTCACAAAAAACATGCATGGAAAGTATACTCTGTGGTGTTGATCCATCACAGCGTGGATAAACCAAGCTATAACTGAACCATGCTGCTGGCCATTCTCTCAGAAGATAGATAAAGCAAGTAAGAGAGCATAACCTGCAGGAAAATTAATGCGGACCTTAGGATATCGTTAAGTGGGCAGAGGGACAGAAGTGACAGGATGTCAAGAAGGAGAGCCTGAGAGAACAGGCACAGGTAAATATGTGTGCCAAAGAAGTATAGGGTGTTTGATAAATTTCTAAGGAGGTGAATGACAAAGGCTGGCATTGGTGATGAATTCAAGCACACTTTCTTTAGAAAAGTTCTCCTTCCTGGTACCAGGCAAGCTCTGGAATGGAAGAATGAATAAACCAGGTAAGGCACCTGGGCAGCACATCTGTCTCTGAGAGACACATAAGAGGCAGATGCAGGAAAACTTGTCCTCCAGATCAGAGCCTGCTCTGTTCATTATTAAAGTTTGGAAAGCATCTGAAAAGAAATCTTTCAGGTGATAGACTAGTCTTCATGCACAAATTGGTTGATACATCTGCAAAGAATAAAATCAGCAGACATGAGTATAAATGATACAATGAGGAAGAGTCAGTATAAGAGTAGTGTCACCACACAAATCTGTAGGAGTTAATTGAAGGAATAAATAAACTTCTGGAAAGAGTGAAATGGTGTACTTGGACTTTAAAAAATTTTTTGACAAGGTACCATACCATACTAGGGGAAAAAGCACTGTTATAGACTATATAGTTGCTTTAACAAGAAGCAAAGAAACACGGATAATGTTCAGCTTTCACAGTTAAGGAGGGATCAATGCTAAGATCCGTGTTGTTCAACATATTAATAAGAGCAAAAAGGGTGCTTAGTCAGATGAGAAAGTTTGCTGATAGTTCTTAACTATGAATCTGAAAATGAGTTCTCAGAATTATAGAAGAATAACATTTTAAACAAGATTAAATGGTGGATAACAAAAGTTGATAAAAGCAAAACAACAGCTAGTTTAAGTACATACTGTTAGGTTGTAATTTTCCCATGAGATGTCATTAAACTGAGAACTAACTGCTGCAGCATATTGTGAATATCAAAGTTTAGACAAGCTTAAAAAGTAATTATGTAAATTCACAAATGAAAAGTCTACCAATATCAAGTGCTGATTAGAGCCTTTGTCTCAAGGACAGTCTAATCCAAGGATGGTTCAAATCGTGGCAGATATCCCTGAAGCGTATCACTGTGTGCCTGCCATGCATGCTCTCATACCCTTTCCTGGTTATCTGCTAAGGGCTACTAGCAGAAACATGCTGATTTTTTTGGTTGTTCTCTTTCTTATGGGTTAATACTGCAATAATTATAGAAGAACTGCATACTACTGATTTGTTTGTTTCAAGGTAGTATTTATCACCACATAGGACTAAAATACTCTTGAGATCAAGAGAAACTAAGGTACAGTTTGCCCATTTTTTATTTTTTTTCCCAATGAAAAACACCATCTAGCAATCATTTATATACCTTATCAATACACCAGTGTTTTTACTAATGTAAGTATGACTCTTCACCTGTATTCATTTTATAACTTTAGTGGGGGTTTCTTATATGAAGATAAATGGCACACTAAATGAAGAAACAGTTAATATGCTATTGATTTTCTTTTCTTCAATTATCTTCCCTATATTAGAAGAGCTGTAGTAGGTGTACATGCCTCAAAATTCTACACTTTCTGTGTTGGTAGGTAGCCAGCTGTGGGGGTGGTTTGACCCTGGCCAACAGCCAAACACCCACACAGCTGCCCACTCACGCCACTCTCCTGTGAGATGGGGAGCAAATAGAAGGAAGGCAAAAAGACTCTTGGATCAAGACAGTGCCACTTTAACAGGAGAAGCAAAAGCTGTGCATACAAGCAAATCAAAAAGAGAAATTCATTCACTACCTGCCATTGGCAGGCAGATATCCAAATGCTTCCTGGGAAGCATATGTAACAGCTGCTTGGGAAGACAAATGCCATAACCACAAATGTACCCCCTTTCTTCTCCTTTCCCTGAGCTTCTGTTGGTGAGAAGGATGCTATATGGGATGGAATGCTCCTTTGATCAGTGTGGGTCAGTGGTCCTGCCTAGGTAACCTCCTAATGTCTCGCCCACCCTGAGTTTACTCGCTGGGGGGGAAGAGTGGGAAGGAGAAAGCCTTGATGCTGTGCAAGCACTGTCCAGCAATGGCCAAAATACTGCTGTTATCAACACTGTTTTAGCCACAGTTTTGAAGCACAGCACTATATGGGCTACCATGAAAGACATTAACTCTGTCCCAGCTAGACTCAGTACGCAAACATCCTACGAGGCTGAGCCTGCTTTCCAACGCTGGCCCTGAAACAGACCACAAGATCTCCTTTTTCCTGTATGAGTCTCATAAACCTACCACGCTTCTTGCCATCCAAGTTAATTGACAGTAAATTTATAGCAGCAGACAAAAACCCAGAGGTCTAAGTAATGAGAACAAGTATTTAAGAAATACAATGAATATTCCTTCCCCTTCCCCTGAAAACACTGAATATAAAATATATCATTCTTTAAGGCATGTCATACAATATTTGGCAATATGTAAGGCAAACATGCTTCTTTTGGGATTTTACAGTTTTTCAAATAATCTGTATTTGCTCCTGGTAGTTTTCAAGATTTGGGGAATTTCTAGAACAAAACACTTTTCATCCAAGATGAAGCAGCACTATAGTGGATTTAAGCCTGTTACTTGCTTTTTCATCTCTCTTCCACAAACCTTAGCAGAAGATTAAATATAATCTTCTGCTTTAAGTTTAAGGCCCAACTGGGAGATCAGTCTGTGGTCCATCTTGTAGTGTAGTATTTCCTAAGTACCTTCCTGACAGTCAGCCTTCACAGAAAAGAGCTAAGTTATCAACTATATATGTGGGAGCGAATCAAGCAAAATAAACTTCTCGTAATTCTGTGCTCCACAGATGGGAATTCAAGATTATAAGTTCCTTTAATAAAATTATGCATAAAAGCAAATTACCTCATGTTGCACAGTGCTTTGAAGATGTACCTTGTAAGTGGGTTTTCCTATCTGGTTATAATTAAATCACAGGAAAGGCACCTGAGGCACTGGTGCAACATGTTTGGTCATCAGTTGCCTAGTAGATCTTGGACATCAAAAGGTATATTTAGTCCTGGAGCCGGGTGGTGTAATTCTATTGATTCATTTGTCAGTCCAATGATTTCACTGGCCAAGGCACCCTATGTTTAAATTAATTTATCCGGAAGGAAATATATTGTTGTTCTGGATAAACTGGAGAACTATTTCTGCAATAGTCAAAAAGACACAAAAATTCACTTGTAAATGGAACCAGGTCTTTCTCTTCTCATGCCTTGCCCGTGCAAGCCATGAATCTGAGTAAGAGGTGTCTTCCATGCTCTGAAAAGGAAATTTGTGCAGCACAATGCTGACTACTGCAAAAGGCTACATTGCAAACTGCGCGCTCCCAAACTGCAAGGACCAAGTGAGCCAGCTGAGAACTTGCTTTGACAGGGAAGCCAGTCAAGATATATGATACGACACTTGAATTTCTCAGGAAATCATTTAAATGGTTGGACAATTAAATGAAAAATACCAATGAAGGAAATCTTACATCCCGTTTATCAAAACTTGGTAACTGAAGTAAAAATGCTGCTTCCTTGTTATTCCTGTAACACTAATGATGGTGAAGAAAAAGCTGATGAAATTTCACTTACACACATGCTCTCACCCAATTTCTCACTGAATCAGTCTGATACCACTTATAAAGACTTGCTCATCATCATCATCACTGAATGGAAGGAATCACAGAAACATGGTCCAAAGACAAAAACGCAGCCTAGGATGACATGTGTTGCAATGATTTTACTGAAAGAGAGCAGATAGAGATCATTGCTGAAAAGACTACAGCAGAAAAGATTTCTGGAAGCAGCCAATATTAACATAGCATTTGAAAAAAATCCTTTAAGGAGAAGTGAGATTTCCGTACAGTGGTTTGGTGAGCAATTCAAGATCCTCAAGGGGAAAGGTACATAAAGTACACCTTGCTGAAATTAAGAGCAATGCCAAAACACCAACATACCTAACTAGGAGCATGAACAAGGTCTGTTATTTGGTTATCAATATACTACAAAAATGGAGTGGTTTTCTTTTTCTTTTGGGGGGATTTTTTTAATGACTGACATCCCCAACCACCCTACTTGTGAAAAAGTTGAGGTGCCAATCTATTTGATTTTCCCCATTTCTGGTGTCACACGTTAAGGTCAAATACTCTAAAGAAAATCACCAATTTGCCTGAGTTATTAAGTGCCAGGCCATTTTTGAGAGCAGTATTTTTTCCGTTGCAGCCGTTCATAAAGTCTCAGTTGATCTAAAGGTACAGAACTGACACATAGCTGAGTCAACCAACAAAAACCCCTGTTATTTGATCTCCTCTGCTCTCACCAGCAATTCTCTTCATCAGTGTCTATACTGATAGGTCACACTTCAATCAAGGAAATCTTACAATGACTTTCTAAAAACTTCCAGTATATTTAGTAGGTAGAAAGAATAATATAAAGGTTATTTGAACTAGATTATCCTGGCACACTTCAGATGCTCAGCAGCCTAACCTGTCCATCCATCTTCAGACAGTAAAAGCAGTTGGCTGTTGGAATTTGCCATCTGTGTCATAATCTCTGAAAACCATGCTGCATGAGAAGTTCAGTCTCTGTGGTAATGAGCACTTATTTGCTTGCCACATAGCGTAAGAGCAAGGTAATGAAGATACTGTTACCGTACATCACTAGAGATGTATTATTCTCTCCGTTCCCTTAGGTAATGAATATTCATTAGAAGTTTGGTGTTTTTTAAAAAACTAAAAATGGTTGAAAACACTGTTTCTCGCTTCTCAAGAGTTCATTTATTTAGTTCAGCCCAGTTCTAAAACATCAGTGGCCAAATGGCAGCAGTAGGACGTTAAGATTGCCAGCATTAGGAGGTTCAATGATATCAGTGGAAAGCAATTAGGTATCAATATTTTAAAAGCAAACGGAGACTGCAGGAGCGACAGTAATTAATCCCTAGCCGGTCCCCACACTACCTGAGCTAGAGAACTGTTTGGGAGCTGTGCAACTCGCTTCTTTGGCCAGAAGATGTCACTTTCCCACCGTGGTTTACAGCCCTTCGGGTTAAGGGCGAGTCGGTGGGGGTCTGCGGAGCCCGGCGGCGGTTGGACGGCAGCGACCCGAGAGCAGCAGCCGTTCCGGGAGCCGGGATGCCCCGAGCATCGGGATGCCCCGAGCATCGGGCTGCCCCGGGCACCGGGGTGTTCCCAGCACAGGGGAGCCCTGAGCACCGGGGCCGCAGCCACCCGCCCGCTGAGCGCAGGCGGGCCTCCCGAGAGCGAAAGGGAAATGGCACTCACACTGCCAGTGTGCCCATCGTTCTCATTTCTGACACTTTTAAGGGATGTTAACGTTTTCGGATCCCGAATTTCTGTACGCGTTTTAGTACTCAGTTTTCGTTCTGCAAGCGTTCAGAGACTGCTCTTGACTTTGCACACACACACACACACACCCCCATCATAGGAGATAGAGTCCTGCTTTCTGTACAAAGAATTCAGTTACTTAAGTTCCTGAATAACTTTATTTTGTTGTAAATGACAGGAGATAGTGTTGCTCTTGACAGCTAACAGATGACAGGGAAGCGTGTGACTGAGACAGCAATGTCACTGAGAAACAAGTGGGATGTTAAAGTACAAAGCAGCAGTGGATTCTCAGACCAGAAGTTTTCTTTGCTCGCTTTGGGCACTTAACTCAGTCTTTCCACTTAGACATCTTTTTACGACACTCCCTCTGCATTTTATGGAGAGACAGAGAGAGATGCTTCCAGTGGCAATGCAATTCAGATTTAAGATAGCCTTAAAGTTGCCCTCTGTCTATAAGGCAACCTGAGCTGAAGGACTTCTCCTAGTTTGGCATCACAGTGAGATGCTGGATGTTAGTACCGGGATGAATCTGAACCATTTTTTCTTCACTGGCCCTTTTAAACAAGGATGCAAGGCTTGAAACACCAACGTACATCAGTCATAGAAGGTGTAGATCTCTTTTTCCCTGGCAAGGCTTCACTTGCTTCTGCAACTGTTTTCTGGCATCACAGATTTTAACTGAAAGGAACCCAGTTACTCAGCAGGAAACTGTGAGTACCAGACCTGGGCAAACGCCCTTGCAAATGTTCTGGGGAGTAGCAGTTTTTATATGGGCACCTTCTGCACAGCCTTCACACACTTTCCCTGTCAGATCTGATTAGAATCACTGTGAGTAACACTACTGTGTTATTCCAATGTTATAACCCACTGTCACTAACCATGCTAGTTCATGATGTGCTGTGTTAATATAAAAGACATGACCTTCCAGAATGGAGTTAACAAAGCATTAGGCAAGTATACTCATTCTATAAAAGCAGAAATATGTAGCATATACTGTACAATATATGCAGAAAAACTGCTACTTGGTACGCTTTCACTTTTTATGATCAATAACAACAAAATGGCTCCCTATATTTCATTATAGGAACAAAAATAAAGTTCATTGGGTATGTTTGCTCCTCTCCAAAGTTATAATTAAAGTGGCAAATTCTTTCTCTAGCTGATACTTGTATTAAGAGAATATCAGCTCTTGTAATTCACTATTTACATTAAGTAATGCTTTATAGAACTGTTAAAAGATGTGGAAAAAATACACTTACGCAGTATATTAAATATCACGTTCTTATGATTTTTCCAGAGAGAATCATGTAATACCGCAAGCTTAATTTAGGGTATCTATTTCCTAAGGTACAAATAGGTCAAATCTGAAAAATGTTAGCACAATCAAACTGTATTTTGACCCCACAGCATTCCACAGAGAGACTGTAAAACGAGAAAACCACAGACTCCTGAGGAACTCTCAGGATCTTCTTCCTTTCTCAGAAAGATAGCAGCTCCAAGGAGCTGCCAAAACATGGGCACTTCACAGCTGTCTGTGAGGTCACTGGAAAATGGACTGTGTTACTGTGTGTACAGTGCCTGGCATAATTTGCTGACAACTAGTGTAATATCATTATATCTTTGTGTATCATGTGAATTATATAAATTTTCTAGTTCCTTGGCTAAGAATGATTTGAAACTATCATTATGACAATCTATATTGTGTGAATAATATAGGTTTTCTATATTGTGTGAATAATATAGATTTTCTACTGTATTGACTAAGCACACATTATTATTTGAAATAAATCTTGGTTATTTTAGCTTTATTCAAGCTTTTTTTTAGTTTGCAATATCTTTAATCCTAAAATGTTTATGGAATTCTCTTAAAGTTTGCTTTATGTGCTTTCTTCTCAGTCCCTTGAGAGAAACATAATTCTTTTCTTATCTGAAGAAATTTAACACTAAATTTAAGTTTCTGAAAGAAATTAAGACACAGCGTGGTGCTTTTTTGAACACAGCTTTTGACTCGGCTTGTGCAGAATATCCTGGCTAAAGGTCAAAATATACTCTCTTCTGGCAAAGAATCTGTCTGTGCTCTTTTTCCTCTCTTTCCTCCCATTACAAAATCTCTTTTAGCAATCTAAATGGACAAAAACTCATAAAATTAAGACAACAAAAGTAGTTGTTTTAACAATTTAGATAATTTAGATGTCTATCATTTTAGATAAAAAATCCTTTTCTTTATGGCTAATACTGATGGACTGTGGAAAACTAATAAAGCAAGTTAAAATGCAGATGAAATCTGTGTTTTAAAAAAATAAATGCATGTTATAAAGTAAATATTGTAGGACCATAACTTTGTTGCTAGGTATGGAATATATTCATGTTTTGGTTCCTTTAATTCCACTGAAAAACAGGTTTGCCCTGCCAAAGTCTTATCTAGCTAAATATATTGTTCATACAGTAAGCTTACTTACTTCCTATTGGTCTCCCAAATATGATCAGATATTACTGCTTTTTATCATATGTCTGCACTGGGATTTTGTTTTTCACTGATGATTAGGCCAGGCGGAGGTTAATGAGGAACACAGTGTGCACAAAATGTGACCTTGCAAAGCTGTTTTATCCCCTAGCAGCTCACAGAAAACTGTCCTTTTTAGTCTGCAGCGAGTCATTAATTTTAGCTGACAGACCTGAAGGCAGCATAGATATTAGAGTGCAGCCTGCAAGCCACCTCTCTCTGCTGACTTAAACAATGAAATCATTCTAATTTCTACTGTCTTCTCCAATTTACCAGCAGTTCAGAAAAACTTCTCCACATGCCCAGAGACACCTTTTCAAAACAACCTGAATCTTACAGCAGTATGTTTGTAAGGGAATCCCAGCTGTTCAGCCTAATATACAGGAACAGTAATTAATATTTTACATGATACATCAGCAATTAAAGAGGAAAATATCAAATTAGTAATAATTTATTGAAGAGAAGCTGAAGTTACTCATAGGCTCGAGGGGTTTTTTTGTACTGTTGTTTCTTCATGAGGAAACACAAATGAGACAATGGTTAAAGGACTTTTACCATCATTCTGTAGTATACACCACTCTCACTTATTAGTCCTGATGTCTTATATTCTCTTCCTCAGTGTCGCACCAGGTATCAGATTATTTGTTCAAAAGCTTTAATAAAATTACAACATTAATATGCATGAGACTCCCTTCGTATAGCACTGACAGCTGCAAGGAGTATCATACATTGATTAAACTGCATGATTGATAGCTTTCTCAATCCAAACAAATGAATCTGGAAAGGACAAACTGAGACAGGAAGTTGAAATATCAGAACAAGGACAGTATTTTCTGACTGTAGAACTGAAGAAGCAAGATCAGAAGACAGAGATTAATTTCACAAAAAAGAGTTCAGATAGAAAATGTCTAAGTTCACAGATCAGATTGTCTGGTTTTAAGATGTTTGTACTTCCATTTTGCTGTTATCTTTTCCAGTTCTTCAAAACCGGAGTTTTGTCTCCATGGGAAGGTTTATATTATTTCAGTGTAGATGGGGCAGTAAGAACAGATACATCTTGTTACA
The DNA here is from genome assembly GCA_008921705.1 of Burhinus oedicnemus. NCBI lineage: Eukaryota > Metazoa > Chordata > Aves > Charadriiformes > Burhinidae > Burhinus > Burhinus oedicnemus. Next base: position 75,595 of record VFFE01005869.1, read on the forward strand.
GGTCCGGAAGCACAATTAGGCTGTGGACAGTGTCAGTTCCCAAAGGCAGAGGTTTCTTTTTCCTAATTTGCTTCTGCCCAAATTAAACAGATTAGCTTAGTATATATGGATGTCTGAGTTCATCTCACTGACAGTTCTTGCAGTTGGGCATTTTGAATATGGTAGCAGCAAGTTTCCAAGTACCACTGTCTTCAGTATTTCTCAGTAGAAAGCTCACTATATCCTATGGGGTGGAGGTGGTTCCTAACTCAGCACAACAAATTTTTCTGTGAATTTCTTTGAGGCATGTAATGTCAATGCTAAAAAGGAGACATTGCAACATCCAGTGCTGCGGGTACTAGGCTCTCCTGTAGGTCTAAGCCTCCAGGTAGTCTCAAACTGCTGATGGCACCTTCGTAACAAAACCAGCAGAAGTAGTGCCACCTAGAAGTGCTATTTTGTATGTGGTAGCACAGGTATGCTGAGACATGATAGAAGTGCAACTATGAGGAGAAGCCCTGTCATCCTCACAAGCCTGTGATGTCTCTGTCCATGACCACTATGGCTACGTAAAAGGCTCATAAAAATATAGGGAGAAGGAAAAGAGGAGTTCTGGCTTGAATGATGATACATAGAGCTGTCTTCTTCTCTATGCAGGAAGATGCAAACAAAGATGACAGAAACAAGTCAAAGGGGTCTCTGTATACTGTAGCCCTATAATGAGGAAAGATGTTCCTAACTTTTACCTCAATAGAATCACTGAATCACAGAATCAGAATGGTAGGGGTTGGAAGGGACCTCTGGAGATCATCTAGTCCAACCCCTCTGCTAAAGCAGGTTCACCTAGAGCAGGTTGCACAGGATCATGTCCAGGCAGGTTTTGAATGTCTCCAGCGTTGGAGACTCCACCACCTCTCTGGGCAGCCTGTTACAGTGCTCTGTCACCCTCAAAGTAAAGAAGTTTTTCCTTATGTTCAGATGGAATTTCCTGTGTTCCAGTTTGTGCCCCTTGCCCCTTGTCCTGTCACTGGGCACCACTGAAAAGACTCTGGCCCAATCCTCTGGACACCCGCCCTTTATGTACTTATAAGCATTGATAAGTTCCCCCCGTCAGTCTTCTCCAGGCTGAACAGACCCAGGTCTCTCAGCCTTTCCTTATAACAGAGATGCTCCAGTCTCTTGATCACCTTCATAGCCCTCCAGCAGTTTGTTGTCTTTCTTGAACTGGGAGCCCAGAACTGGACACCGTACTCCAGAAGTGACCTCACCAGGGCAGAGTAGAGGAGGAGGATAACCTCCCTCGACGTGCTGGCCACACTTTTCTTGATGCACCCCAGAATGCCGTTGGCCTTCTTGGCCACAAGGGCACATTGCTTACTGTCCACCAGGACTCTCAGGTCCCTTTCCACAAAGCTGCTTTCCAGCAGGTCAATCCCTAACCTGTACTGGTGCATGGGGTTATTCTTCTCTAGGTGCAGGACCCTACACTTGCCCTTTTTGAACTTCATTAGGCTCCTCTGTGCCCAACTTTCCAGCCTGTCCAGGTCTCACTGTATGGTGGCACAGCCTTATGATGTGTCAGCCACTCCTCCCAGTTTTATGTCATCAGCAAACTTGATGAGGGTACACTCTGTTCCCTCATCCAGGTTGTTGATGAGGATGTTGAACAAGACTGGACCCAGTACTGACCCCTGGGGAACACCACCAGCTACAGGCGTCCAACTAAACTCTGCACCGCTGATCACAACCCTCTGAGCTCTGCTGTTCAGCAAGTTCTCAATTCACCTCACTGTCCACTCATCTAACCCACACTTCCCAATCTTGCCTATGAGGATGTTATGGGAGATGGTGTCAAAAGCCTTGTTGAAATCACAGTAGACAGCATCCACTGCTCTCCCCTCAGCTACCCAGCCAGTCATGCCATCATAGAAGGCTGTCAGATTGGTCAAGCATGATTTCCCCTTGGTGAATCCATGTTGATCAGTCCTGATAACCTGGTTTTCCTCTTCATGCTTAGAGATGACATCCAGAATGAGCTGTTCCATCACCTTTCCAGGGATGGAAGGGAGGCTGACTGGCCTGTAGTTTCCCAGGTCCTCCTTCTTGCCCTTTTTGAAGACTGGAGTGACGTTGGCTTCCTTCCAGTCCTCAGGCACCTCTTCTGTTCTCCAGGACCTTTCGAAGATGATGGAGAGTGGCTTAGCAATAAAATCTGCCAGCTCCCTCAGTACTTGTGGATGCATCCCATGGAGGCCCACGGATTTGTGGGTGTCGAGTTTGCCTAAAAGATCTCTAATATGATCCTCTTCAACCAAGGGAAAGTTTTCCTTTCTCCAGACTTTTTCTCTTACCTCCAGGGTCTGGGACTCCTCAGGGCTGGCCTGAGCAGTAAAGACTGAAGCAAAGGTCACATTCAGTAACTCCGCCTTCTTTGCATCCTCCATCACCAGGGCACCCACTTCATTCAGCAGTGGGCCCACATTTTCCCTAGTCTTCCTTTTGCTACTGATGTACTTGAAGAAGCCCTTCTTGTTGTCCTTGACATCCCTTGCCATGTTTAATTCCAAGTGGGCCTTAGCCTTCCTGCATCCCTGATTACTCTGACAATGTTCCTGTATTCCTCCCAATTGGCCAGTCTCTTTTTCCACATTCTGTAAACTTCCTACTTCCATTTGAGTTTTTCTGGAAGCTCCTTGCTTATCCATGCAGGTCTCCTGCCTCCTTTGCTTGATTTCTTACTCCTAGGAGTGCACCGATCTTGAGCTTGGAGGAAATGGTGCTTGAATATTAACCAGCTTTCTTGCACCCCGCTTCCTTCTTGAACCTTAACCCATGGGATTCCTCCAAGTAGGTTTTTGAAGAGGTTAAAGTCAGCTCTCCTGAAGTCCAGGGTTGTAATCCTACTTATTGCCCCGCTCCTTCCATGCAGGATCCTGAACTCCACCATCTCATGGTCACTGCGGCCAAGGCTACCTCCAACCTTCATATCCCTAACTAGTCCTTCTTTTTTTGCTAGTACAGGGTCCAGCAGCACAGATCTCCTCATTGGTCCTCCAGCACCTGTGTCAAAAAGTTATCATCAATGCTATGCAGAAACCTGCCTGGCTGTGTTGCCTTTCCAGCAGGTATCAGAGTGACTGAAGTCTCCCATGAGAACTAGGGCCTGTGATTGTGAAGCTACTTTCAGCTGTCAGTAGAAGGCATCATTGACTTCCTATTCCTGATCAGGTGGCCTGTAGTAAACACCCACAATAGTGTCACCCATATTAGCCTGCTCCTTCTTACTATAAGCTCTCAAAACGTTCTTCATCCACCCCTAGGCAGAGCTCAATACCTTCCAGCTGCTCTCTCTCAAATATAGAACAACTCCACCACCTCGCCGTGCTGGCCTGTCTTTCCTAAAAAGTATGTAGCCATCCACGACAGGATAGAAGAAGTTAATTTTATGCTTTTAAACCTCACCTGTAGTTCACAGTTTTGTTTCTTAGGGAGGTCACAACATAAAGATACTCTGTATCATTCTCAATGTGAATCCAGTTTTTGGAGTGCCGAAAATCTGGGGCACACCCTTATGCCAAGGTTCAAGGACTAAGGCTGCAATATTGTAACAACAGGGTACCACACTTGGAGAGTTAAATTTGTCTTGAGAAGGGTTAACTAGAGCCGACTGGTAAATGAAAAGAAAATGAGAAGAGAGCCTAAAATTCTGGGCTGACACGGTTCCTGCTGTTAGGTAGGGTGCAGGCTGGTGGTCTGGCTCTGATAAACTATAAGCCACAACAAATGGGATGGTCACACCTCCCTGTTTCTGACGTGACCCTTCCTATCCCACTGGTGCTTTTGTGAGCTCTCAGCCAGCCTGTTCAGAGAGTTCATCCAGCAAAAAACAATCAATCACTTTGTTTTGCAGTGGCAGTTTTCTAAAAGTCTCTGTGAACTGAGTCACAAGGGCAGTGGTCTCCAAAGTGGGGTGCGTGCACAGGCAAGTCCATTGAGTTTTGGGAAGAAAATACTTTTTGTACTGCTCATAAAAAAGTTTTTAAAAATTTGCTTTAAAATAAATGCTTATTTCCTCTTAACATCATCCTCTTTAATCTCTTTTTGTACATATTTTATAGCGTACATAATATATTAGTACAGTGGTAAATATATATCACATAATCACAGAATCACAGGGGTTGGAAGGGACCTCTGGAGATCATCTAGTCCAACCTCTCTGTCACAGCAGGGTCACCTAGAGCAGGTTGCACGGGACGGCGTCCAGGTGGGTTTGGAATGTCTTCAGTGGTGGAGACTCCACCACCTCTCTGGGCAGCCTGTTCCAGTGCTCTGCCACCCTCAAATATATAATTTATTAAAAAATAAATATACATGTATCAGGGTGGTGTGCTCAAAAATTTTTTACTGATGAGGTGTGTGATCAAAAAATTTTGGAGACCACTGCATTAGGGAGTCAGACAGTTGACGAAAATCAGGGGAATGAAGGTGCAGCCCATGAGGAGAGGTTGAAACCCTTCTTGACAGTAGCTGGCTAGAAGGTCAGCTTAGCTGCACTGTCAAATCAGTCCTCAGTTGTGAAAGTCATCCACCACTTTGTTTTCTCATTAGTGAAGTTAACAGAATGACAAAAAAAAGTCACATCCGTGGCCTTGACTTTTTAAATGACGGAATTCTCAGAGGCAATAATCTCTAACAGAATAGCTTGGCAGACATGTGGGAATCACAGTCTCTTAAACTGTTCTAGCATAAATGGCTGTAACAGGTAAGTCAAAGATTTTAGTAGTATTTATGTAAATAATTTTTTAAATGCACCCTTACTTTTAAAATAATGATGTTTGTTTTGCCTCAAGCTTTCAGACATCGGATTGTATGTGCCAATTTGGACATTATCATCCTCTTCTCTCTGGCCTGGATCTACCATACTCAGAGTGCCAACTATAGTTACAGGATTGGATATGTAATTTAAAATGGGCAACAAAACAATGCTCAACAATGTTAGCGTCCTGCGTTATATTTAATACCTGCACTGGAAGAATCACTGTGCAAATTGCAGTTTTAAGAAGACATAATATACTAAAATCTACTTGATGGCTTCACGGTATTTTATGAATGTTATTTTCTATCGCAACAACACAGCTGGAATTAGAAATATTAGGCAAATAATTTTGTAGAAGGATGAAGCTGAAAAAAAGACTTATACTTACATTATTAGCTAGTAAACCCTAAGATATAATACAATTAGGTGTGTAGAAAGAAAAAGGATTTTTTTGTATATCAAGAAACCAGCATCTGTATTTGGATTTGTACACATTCTTGCTAGACCTATAGATAATTTAAAATGCATCCCATCAATTTTAAAATCTTGGGAGAAATAATCACTAACAGTAAGCTGTATTTGAGCTATACTTGCTAGATGAGACTTTCTACTGTGGAAAATTTTCCTTATAAGAAACAGCAACTTTTGCTGCAGCAATTCCGAAAGGCAGTTTGGTTTCAAAGATACTACTGTCAGCACCCGTACTTCACAGGCAAGTGACCTGGCAGAGAGAGGAGCACATGTTGCTAAAGGGATTTTTCAGTTAAAGGACGTCAAATTAACTCGGCTGGAAGCTCCCACATCAGCTAGAAGACTATGCCCATTTTATGGGTCAACAGACCAAAACAGTTTTGCAATCTTTAGAAGGCAGTCGTCATTCTAGATGCCTCTGATAAAAGACTATGATGCTAATCTGACTTTTCATGTTTTCTTACTTTTGGCAAAAGCTTACAGAAAGTAAAGCCAGACGAAAATAAAATGATGCCAGACTAAAATCATGAGAGTGCTGATCCAAAGAGCTGCATAGATCGGAGGTCCATCTAACCCATTAGACATGCTCTAATAGCTGACCGTAATGAACGCCTAAGGAAGAAAATTAGAATAGAATTAGCACACAGTACTTTTTCCAAATGCTCTTGTAACCTTCAAAAACATGCAGGTCTAGGGCTTACTGACTGAATGCAATGTGTCTGTATTCACAGCTTGCAAGAGATTTTCTCCCCTTTGCTTTGTTCATAAGCTTTTTGAATCCATGCAAACTTTCACTGTCCACAGCAGATCATGGCAGTAAAGTGCCATGGTTTAAGGGAACATTATGCAAAAGACTACCACCTTTGGTTTGTTTTCATCTGTTCCACAGTAGCTTCATTCAATGTTTCCTAGCATGTACATTGGAACATAGAACATACAGTCATTCCTTATTCATTCTCTCTCATGATTTCACAAACTCACAATACGGTCTTCATAAGCTGGAGAGTTTCAGTTTACTTAGTTGTCCCCGGTATACCATTCCTGGATTTCTAACAGTAAAAGGTATTTACAGTACGTTTCTTCTGTCCAGAAGTGACTGTTAGAGGGATTTGCTGGAGACCTGTATGTGAAACTTGAATTGTGAGTGACACAAAGAAGGCCAATACAGAACTATTCGTAGTATCTTCCAGTATGAAAATTAGGGTCATTGTATAATTGTAGTCAAACTTTCAAACTTCTTGATGAAAGATGCTATAGATGCTAAAAGCTTATGCAGGATCTGTAACAGTTGAACAAATATCTGTTCAAAAAAATGTATCAACTTACTATATCTGAATCAGACAGACCTTTAGCTATGAAACATTGGGAATATATGCTGGGGAACTGCTACCTAGTCTTCATCCTGTTTCTTCTTTGTTCTCCTCAGCATTTGCTGTTGAGCTAGGATTTACGACTTTTTCAAAGGAAAAAAAACAGACAAAAAAGGCAAAAAGCTATATATGTTGTACCTTTTCTGGTTATTTGTCTGTCTGGTTCTCTCAAACAGTTATTTCTTTTGAGAAAGAAGTACCTTTTTATAACCTGTGTTACAGGGTTATGGGCTCTATGGGGCCTCAATTAATTTTAAATCTCATAAGAGTTTACTAAATAATTATTTACTTTGACTATTTTTCTCTTGCTTTCCAAAGCTAAAATATGTTAAACCAAGGCAGGCATAGAGTAAAAGTGCCAATAACCTTATCAAGAGCAATAAAAGACAGGGCCCAATGCATCGTAATTTTCTTGATTATTTGTGGTGGGCAAAACAATAGTAAATAAGTTGAAAACAGTGCTCTATCTATGGTATATGTTGCCTCTTATCAAGTTTCTCTCAAAAGGAGGGAGGTCTTTGCTCCCTAGAAGGGATTATGCCAGAGCTCGCTCTTTATATATAACTACAGAGTCATTAGGACACCACATATTTCTTGCACTGATTGACATTTAATGAAGAAGGTATATAATAATGAATGTAAACATAACCCTTTAGTCTTCTTTTTCATTTTATTTTTCAAATTTTTTAAAAAAATCATTTTAATATTAATGTTAACATAATATGCTTCATGGGAAAGAGAATATTTTGATGTTTTTTGAAGAAAAAACAATAGGAAAGAGTTAATTTTCAGATTCTCTCTCCTTATAGTTCTGTAACTGGGACAGTAAATTGTTTAGACTTTTTTGTTTTTTCTGTATCTCCTTTAGAACTACTGTGTGACCCAAGCTCAAAAGCAGAAGCAACTACTTCAACTCAAAGATGTAATTAAAAACTGATGAGCTATAGAAAGTGATTCATATTTTTTGTGTGTTTTCTGAGAAGCAGCTAGAATGTACTGGGACCATGTACGGTAGTTCTGCAGAGCTAAATTTTTAATAGGACTGTCCTGTTACATACTCTTTTGTTAGAAAGTATAACATAATGAGGTAAGAAATCTTGGAGAAAGATTACTGATGGTTAAATGTCCTTGCCAGGACACCTGGATTATAATCTTACATGAACAAATGAAATGAGAGGGTCACTTCAGAAAGAATTTTAGCTAAATCACAGGCAAATAACTTTTTTCACAACAGGTAAAGAATTTCCCTTCCATAGTTTCTCTATGATAAGCAATAGGTAAATAGTTAAGGTGTGAGAAGTGCACTTATTTATTTAGAGACAAAATTGTATCATGTAATGCAGTTTATATTGAAAGGGTTTGTCTGATAAGAGACAAGACACAGTTAATTTGCAATTAATCACATTAATAGCTTGTGATAAAAAGAACATGATGTACACTGGATAAGTTAATGCTCAAATGTAAACAGGCTGAAGTTTCTGCTAAAAGCAGGAACACATAAATAGATTGTAAAGGTGGAAGATTTTGCCTAGAAAGATAGCATACCTAAAAATATTTCTGAAATACAGAAGAACTGAGTGATCTTTAGAAATGAAGTAACATAAATGTTATAATATAAAATATGAGGGTGTGTGCATAGGGACTAAAAGATCTGGGATCTTGGAAGTAAGAAAGAGGATGAAAGATTTCAGATCAGGTGACAATAAAGCTGTAGAAAAGTCAAAGATCAACTCTGAATAAACCAGGTTAGATACATTCAAAAGAAATAAGGAAGTATGACTGTGTTTTAAAAAAATAGCCTCACATATTCTCATGAGTATTCTGAGATATTCACCTAACACTAAGAAAGCTTGGTCAAAATCTACATAGTTTCTAGATGATATTTCTCTCTATCTCATGATCATGTTAACTAGAGATACTAAAATTTTAAAGTTCTTTTAAATTAAGTAAACCCCCCCCCCAAACTATGCTAAAAATATTACATATTGTAGCAAGCAACTGGTGGCAAACTCCATAAGAGAAGCATTTATTGTGAACATAATTGTGCTAAACAAAAAAAGATTAAGTCAAAATCATGTATTTCATAAGCACAAAAACTCTCTTACAGGCGCATTGATCTATTACATTCTTAATTCCTTTTTTTTTTTAGCTGATTAATCTCTATTTATGTACAAAGGATAAACTGATACATATTTAAATCTTTCTATATATTCTGTTCTGTATCACTGGAATAAGACTTTATTAATCCTCTCAGCCATTGTGCTGAGGACAAAGTTGTCTTCTAAACCATTTCAACCATCAGTTGAAACCATCTGCAGATTATGTAATTCTGGCTCCAAGATTGCTAAACATCTCAAACCAATTGCCAAAAAACAGAGAATAAATTTTTATTTTTATGTGTACAAGTATCGGAAACTTCACATGTGTTTGCACACACATACACACAAATCACCAGCAGATCTCTAGTTCAGTCAGCAAAACTATGCTGATTTACTCTTTGTATCTAGTCTGATGAATGCAAAATGTAAAAATTAACTGCTCTGTACAGAGGACAAAAAAAAAAAAAATACCCTGTGTACTGGGCATTTTCCAAAATTCCTGGGGGAAAGATAGGGAGGGTAAATAATTTAATTGGTTAAATAAGATTTAAATGCCTATTCCTAAATACAATATCCTGAACGTGTATGATATACAGATATATGAAGGAAAAACAAGGAGTGGGCAACTGCCTTAGTCTTCCAATGCCATTCCTTCTGCACAATAGACAGCAGAATAACAGCAGAATTTGTGAGAGATCACGAATCTTTCTGCAAGCATATTATCATATTTCCAGTGGCAGTAATGAATCATGGAAAGAGCTGTCACTGATCCCTAATATCGTTCTACAATTAAATTCCCTCTATACCACAGAACTCACAGAATGTAAAAACAACCAAAACGGAGAGCCCACTGGGGAACGGGCATGGGCGAAGGCCAGCTGACATGGACAGCACCTATTGTCTTTAACAAACCACGTTCCAAACGGCTGCCCCTGTGCATAACCAGCACGTGTCTGTCTGCACTGTCTTAAGCAATGCTGGAATCCTTAGGAGAAAGCCCATTTGGGAATGTTACTCATCTAGTGAGGCAAGCTTGCTAGACATAAACAATTGAGGTTTTACTTTTTTTACTAAAAAGTGTGGTAGCACTTGTGACTAATTGCTAGGGACTAGGGTTTTTACTTCCAGCACAACTTGCCCACATTTAAAGTATGGTAAAATTTACCTATTGTACACAAATTTTGCATCTGCACCCAGACATACATCAGTATTTAGATTATGTTTACTTAAACAACTCCTGGGAACACTTTGGAAGGTGATGGAATAACAAATCCTGGAAGCCATTTCCAGGCACATGAGGAACAAGAAACTGATCAGAATTAGTCAGCATGGATTCACAAAGAAGAAGTCATGCTTTACCAACTTAATAACCTACGATGAAATGACTGGCTTGGTAGATATATGGAGAGCAGTGGATATTGCCCACTTGACTCCGTAGACTTCATTAAGGCTTTTAACATTGTCTCCCATAAGATCCTCACAGAGAAGCTGCTGAAGTGTAGGTTAATTGCGCAGACAGAAGGAGAATTGAAAACTGTTTGAATAGACAGGCCCAGGGGACTGTGATCAGTGTTATGAAGTCTAGTTGGAGGCCAGTAACTAGCAGTGTACTGCAGGGATCAGTACTGGGTCCAATGTCATTCAACATCTTCATTAATAATCTGGATGATGGTGTCGAGTGTACCCTCAGCAAGTTTGCTGATGATACAAAACTGGGAGAAGTGGCTGATACAGGAGAAGGTTGTTGTGCCATCCAGAGGGTCCTCAACAGGCTGGAGAAATGGGCTGACAGGAACCTCAAGAAATTCAACAAAAGGCAGTGCGAAGTCCTACAGCTGAAGAGGAAGAACTCCAGGCTCCAGTGTACGCTAGGTGCCTGACAGCTGGAAGGCAGCTTTGCAGAAAAGTAACTGGGGATCCTTGTAAACACAGAGTATGAGCCAGCAATGTGCCCTTGTGGCAAAGGTGGCCACTGGTAACCTGGGCTACACTAGAAGGAGTCTTAACTATACATCAAGGGAGGTGATCCTTCCCATCTCCTCAACATTGGTCAGGCCACCTCTGGAGCAGCACGTCCAGCCCTGGGATCCCCAACACAAGAGATGGAACTACTGGAGAAAGTCCAGAGAAGGGTCACTAAGATGATGAAGAGACTGGAGCATCTGCCATAAGAGGAAAGGCTGAGAGAGCTGGGACAGTTCAGCCTAGAGAAAAGAAGGCTCAGCAGAGATCTCATTAAGCTGTGCAAATACCTGAAGGGAGAGTGCAAAGACAACTGAGTCAGATTTTTTCCAGTGGTGTCCACTGACATGGCAGGACGTAATAGGCGCAAACTGAAAAACAGGGACGTCCTCTGGAACATTAGGAACTTTTTCCTTGTGAGAGTGAATTAGCATAGGAACAGGTTGCTCAGGGACATTGTAGAGTCTCCATCCTTGAAGATCCTCAAAAGCTGCCTGGACATGGTCTGGTCAAGTAGCTCTAGGTGTCCCTGCTTAAGCAGGGGGTTTGGTCAAGATGATCTCCAGAAGTCTCTTCATCTCAATCATTTTGTGATTCTGTGAACTTCATAAAAGGGACTTGTATAATCTATTGGGTTCTATTTTTAATGCTAGAGCTTTAATTTCGTGCACTTAAAAAGAGCTACAGAAGCTCTGAATTGGATGATGAAAACAGAAAAGTGCTGCCAAATAAAGGTATTGAAGCTCTAATACTGTATTTAGTCAATATAGAGTTTCTTTTTGTTTCTCTCATTTTAAAAATTTAAAGGTAGGGATTTATTCTCTACTAACCTTACTGCCTTCACTTTTCTCATCTAGTATTAAATATGTATGTGTCATTTCTTATTTAGATTTAGAGATACTAGAGGAAAAAATTCTTCAGTATAGGCAGTACCTTTCATCCCAGGGTAATTACAAATTAACCCTATATCGGATAGATTTAAGGATTCGTTAAGTGCAAATACTTCTAGAATGAATATAGCACTGCTTTTATGAAAGATCTCTTAATAAGTCTAGTTAAAGAATTAACTATGACTATTGTACCCATTTGCAACTGCCAATAAATTGCTAAAAAGAGTGTAAACACTTCATGTGTAATTTGGACAGGTCATTATGACAAGTACTATAAATTTTGCAGACAGGATTATAGTGAGTGTAACATGTCCTCATAAGTTAGGAAACATTTAATAGTTACCCAACCTTAAAATATCCAAATTTTTTGTAACTGCAAAAGCATGGATTAATCTGTCACCCAAAACCCAGTGAATTATATACGGCTCCCTGTCTTATGCTGGTGAATGTATTAGGTTTGTATATCTCAAGGGAAGAATGCCCCCTGATATATCACAGCTGCCTGCAAATTACGCCTTTCCATTCAAGCCCTGGCACAGCTGGGCTATCTTGCAAGCACCACAAAGAACTTGTCCTAAAGTAATCGAGAAGAGCATACTCATGTATGCTTTTGGTATCTTAAATAAATATACATGTATATTAATTTAAGAAAATGCTATACTGCTCTGTTGGTCTTTTATCAAGATGGCAAGATGGGACTGGCAGAGACCCTTGACATCTCACGGCATAAGCCTGTGTTACTTGAGTGGGGTCTACGAACATGGGCACAGGTAAAGGCACTTCAGCTTACTGACCTGTAAGATATGACACAAGGGGGATGGACTGCTGGCACAGTGGGTCTGCATACAACAGATGTGCCTCCAGATGACAGGAGAAGAGTCCTGAGGTAGTGAAGGGCAGCTACCATTAAAACCTACCTTTTCACTAGGTTTCTGGAGAGCACAGGATCCCACTAGAAGCCCGTCTGTTTCAGTCACACAGTAGCGCTTCCCTGCTCAGTGACTCACGTGTCACATAGGAAATGTGGGAAGAGTCATGTTCAGAGAATTAACTCGATGGATATGCAGAATAAGGAACATAAAACACTAATTCTGCAGTGGTTCTGCTGTAAAAATAGTTCCCATTACTCCTCTGGCGTCTAGAGAATCAAATCAGAATACCTTCTTTACCTGCTTTTTCTTTTTTTATGGTGTTTCTGGGGACGTAAATCATGCTTCCTTCACTGTTGTTTTCCTGTTTCTCCTCTGACAGTTACCCACAGTTTTGTTCTCTGAATGACTGTAAGTAATCTGAGTAAGATCTGATTTGATTTGTTCAAAACAATTAGCTGTATGCAGATTATATATTCAAAGTTTGGCCATTCCCAATTAAAACAGAAACAAACTGTTTCTTGAGAAAAAAATCAGCTTAGGTATTTGGTCAGTGCCTGAGATGTGATTTCAATTATTTCTGACTCACAATGGTCCTGTACAACCTAAAACAAAGTGAAAGTCTTTGGATACTTAAGACAGAAGGCTAGAATCCAATTCCTTTGACAAAAAAAGGAAGATATTTCCTTCAGGGATATTGCTGCCTCCTAATCAAATGAATCCTCATACAGACGCCTGGGGGCAGCAAGTCTTCACTATCTGTTCTAATTTATGCTTCTTATTCTATCAAAGCAAGACAAACAAAAAGACTCAAAAAGGAAAACTACTACCTTATCCGTAGTCATTTTGCATGCAGGATATAGAGAGCTGTGGGCTTTATATCATTGCTAAATATTGCACAGCAGTCTCATTATTTGTAATAACTCTACTGAAGATAGATATAAAATGTTTATGTATTCTTTTATTGCCTTTGAAATGGTTTCAGGTGGTTCAAATATATTAGGGCTTATCATACGATGCACAAGAAATTACTTCATGTTCCTTTAAATGTTACATGACCTATTTTCAATTTTAACCTTTCTGATAGATATATGTACTCCACTGTGCTTTAATCATCAGTACAATGCACTGTCTTCCAGTGCTCCTCTCCCCATTGCTTAGCTGTGGGGTGCTGGGCATCCCACACAGTGGCTGTCCCAAGGTCACAGGCCCCACTAAAGACTCCTAGTGAGTTCCTCTGTCTTTCCTGAGTACCTCCTCCTTCGGGTACCACCTGTGCAAGGAAAGATCAAGCACGTTGCACGCCTCTCTTTCCAGGACATGGTGTCAGATTCTGAGGAAGCTCTGGAGGAGAGTGGCTCTGCCATGACAGCCAGCGGGAGCCAGCTGTAGCGGGCAGGGCAGTCAGAGATATCAGAAGATGACCCGTGTGCCTTCTGCCTGGGAGAAGTCAACAACGCAGCCTGCGTGGCCTTGTGCTTCCATCACTTCTGCTTTGGCTGCATCCAGCAGTAAGCCTCAATGAGAGCCGTATGCCCACTCTGGAGGCAGCCTTTTGATCATGTCCTGAGGGTGCTACCAGCAGATGATGATGATGAGGAGGACGGACTTGGATCTCCTGCCTGCTGCCAGAGCAATGTAGCCAGAGAGAAGTCCCAGAGCAGATCCCCACGGTGGTGCTATGTCCTGGTCAGATATGCCATGACCAATGAGCCCTCAGCTCAGAGGAGGAGGCCTGTGGGGAGCAACAGAACACCAAGGGGTGACAGAGCTCCACTGCCCCCAAACACTACTTCCCAGCAGGCTCCTGTACCCAGTGCTTCCTCGGCAGAAACCCCACCAAGTACATTGGAGCGTGTGGTCAGCCCTGGGAATGGAACCTATGTCCACATTGGCACATTGGCGCTGCCATCCCTGCACATCCAGCTCTCCTTTCGGGGACCCCAATAAACATGCAGTTGCCTTTCATGTGGGGTTTTTTCAAAGCCAAAGAACAACCTATTGGCAATACTTTTCCAACGTTGTCCCAACAAAATGGAAGAATTCCCTGGAGGGAGCAGCCATATTATTTAATGTAAATGCTGCAAGAGAGCAGGCATTGCTCTTACTTTCCCAGCTTCCCCTTCAAAGCACCGGGGTGTCCAAGCCCTTTGAGCAGCAGCTGCCAAGCTGTGGGTCCTGAAGACCTGCTAATTCAGGTGCTGTGACTACTGTGCAGCTGACAGGCCTGTCTCTGCTGTGTCTTCCTGCTGGTACCTCTGCACCCAAACAGCCCAAGTCATCCTCTAGTTGCACCAGTTGGAGCCTTTCTGTGTGATTCCTCTCTACAACAGCGGCCCCAGCTCCTCCAACTCAAACCCTGTCCTGGAGAACTAGGCCCTTTTGTTGAGCCCCTTGTCTTGGCTTGGTGCCTGTTAGGGCAGCAAAGCTCCAAACTCCAAGCATCTCAGATTTCAGTAGCAATCCATGAGCAGGCTGCTATTCAAGCAAACCGTATTTTTTTCAGAGACCTAATGTGCGGATGAATTGGGTTTCAGAAACAGCCCTCATGAGTCTGTGCTTTGCACCATAAAGGTCCGTTCTGTTTTGATCCCAGTAAGACAGTAAGTGACTCTGAAAAGTGTCATTTAAAAGTCTCTCTGTTAGAGCTACCATTATGAAGGGAGTGGTAGCAATGATCTTCAGTCCCCTTAGCGAGAGCTAACACCAGACAGTTTGCTAACTTGGGAATCTGCTAAAGGAGGGAGGGAAATGGGTCTTTTCCAGAGAGTGACAGAATAGGAGGAGCAAGAGCATCAGCAAGGTCTTCTGAGCCTGCAACCCATGCAGAGCCTATGAACTGCTGAGCAGGGTGCAGACAGCAAGGCCTCATGGGAGGAATCTGCCCACAACCAGAAAGAAGTGAGCAGAACTTGGGAAAAGACAGAAAGCCACGGAGTTGTTTGAAACCTTGCCGGAAAGCAAGTACTTGCCCTGCAAGGACACAATGGGCAGTAGGGAAGTTATTTATAACCTCTTTTGATATCTGTTCTCATTTACTCACTTTGAATTTTCTTTATGCTGTCTCTATAACAAAAGCTAATGAATTTAATTTATGATCTAATAAAAATTGTCTTTCTGTTTCTATGCCTTTACATTTTCTTTAGGGAGGTCATTAGAAGAACACACAAGCAGATCCACCTCATAACACCATTGAATGCGAGAGGTCAGATTTAGGCCAGATTTCTCAGATGTTGCTATTTGAACTCAGGCACTTATCAATTTGTAGATAAATTATTGAGGTTTTTGGCACCTCCAAAGCCAGTCACACTAGGATCTATAGCTGTTTTTGTGAGAACTTTCTTAGTATTTCTAAAAAGTGAAAGTCTCTCTTTTTCTTATTTCCCACAAACAGAAAAGTGACTTTTCCGTAACATTGAAAACTCCCGTGATTGTAGACTCTACAATCATTTCTCAGATTTGTCCTGGAAAAGGAGATGACTAGGGCACTGGGCTGAGGTTCACCAGATCTAGAATCGTCTACTGATTTTCAGAGATGGAATCATATAATATAATCATAGAAAAGTTTGGGTTGGAAGGGACCTTCAAAGGTTACCTAGTCCAACCCCCCCTCCCCCGCAATAAGCAGGAACATCTTCAACTAGATCAGGTTGCTCAGAGGCTCCTCCAACCTGACCTTGAATGTTTCCAGGGATGGCGCCTCTGCCACCTCTCCGGGCAACCTGTTCCAGTGTTTCATCACCTGCATTGAGAAAAATTTCTCTTATATGTAGTCTAAATCTCCCCTCTTTTAGTTTAAAACCACTACCCCTTGTCCTATCACAACAGGCCTTGATAAAACGTTTGTCTCCATCTTTCTTATAAGCCCCCTTTAAGTATTGAAAGGCTGCAACAAGGTGTTGCCAGAGCCTTCTCTCCTCCAGGCTGAACAATCCCAGCTCTCTCAGCCTGTCCTCATAGGAGAGGTGTTCCAGCCCTCTGATCATTTTTGTGGCCCTCCTCTGACCCAGCTCCAACAGGTCCATGTTTTTCCCGTGCTGAGGGCTCCTGAGCTGGATGCAGTACTCCAGGTGGGACGTCATGAGAGCACAGTAGAGGGGCAGAATTACCTCCCTCGACATGCTGGTCACACTTCTTTTGATGCAGCCTAGGATGCGGTCAGCCTTCTGCACTGTGAGCACACATTGCCAGCTCATGTCCAGCTTTTCATCCACCAGTACGCCCAAGTCCTTCTTAAACGGGCTACTCTCAATCCCTTCATGCCCAAACCTGTATTGGTACTAGGGATTGCTCCGACCCACGTGCAGGACCCTGCACTTGATCTTGTTGAACCTCATGAGGTTCACATGGACCCACTTCTTGAGCTTGTCCAGGTCTCTCTGGATAGCATTCCATCCCTCAGGCACGTCAACCCCACCACTCAGCTTGGTTTAATCTGAAAACTTGAGGGTGCACTCAGTCCCACTGTCTATGTCATTGATGAAGATACTGAACAGTACTAGTCCCAATATGGACCTCTGAGGGACACCACTTGTCACTGATCTCCATCTGGACATTGACCCATTGACCACTACCCTCTGGACTCAACCATCTATGCCTTAGCATAGCTTCTAGGAGGTTCTGTTCCATGATCTTCCCAGGCACAGAGGTGAGGCTGACAGGTTGGTAGTTGCCAGGGTCCTTCTTACTACCCTTTTTAAAAATGCGTGCGATGTTTCCCTTTTTCCAGTCCCCAGGGCCTTCACCTGACTGCCATGACTTTTCAAATCTCATGGAGAGCGGCTTGGCAACTACATCAACCAATTCCCTCAGGACTCTGGGATGTATCTTGTCAGGTCCCATAGACTTCTGTATGTTCAGGTTCCTCAGGTGGTCATGAACCTGATCTTCCCTTACAGTAGGAGGGACTTTTCTCCCCCAGTCCCTGCCTTGCAGTCCATCCACTTGAGAGGTGTGGGAAGAGAGATTGCCAGTGAAGACTGAGACAAAAACGTTGTTGAGTACCTCAGCCTGCTCCTCGTCCATTGTTACCAGTTTGCCACCAGTCTTGCTCACAAGGGGCTATATGTTTTCTTTGACCTTCCTTTTCTGACTGACATACCTGCAGAAGCCCTTCTTATTATTCTTTGCATCCCTTGCCAAGTTCAGCTCCAGCTGCACCTTGGCCTTCCTGACCACATCCCTACACAACTAGGCAGCGTCCCAATACTCTTCCCAGGATACCTGTCCCTGCTTCCACTGCCTTTGCATTTCCTTCTTGCCCATTAGTTTGACCAGCAGGTCAAACCAGCAGGCTGAGTTGAGACTCAGCCATGTCGGTCTCTTGCCTGCCTTTCCTCATTTCTTACACCTGGGGATGGAGAGCTCTTGTGCTCTATGGAAAACGTGCTTAAAGATCTGCCAGCTCTGTTCTGCTCCCTTGTCCCTGAGGACAGTTCCCCAGGGGGTCCTATTGACTAACTTCTTGAAGAGCTGGAATTCTCCTTTCCTAAAATTCAGGATCCTGACTTTACTTTTGGCCTGACCCATATCCCTCAGAACTGTGAACTCCACCAGTGCATGATCACTGCAGCCCAGGCTGTCTCCAGTCTTGACATCACTGATTAGCTCACATGTGTTGGTGACCAACAGGTCCAGTATTGCAACCCCTCTGGGTAGGGCTGCCTATTACCTGGCTTAAGAAGTTATCCTCAATGCATGCCAGGAATCTCCTGGATTGTCTGCAGCTTGCCGTGCTACTTTTCCAGCAGATGTCTGGTTGGTTGAAGTCCCCCCGCAGGATGAAATCCTGAGAGCGTGATGCATCCTGTCATTGGAGTAAGAAGACTTCATCAATGGGTAGACAACCTGTAGTAGACACCAGCCACAAGGTTCCCTTTGATACCTCTGTCTCTAATTCTTACCCATAAGCTTTCAACCTGCTCGTGGCTATTCTTCAGAGACAGCTCTTCACACTCTATCCATTCTTGATGTAGAGGGCAACACGTCTGCCCCTCCTTTCTCGCCTGTCCTGAACAGCCTGTAGCCATCAATAGCCGCAATCCAGTCATGGGATTCATCCCATCAAGTTTCAGTAATGGCAACTAGGTCACAGCTTTCTAGCAGCATGGTGGCTTCCAGCTCCTGCTGTTTGTTGCCCATGCTGCATGCATTGGTGTAAAGGCACTTCAGCTGGACTGTCAGCCATGTCACCTTCCTAGAGGAACATCCCTTAACTCCTTTGTGGTAATTCACTGGTGTTTCCCTTTTGGCTCCTACTACCTCAGGAGCCCCTGGCTCACCTCTGTAAGACTTCAGGTGTGCTGCAGTGTAGCCAGCATGTCTCAGAGCAACAGTCTGAGGGTCCTCACTAGCACCCTGTCCCTCTAACTTTGGCATGTCATCCCACATCTTGTCACGGGAAAGCCTGACATTATCCTCTTCCCCCTTCAAGTCTAGTTTAAAGCTCTGTCAAACGAGCCCTGCTAGCTTGTGAGCAAAGACCCTCTTCTGCCTTTGAGAAAGGTGAATTCCATCCAATACCAGCAAGCCTGGTGCCTTGTAGGCCATCCCATTATCGAAAAACCCAAAATTGTGGCAGTGACACCAGCCACGGAGCCATGTATTAACAGACTGGGCCCATCTGTTTCCTCCAATGTTGCTGCCTGCCACTGGAAGTAGAAACTAAAAAATAACCTGTGTTCCAGATTCCCTTAACAACCATCCCAAGGCCCAGAAGTCTCTTCTGATTGCCTTTGGACTGTGTGTTGCAGCTTCATTGCTGCCCGCATGGTAGGGCAGTAATGGGTGGTAGTCCGAGGGCTGTACCAGGCTAGGAAGTTTCCTAGTGATGTCCTTAACCTGCGCTCCAGGGAGGCAGCAGTCTTCCCTAAGAGGAGGGTGTGGCTGACATATTGGACCCTCTGCTCCCTTCAGAAGGGAGTAACCTACAAATATAACCCATCTTTTCTTTCTCATGGAGGTGGTCATGATACAGGGGGTAGGGCTTTCTGACCTTGGCAAGACCTCAGGTGTAGATGGACCATCATCCATATCATCCATTGACTGGCCTTCCACATCCAGGGCCTCATACCTGTTGTACAAAGGCACCTGGGAAGGCGAGGTGGGCAAGGAGGGGGTTTGCTTGCTGTCCCAAATGTGGACTTGCCTCCATTCACTCCTTTCCTTTAGGCTACTGCCTTCTGCCTGGCGGGGGGAGGGTGCAGGATCTCCTTGATCTTGGCATTTTTTCTGGTGGCTGTTCCTGTTTCTGTCTCAGGGAGGGCAGAGTACAGTTCCACCGGTCTATCTCTTTCTCAGACTCCTTAACTTTCTCTTGTAGCTCTGCCACCAGCCCGAGCAGATTGTCAGCTTGGTCACACCTCACACAGCTGTTCTCATGACTGCCATCAATTACTCGTGAAAGGCTCGGCAGTCCCTGCAGCCCAAGACCTGGATGGCTCCATGGTTCTGTGGGAGCTCTGTCTGGGTTGCCACATCCATTCTGGTGAGTACAGAGGACATCGCTTTCTGCTGGGTGGATACCATAGCTAAACCCCTTCTGAGAGGGTGACGACCACTGATTGAACTCACCTCTTGAGCTAGTAGGGTGACAACGCCCTCCCTGCTAGCCCTGCCAGGCAAACTGCTGCCCCACAGCCCTGTTTGTCTGCTCTGGTCGCTTGCACTGTCCCGGCTGCTTTTTGTAGGCAGGGGGGGCCTTGTCTGCATCTCCTGCCAGAGCTGCCAGCTCTCTCCACTGCCCCTGTGTTTCCCCACCTGAGGAAAACTCCCTGTGCACTGATACCTGCTGTTCTGGTGTGGGCTGGGCCGGCTCTGGAGCAGCTCCCCTTGGCCACTAACTGCTGGTTTCCTGGCGGGTCTTTCCGCTGCTGGACCAACATTTCCCTGCCTCAGGAGAACCTCCACAGGTATTCTGTGACATGGTCACGGGCAATTAATTCATTTTAACCTTTGGTAGTACATCTATAAAATGGAAATAAATGATACTTCACAATTGTTCTGGCAGATTAGGAAAAAAAAAATCTATTAGCACTTGTAAGGTAATCAGATAATACTCGAAGAACGCCTTAGAAAGCAGTCAAAGAAAGCAGTTGTTTCTACAATGCGGTTTGGAAAGTGCAAAGTACACTGACACTGCATATCAGACTACAATACATTATAGACTGGTTGCCTGAGACCAGCTGTCCCGAGTAGGACTGCTCTTTGTAGTACCATGACATGGGGTTGCTTCATGAGTAATAGCTGCCAGAAATATAATAACATATTTCACAATACATACACACAGGCAAAGCAGAAGAGTTCTACATAAAGATGATAAAATGACAAGGAGTACAGAAATCCTCCATACATTCAGAGGGACCCTCTGTGTATTGCCAGGTGACAGGAAAGATGCCGCCAAGGATCTGACTCACTTCAGCCTGAATCCCACACAGATTTCTCCAACACACACAGGCATACACACACACGTGCATGTGTGTGTGCGCACACAACAGCTGCATGAATGAATGCTAATAGAAGTTCACAGACTAAAGATAGTAATAAGATTTTGAAATCATAGGCTAGACGTGTGTCTCAAACCAGAAGGAGAAAGCAAGACCAACTTTTCCAGGTGGCATATGCGGCTCTTCACAAACCAGACCCGACCCAGCCATACCTTCTCCTATCTGTTAGCAAATCGTCTTCTATGCAAGATTGTTATGCCAATGATGGACTTTAAATTGTTGGGAGAAAATACAGACTGAAGGTCCCATTTATGCCATATTACATTTGTATTATAGTTTTGGGGAACATGTTATGTTGTCCTTTTATGATGGATGATGATAGTCTTCATAACCATGATGCTTAAAGCTTTTCATGCATCAGCCCTCTATGAATAGCAAGTAATTAATGCCCGCTATTTGCATATTCTATAGAATATATTTTTTCCTGATTATATACATACCTTGAGAGAAAAACTGAGAAGAAAATATTTTTGTTTTCCTCGTTCTATCAATTCTGTGAATATTACATTTAATATTTCACAGCTTTTTGTTACATGTAAAACATTCATAGTGAACATATGCTGTTGCAAATAAAGAAATTAACATTTTAGAAAAAGTTTACTTATGTACATATCCAGATAAATAGCCTCTTTATTAAGTTTGACATCTGTGATGCTTGACACTACAAGAAAAACATTTCTAAATTTCCATATCAAGCATAATAATGTTAAAAATATAGTGTGTACTATTAATTTATTATCAGATATTTGCTCAGAATAGCTTTAAAATGTTTTGTTGATTTTGATATTTGCCAGAATTTAAGATACTGTCCTTCAGGATTATCAATACATTAGGTATTTTTTATTTTAGGAAAAAAAAGAGTTTAAAAAACAGGGAGAGTTGATGAGACAATAGGTAAGCCTCTACCACATGTACATGCGTTCTGCAGCCAATGGTCCACACTGACCAAAGTTACTCCAGGCTACTGCTGTTGTTGTTACCATGCATTGGATCCCAAATTTAATTGCTTCAGGCAGTATATGTTTAATTGCAACAATAACAGAACATAAACCCCAGCTTATTTTCTATTCCCAGAAATTCAGCTGTTCCAGAATTTTTACAAGGATTTCTGTATCCTAAACCTAAGTCCTTTTAGACAAAGGACTGGTTTTTACCTCTCTTATGGTTGGTTAACTGGGACAGACAAAGCAAATCAGGCAAGAAAACTATTCAGTCAGTTTCATTCTGCTGCCTTTTGACACATACCAATAGACTAGATCAGTGAAAAGAAAGCTCACACTGGTGTATTCATGACCAACAGCTGCTTCAAATTTGAGATTTTATGAAATTATGCATAACAACTACTGGCCACAAGCCTGATTTCTGCTGCTTTTTTTCCCACAGAACACACAACCACTCCCACCCAATCCTTTCCTGCCCTCCCTGACCACTTCTGCAGAACTTCTGTTGTTAATAAGCCTGTGGTAAATGCATACCATGAGGACCACCTATGAATGCCACTAAAAGGCAATGCTGTGCTGGCAAAACATAATATTCAAGCCATGCATTTGACTCATCAACATCCCATCCATATTACAACTTTAGAAAATTTATTTCCAAAAAGTCATTGTCTCTCCCTGTTTTAGTACTTTGAAATTGACTGGGGAAAACTTCCCCATATTATTTTCAAAGACTCCTGTTTGGCATTAAAGGTTCCCTCCTCCCCTCCTTTTTTTGTTGTTGTTTGTTTGTTCATTTTTTATTTTAAAAATAATTACAAATTTAGAATACCACCTTTGAAAATCTTGTTTGTTTCAACTCTGTGTTTTTTTTGTAATAAAGTAGGCTTGGGTGATCGCACTTACACAATGTGAATTACACTTACGCTGTGTGAATACACACAGTTTTACAATCAAATCCTCTTTGAGTATTTCTACACAAATTAAATACATTCATACACATTTCTGCTCCAACTGTAAGTTCTTCGTATCTGGTTATGCCAAACAAACTTCATTTTTACATGCAATGAAGAAAGATACCTAGAACAGTTGGTCAACCTTAAGAGGTCCAGGTCCATGTCTGTGAGAAAAGAGTTTTGTTCAGTACCTCAGTATCCTAATGGTATCTTTTTTTCTTGAATTCAAGAAAAAGGACCAATATTACTACTTAACATTTCGGGCTCAAAGTACAGATTTCAGAATAGCTTGCCTTCCCAATTCTCAAGAGAGACCAGTCTTATATTTCCACTGCTTCCAGTGATGAGTAGAATAACTTTTATTTTGATCTATTTCTTTTAAATTTTTATAAACTGATAACCCCAAGAGGGTTTTGAGAGAGAAAGCATCTAAAAATCTTGCAATTTCATACATACCAACAGCATATACATTTACTCCACAGGTCCTTCATATTTCCAGGAAATCTGAATTCCTTCCTCATTGCCTTCCTGGGTCATTTTTCTTTGCAACCAACCAAAAGCTTCAAACTGACCTTATCACCACATTTCCATAGAAGCCATTTTCCTTTCTGCTGACCCAGTCCTGGATTTCTTGTTACTATTCTCCTATTGTCATTTAAGAACTATGCGATTTCTGAAGCTTTTATCTGTCGCCTCTCTATCTGATAGCTGATCTATATTACGGCCTTTATAAGTTGAACACAGAAGTCATCTCTGTTAAGGACAGCTGTATGCTTTCCTTTTTGCTCTGTACTTGCACAGGTGTGTTGCTATTGCTTTAGTTTATGTAACCTTCAATTCAGTTATATCTATATTAAAAAAACTTACTGTTTAATTAATGCACTATTTCTAACCTTGGTAACACTGCAGTCTGGGATCAGTATCTTTCACTTCTCTAAGTAATCACCTTAGGAGCAATTGTGTATTTTCACAAAACTGAATGTGAACCTCAGTCCATGACCTGTCTTCCTCTGCCAGCTATAAAGCAAGCTTCAAATGTATGCAAGTCATCACAACCTACTAGAGATTATGGTTTTTTGGCAGAAAGAAAGAGAGCTTCATGATCTGATTTGTGCTCTGTGCAGCTATTGGAGTCTTATACTTTTCTTCTTAGGAGGACTCCACTTCCCTTTATTGGTACTGTAACTGTGGAAACAGAGGTTAATCAAGCTTCTCAAACAAGGTTGTGTATAGGACCAGATTCTCAGTACCTGCCCTGTTGGCCTGAAATCTTGTCAAGTTTGAAGGGAAAAAGACACTGTACAAAAGCAAGGCCACATGTCAGGTCAGAAGCAGTTTATTAGGAAATAGGCAATATACTCTGACTGAAGAAGTGGGATCAGAAAGCCTTGAGGTGGTTCTCCTAATGTTCCTCATAGAGACAGAACAGGTTCAGAGATATCAGGAAAGCAAGAATAGAATATTTTCTCCCCTCCTTCTGTCTTTGGAGGTCATTTATTGTTTTTCACTAAACTTTCTTGGCATAAGAGTAATGGCAAAAGTCCAGGCTGGAGCTTTGAGGCAGATCTAACTGCACCTTTTTTTAAAGCATACCAAGATTACTGAAGACTGCTAAAAACTTAAATTGGATGAAGATGGATGTTCTAGGCGTTTCCAAAATAATGTGAGCAGCTCAAAAAGACAAAACAAAAAAACCCCTTTTACGCTCAAAATGCAGATTTTACCTGAGCAGATGTTACAAACAGAATATTCCAAGTGAAGTAAGAAAGACCAAAGAATTTTCTCCCTTCAATCCATTGTAAACTTGTAGGATGGGTTGTTTCCTTCAGGCTTTTTCTGGCTTCCTGAGCCACGGACAGCTCTACATAGTCCCATCTTTCCCTCAGACCTGAAGGTCTGTGCCTGCTTCTTGTGCTCCTTAGCAGTCTCTCACTCTTTGCCATACTGCAATCGTCCTTCTTCCTACATTTTATTTTCCCCTTCTTATGTTTGTTTAATACAGTCTCTGCCAAGTTTTCAAGATTGCTCTGAAGGAAGGTGGAGTTTCCCATTTTTTTCCTACAGTTTTCACATACACTTTAGCCAGATAAAGGCTCTGCATGCTAGACACATCTTTTCAGGATGTGGACAAGGAAATAAAACAGATGTGCCTACGACAACTACAGAGCCAGGTTTTATTAGAGCCAAAACAAGAAAAATGATGTTTTGAAACACTAATAAGGAGACAGAACATGAAAGTGACAATCACATTTTGTGTTTGTGTTGGTAAGCAGAACCCTTCCCCCATTTTGCTGCCAGTCCAGGAGCTGTATGGGGGAGTGGCAATAGCCCCTTTCAAAGACCCAGCAAAGACTCCCCCCTCCACCTTCGGCAAGACCCTGGTGTCTGTGGCCCCAGCTCCGCTGTGCTGTCCCTGACTGTTCTGCCTGTTGCTTTTCTGCTTGGCTTGTCCTGTGCTCTCAAAAGCACTCTCCAGTGACTGCACAGTCACTCCTGAGGTGCCCCACTCCAGTCGTTACATGACCCAGTGGGCAGACTCTGGTGACAAATGATCTTAAGCTGCCTTGGCTGGAGTAGTACTTTAGTAACTTGACACTAGTATACTTTGTCTTTATGTAGCACCACTGGTTTTTTGGGAATAGACTTGACACTTTCAATAGAGCTGGGAGGTTTTCTTGGTGGGGGGGAGTGTTTTTGAGCCCTTTCATGCCTTCTGAAGGGCATTTCACAAAACTTTTTTTAACAAAATCTCTTCCCATTCTCTATTCTACTCACCTTAATTTGCTTTTCCTTTATTACTGCACTGATATAGGATAATCTGATCTTCTAACTCCATCAATGTACAGAATCCCTCATCTTTCAGCTCTGTGTTGTATTTAAGTAGCTCATACATATTTGTTTAAAGCCCAAACATGTTTTCCACGCAGTACTTTTAATACAATATGTACATCCAGAGTCAGACATTTCCCTAACTGCTTGAAAAACTCCCTTACCAGTCTATAAATGTATTTTTACCCAGTGTCTCACAGCCTGTGCTTACAAACACAGCTTCTCTGGCATCTTCTGGAACAGTCTGGAGCAATGTTCAGAGAGAGAATATAATGAAAATTGGGTCTTGGCTGACAGGCTAACCAAATGTTATTGTCCCAGAGCAGAAATACTTATGAAAGTAAAATTTTGAACTTAACATCAAAGAACTATCACAGCTTTCATGTCATGTCCTCTTAGAAGGCACTAAACATTGCAGCTGCAGCATACATCCAGTCTAATACACCAGCTTCAGGAGTGTGGTACCCTAGCACGCCCCTGTGAATAAGCCATTACCTTGCAATGCAGAGCACAAAGGAGGCAGCTATCTATTCATGTCATCATAGAAGTGAGGCTATCTGTTCACATCATCACAGAGATAGCACCAGAGTACATGAATGATGTCCAGTTTTGTCAATATTCATAGAATCAATCATAGAATCATAGAATGTGTTGGGCTGGAAGGGACCTTCAAAGCTCATCTAGTCCAGCCCCCCTGCAATAAGCAGGGACATCTTTAACTAGATCAGGTTGCTCAGAGCCTCATCAAGCCTGGCCTTGAATGTCTCCAGGGATGGGGCCTCTACCACCTCTCTGGGCAACCTGTTCCAGTGTTTCACCACCCTGATTGTAAAGAACTTCATCCTAATGTCTAATCTAAACCTACCCTGCTCTAGTTTAAAACCATTGCCCCTTGTCCTATCGCTACATGCCCTTGCAAACAGCCCCTTCCCAGCTTTCCTGTAGGCCCTCTTCAGGTACTGGAAGGCCACTATAAGGTCTCCCCAGAGCCTTCTCTCCTCCAGGCTGAACAACCCTAGCTCTCTCAGCCTGTCTTCATCGGAGAGGTGCTCCAGCCCTCTGATCATCTTCATTGCCCTCCTCTGGACCCGCTCCGACAGGTCCATGTCCTTCTTGTGCTGAGGGCTCCAGAGCTGGACACAGTACTCCAGGTGGGGTCTCACAAGAGCAGAGTATAGGGGGAGAATCACCTCTCTGGATCTGCTGGCATGGTTCTTTTGGTGCAGCCCAGTATGCGGTTAGCCTTCTGCGCTGCAAGCACACGTTGTTGGCTCATGTCCAGCTTTTCATCCACGATTACTCCCAAGTCCTTTTCTGCAGGGCTGCTCTCTATCACATCATCTCCCAGCCTGTATTGATACTGAGGATTGTCCCGACCCAAGTGTAGGACCTTGCATTTGGCCTTGTTGAACTTCATAAGTCTTGCTCGGGCCCACCTCTCCAGCTCGTCCAGGTCCCTCTGGATGACATCCTGTCTCTCTGGCTTGTTGTCCACACCACTCAGCTTAGTGTCATCGGCAGCCTTGCTGAGGGTGCACTTGATCCCACTGTCTATGTCATTGATGAAGTTGTTGAACAGCACCAGTCCCAGTACAGACCCCTGAGGGATGTCACTTGTGACCCCTCTCCATCTGGACATTGAACCATTGACCCCCACCCTCTGGATGTGACCATCCAGCCAGTTCCCTATCCACCGAACAGTCCACCTGTCAAATCCGTGTCTCTCCAACTTAGAGAGAAGGATGTTGTGGGGGATGGTGTCAAAGGCCTTGCAGAAGTCCAGATAGATGACATCTGTAGCTCTTCCCTTGTGCACTGATGTAGTCATTCCATCATAGAAAGCCACTAGGTTGGTCAGGCAGGACTTGCCCCTGGTGAAGCCATGCTGGCTGTCTCAAATCCCCTCCCTGTTCTCCATCTGCCTTAGCATAGCTTCTAGGGGGATCTGTTCCATGATCTTACCAGGCACAGATGTGATGCTGACAGGTCAGTAGTTCCCAGGGTCCTCCTTTCTACCCTTTTTAAAAATGCGTGCAATATTTCCCTTTTTCCAGTCCCCAGGGACTTCACCTGACTGCCATGACTTTTCAAATCTCATGGAGAGTGGCTTGGCAACTACATCAGCCAATTCCCTCAGGACTCTAGGATGCATCTCAATATTGATCCACAATAGTAAATAGATGTTGAAACATTTGTTTTTCAATTGACAGACAATTGACAGAGCAAGATCCACATTAAATGAAAATTGCTGATAACATATCAGATGAAATAATTTAAAACATTATTGAAGTTCCTAGTATGGTCATTTGTATTACCTGTTCACTCAAAGAAAAAAAAATCCTTCCATATTTTCTGCATTAAAAAAGCGTGCCTCTTTGAAAAAATGTAGAGCAGACAGCAAAAGTGAAGTCACTAAATATAAGCATTCCTAAGAGGAAAAACAGTTCTAGAGAAAGCTGATAATTAGAAAGTGGAAACTCGTCATCCATAAATGTCAGGTCTGACATGGAAAAGCTTAGAGGCTGAGGAACAGATTATTTGCACATGAATAAATGTGAGCAAATGCTATTATAGCTTTTCATGGTACCTTATCAAGGCTTCTGTTTTACTCAAGATGAACAAGATAGGTGTTAATCTGGAAAGGAGTAGATAAGTAGGGTGTCAGAATCTAACAAATTAAAATCAGAAATTAAATTTTCCTCAGATCCATGGTTTCCTGATGTAGTTTACACTCACACACACGTTAAAAGTAGATTAGATTCAAATGCAATCTTCTAGTGAAGAAGATTAGATTCAAATGCAAACCTATTCTGAAGAAATCTGTTGCTCTCTGAATTCAGAGTATTAAAGTCATGGACTCAATGATCTTAAAGGTCTTTTCCAACCTAAATGTTTTTATGATTCTATGATTTCACTTGGAAAAACATTACCTCTTTGCACTGCCTTTGTGAGATTATTTCTACAACTGCACTGTTATAGACCCAGAAATTAACCTCTCAGAGCTGCAGGATAAGCAACAAAGCATCAAATCAACCTGGTGTATTTCCTCATCAAACTGAAGATCTGCCACCTGACAATAAAAAGAGTGATTTCTCATGTTGCTAGAAAAGCCTGCAGGACCCTTGCCAGTTGGTGCAAAGCGATCACTGTAACATACCAGATAAAGCTGCTGTCAAGTACCTTATGTCTTGAGATGTGAGATGGTGCACCAGGATCTACTATAGTGACACTTCATTGTCTGATGAATAGGAACAAGACACCGGAGTCAGCGCTCTGGAATGGTTCAGTACCATCAGGACAGGGAGCAGTGTCCAGTCCAACACACAGTTCTCCCTTCTTCTCTCTTTTTTCTTCTCTTTTCAGCAGAACAAGTATTTTTATCTACAGACTCTATGTTTCTGATCAGGCATGAAATTCAAACTACATTAGCTTCCTGTGCTAATAAGCCAGAAAAGAGATTATACTTAAAAAAAAAAAAAAGAAAAATCCACCAGCTGATCCCAGGTATTGGAAAATCACCAGGTAAACAACAGCATTAGATTGAGAGGTGAAAATAGAACCAGCCATCTGTATTGTAAATTTTTTTTTTTACATTTAGCAAAGTGAAAAAAAAGGCAGAGAGAAAGAGTGTTGTTAAGCATATGTGTGAAAGGTTCAGTACTGCTTGACTATCTGAACCATAAAGCTACCAAAAGGCTACAGCTGAAAAGCTGTCTCCACTTGAATTTCAGGTATCCTTTCAAAACAAGATTCTTCTATATAATACTAAAAAGTAAATATGACAACAAATTAGCATTTAACTTTATCAGATGTTTTAATGTGAGATGATTTTTTAAATTCAGTTTTATGAGAAATTTTTAGAATTAAATAACAGATTTTCTATGAAATTAAAAGTCCAATATGATGTCTTATCAACAAAGTATCCAGTATTTGAGTATTTAGTCCTTTCAGTTAGAAATGGCTTTTACTTCCACCTATTTCCTCAAAAAGAAGTTTGTTTTACTTAGTCTTCAGTCTCCCAGTGGGTGTGTTACCTCCTTGCAATGAATAAGTTGTCTTAATTTGCAACAGTTATTATTTCATTGCATAGGAAACCCCAGCAAAATACCTTATAATAAAATCAGGTCAAACAACCTAAATTTCAGAAGTTAGACTTTTGTTTTTTTTGCTTTGAGTCAGAGTATCGGTCCTATCAGCATTCTCTACAGCCAAGCTCAGGACAGTATTTTTAAGCATTTTTAAGTAGTTCATTCATTTCTCGAATAATCAGAATAGATAAGTGCATCAGACATTAAGGAAAAATCACACAGTACTTTCTACAGGGTCAGTGAGCAGGCTTAGTAATGTCCCAAGCACGTGTTACTTTACTATTAGTTGCAGCCTCAATTTCTTTAAAACTGAAAGCCGATCTGGCACAGACCCAGTTTCCAGAACACTAACTTCTCTATAGAAGTAATTCTAACCCTGAATGTAAAAACCACACACACGCATATTCAGAGAGAGCAAGAAAGACCCTGTTATAGAAAGGTTTCTGTAAAAAATACTGCAGATGTTCAGATACATGGCCTCCTATAGCCTCTTTAATTTTATTAGTAATTTTGTCTGTCCTTGACATTTTGAAGGCTGAGAATGGAATAAAGAAGAGATATTTCATAATTATTTTTAGGATTATGTTTCTAGTTACTCTTGGAAATTGGAAAAAAAATTAAAAATTATAAAGAAAAAAACAAAAAATCACTAAGGACACCACTTACATTGAAATGTCCTGCTAATTACATCATGCCAACCGCAAACACATTTCCAGTTTGGGGTTACTGCCAGCAGCATTTTCTAGTGGGCTGAAAATAATGTCTTGTTGAATTATATTTGTTTGGTGGTTTTTTTGTGCGTTTTAGTTTGGTTTTTTTTTTTTTTAACACATCCCATTTTTATACCTACAAAATTTTAATGGCGTATTTCAAGATATCAGTAACTCTGACCCAGATCAGCAACAAAATTATTCTAGCAGGCAGATCAAGGCCTGGCTTTGACTTAGCGATCAAAGCAGCCTGCTAAGGAACAAGATGACCATCTGAAACCAAGATGCTCCAACAGCCTGATTGCTCTGAATGTCACTGAACCTCTGCCAGCTCCTTAAAACTGACAGACTGGTTTCCTAGGAAATTGAATTTTGTGGAAAACTGTGCCTGAGATCCTGTGATAACCTTTGAACACTCTGGCCAAGTCCAGCCACAGCCGATGAAAAAACTAATGAATACACAAAAATTCTATGAAAACCAGTCTTCCAGTACTGCCACAGAGGGAAAACTGTTCAACTGATTGCTTATCTAATATCAGATAACCTAAATGTGATGAAAAGCTTAGGTGCTGCCCTAGCAGTAGAAAAAGTCTTTTTTAGACCTCACACTTCAACTTGTTAACCTTTAATCATAAGAAGCAGGGCTCACTTGAGACCAGCCTTCACAGCCTTTCTTTTGCCTTCTGTGGATACCAGAAGGAAGTTTTATTTACTGATTTGGAAGACAGGATAAAAGAACGGTAGATTAATGACATCTACTTCAAGCACACAATAGCTGTGCACTTCCTGATGTAGATTTACCCAGTTTTCGCACCTTGCAGTATTTGTCAAGGTATTAGAGACTTCAATTAAAAGGTTCAACATTATCTTCAGCAATTTTTCATTAATTGCCTGGAATTCCTTTTCAAGATTTCCAGAGATAACTTCTCCAGGTGCCTCGATACTACAGATTTTTCTCAAATATCAGGCATTTTTGTGTTGTTTTGTTAAGTAAGGAACACACCAGTCAGACTCAGAAGTGTTGTACAACACATCCATCCACCTGTAGTGTTTATCAAGCCTAGTTAAGATTTATCATATCTGCATCTTACAGTGATTTGGGGCTTTTTTTCCCAGGTTATCTCATTTGTTTTGTAATCACAAAACAGTTGAAAAATTAAATATTTGCACTTATACATGTCATATCTAGGAAAAAAATCACACTGTGCAACAAGGTGAAAGTTCACATTGTTCTTTAGTTAACAAACAGTTAATATTTTAGGATTTTCTCAGGAAATTTCTCATTTCACACTACTACCTATAACTTTCAACAAGAGATCTAACACTACACAGTGCTTAAAAACAGTTTCTAAAATCCTTTCTCTCTAAGGAGGGAATTTTCCCTTTTTATCAGAGAAGGTAGTTTTTAATACACACCAGTACTTTGGAGGCTTTCAAAATGTAAGAGTTCAAAACTAGATTGGTTCTACCTGACAAATCCTCCATGGAGAGCAAATTCAGTGCTGTGAAGCTTGCCCTGCCCCTCTCCCCCCCCCCCCCCTCAC